>OZ020272.1:16518091-16554123 GCA_963971205.1 Aethes cnicana
GAACATTTGGACTGCGCACTGCACTAGAAAGCTGCACTGCACTGGGGAATAAAAATAAATATATCCTTGGCATCGATCTTAGTAGGTACTTACCTATATATATATATATATATATATATATATATATATATATACCTATATATATATATATATATATATATATATACATAGGCCAGCTCGCAAACGCGCATGTAAATACGACAAAACCCTTTTTTAATGTTGATTCGACCGGGATGAAAAAAATATTTTACATCACCCTTGGCCATAAAGTGGGATTTTCTGCCCGCTACGCGGAGAGAAAATCTCACTTCTTGGCCAAGGCAAGACGTAAAACTTTTGACAAACCACGGGTGGTAATTCGTAAAGCACCAGATCGCATATTTATGGCCCTCACCTTCGGTTCGGGCCACAGAAACCTGCGATCTGGGACATTTACGAATTCACCACCCTAGGTCTGTAATGTACTATTAAAAGAGCATAGCCGTGTTGGGTATCATTGGATACCGTCTTTGTAAATGATATGGAGATTTCAAAGTTTTTTACTTATTAATACAACACACAAAAAATCCGAAGATTATAACATGCGCGTTTGCAGTGTTGGCTTTTTACAATGTAGATAAATACCTAAGTAATACCAACATAAAAGTACGAACTAAATTAACAATAACAAAACGAGTAAAAAGGCAATTTATAGTAAATAAAATGGCAAACAATATTTCAATTTAATTTGTGAAATTCGATCGTTATTCGAGGACCTACGCCCTTTCGGAATAGTTTTTTTTTATTATTATTATGACTAGATACATTGTTGATTCTATCAAAGAAAGCACAAACATTTAGACGGTGATTGTCGTAGGTACTCTGTTTTATGAATAACCACGTCTTATAACAATGAAATACTGTCAATCAGGGAAACTCAATAAGTACAGTCAGCAGCAGAAGTAGATAAGCTGTCCAGGTGTTCAAAATGACCTACACACGACCTTATTCTTAAGACGTTAAGGGCGTGTGTAGGTCATTTTGAATACCTGAACAGCTTATCTACTTCTGCTGCTGACTGTACGTACAATACAACTTGAACAGTTATATATTCTGTATGTTAAGTCATAAGTTGACTTAACATACAGCATTGCTTGAAAATAATAACACAAGAAATAAAATACCTAGTCACTTTTCACATGGTAATGCAAAAATAAGTTTAAAATTAGTAAATCAGGTAAAAAATAAAACAAACCACTTTCCATTCATGTGCGAAATATTGATTCATTCATTATAGGTAATACAGTTGCTCAAAAAGTAAACATTTTGATACCTGTTTAGCGTGCGAAAAGTTCGTCATTTCCGAAAGAGCGCTTTTTGTGTTTTGACACCTATTTAGCGTTCGTAAAGTTTTATGAACTTTATCGTGTTCGTTTTTTTTCTATATTCTCTTTTTTTTCGCAAGTGTTTTAAAACAGGTCGTTTGATACACGTGCGACATTGTCATTTTCACTCGTCCCTAATGTTAACGCTCGGGACTCGTGATAAAATAACAAACTTCGCACTTGCATCAAAATGTACTATTTTGTGTTCAGTATCGTTTATATAGGGTCAAGCAAGACGTTGTGACGATATTATACTTACCCAGAGAATCAGATATCGATTCTAAGCCTGGTTTTTAATCTTTTTCGACTTGGTAAAAAATTGTATGGTCCAGTATGTGCTTAATGGTTGAGCTATACCTGAATCCCATTTTTTTTTTTAACTTCTCTTGCTCGTAATGTATTACTTTAGGCTGACAGAAGGCTGCATATGATTGAATTTTAGGCTCTAGAGTATTATAAAGTTAAATCTTTGTCTAAGACCAAGGAGACGAGGGCACACAGCCACATGCACGTTTAAGCTTAATATAATCTTATACATGAAACATGCTATTTCATGTGATTTATTGTTTATATTTTCGAATTTAAAATATTAGTATAAGTTATCATATTAATAATTAAAAATTTAAATTCGTAAATTTGTGTATATTCCTCAAAATCAAACTAAAAACGTAACCATGGCATTACACGGTGAGTGACTCACATTGCTAAAAATTGAATAAAGAAGAAAAATTAAATAGCGGGAATTCATTCCTTGTTCAGGTAAAATTAGAACATATCAACGCACCAAGCGTTGAGATTTTTTAACTTTAATTTCTTTCAATTTGGTTGAATCTAATACCCTTTCGCCGAATACTACGATGGAGAGAAACGCTAAAAACTTAGTGTTTTTATTATTAGTCTATTCTTGTTTTATTTACTCGCAGTCGCAGTGAAAAGCAGAGTGTAAATCACGGGCATAAACCCATTTTGCCCTCCACAAATTATACACCTTCGCCTGTCGGCTCGGGTGTATACCTGTACATCTCGGGTATAATAATGGCTCATTCTATCCTCTTTTTGTACAATCTACTATTTTTACCAACTCGAAAAAAATTAAAAATTAACAAAAATTTATAAAATTAAAATGCAAATAATATTTTCATATACACTCAAAAGCAATTATATATAGGTATTCAGCCACAGTACAGCGTGAAAATATGTATACAGTGACTCTATTGTTATGTCATTACAGTTGATGTATACTACTTATCTTGCCGCTGTGGCCGGATATCTTTGCTTTTTACTGTACATAACAACACATGCTTACTAAAGAAGAGGCTTCTCAACTTACATAGCATCCTGGCAGCTCCATTAAATTTTCAATTAAGAAAGTAAAGAAACGCACAAAACCATGAAAATAGGAAGGAAAAAAGCCAATTGGAAGATTTATTCGTTTATTGTTAAATAAACTATTTTCACCTTTAAGGAAGAAATTGTGTAATGCAGGGAAACTGCGAACATACGTCATACATTACATAAATACATAATTATTAAGTATACATCTAAAATGTTCGTGTTCATTATATATATATATACATACATTCAACAAGAACATTTTAATTAAGTGATTAAAATTACCACCACGTATCTTATATAATAAAAGAAGTTCACTCACTATATCTTGAGCCTCCACAGGGGTCATAGGGTCAAGCAAAACGTTGTGTCGATATTTTATCCACAGAATCAGCTATCGATTGTAAACATGTTTTTCAGGTTTATATTCTTTTTCGAATAAGTAAAAGAAAAAAAAATAGTATGGCCCAGTATGGGATTGATGGTATGAGCGAGTAATTATTCGAATAAAAAAAAATCATTAAAAACATGCTTAGAATCGATGGCTGATTCTGTGGGTAAAATATCGTCACAACGTTTTGCTTGACCCCGAACATCAATTCAAAAACCGGTAACATACATAATACGTTGAAACAATATCTATAACTACGCGATGATTAAACGAGTCTTAATTAAATGAAACAAATTAATAATTAGTCTATTCAAATTGTACACATTCAATCGAAAAGTCAAAAATCTTAACTCCTAAACTTATAATTAATATCGAATATTATTTATTGCACTAACTGTGTGGTTTAAACAATCCCTTAGAACTACCAATCTAAAATTGCTTCGTGCATATTTAATGGTTGCTCTTCACTATCATCTAGGGATCCAGATGCAAAGAATATTGCTACACTTGGATAATATTCTATGTTAGAAGATTGTGAAGTTTATCCATGACAATTTTAATTTATCATTTATTTAAGTATAATTGAACACTAACACTATGCAGTCTGCTTACTACTTTTCATAAGGTTAAATTAAAACATAGAACATGTCGGGCAAGGCTAACTCTGCAGAAGTCAAAAACCGGTGGGAGTTGAAAATGTTAATATAGCAACACTAAATTACGAGGATGAAATAGTATAGTGGAGATCTTCTACTATCTAAAGTCCCGCGCCTTCACATTTCAAAACGCTTCAATCTATTTAAAAACACCACCAACACTCTCAACACATGTGTGCGAGCTGAGACAGCCATCAACTATGCGTTGAGAGTGTTGGTGGTGCTTTTTAAATAATAATAAAAAAATTGAAGCGTTTTGAAATGTGAAGGCGCGGGACTTTAGATAGTAGAAGATCTCTATCGATACTTGGTTATTAATAAGGCATCTATTATTTATAAAAAAACTGAGAAAATTGTTTTTTCTAGGAATGAGAATGGATTTTCCGACCCTTATATTGTGAAATATCTTGTATCTGTTGCTTCAAAACGTACATACATGGCGTGTAAGCTGTTAAGTATAAAACTATCTAGAAAACGATTTTATATGTTTACCAGTTTCCTTTTTCCGAAAGATCGAATTAGAAACTTTACTTTAGAAAGCTCAGCCATTTTGCCATTGTTCCAAAAGAGCAAGGGCACTCTACGAATTTGGTATAGACTTTATATGAGAATAGCACATAGGCTCCTTTTTTATTCCGGTATTACCACGGAATTACTATTCCCGCGGGTGACTCTGTGGCGCACTTCTCCCACGCATGAGTGTGATCCTCAAGGATCAATATGATCAATTCTACTTAGCCGTTAAACGACTCTACGTTTTGTAAACATTGCCATTGTATTTTGAGCTAACATAATCTTCTGTCGCTCTTTAATGCATTCACTGCCACTTCTGTTTTACGAACTTTCGCCAGGTGCCACATCTGTCATTAAGGGAACATTGCAACGCACATGTGCGTTCAAGACACTGCGGGAAAGTCAGCAAAACGCATATACCTATGCGTCGGTGGCAGTGAATGCGTTAAGAGCTTTTTGTAGCGATGCTGTCTCTATACTCATATCGCTAGCCGTTTCTTTTACATCAAAGAGTAAATGCATAACGATATTAGTATCGCGACAGCATCGCTACAAAAATCTCTTAAAGAGCAATTGAGGATCACACCCATGCGTGGGAGAAGTGCGCCACGGAGTTTGAAACTGGCGCGTTTCCATTGCAATATATATAGCAATGCAATATTGCCATAATGTTTTCCGTACTACTACTTCAGCCTATTTGCGTCCCACTGCTGGGCACAGGCCTCCTCTCATCACGAGAGGGTTGGGCTATAGTCCCCACGCGGGCCCAGTGCGGATTGGGGACTTCACATAGATCTTTGAATTACTTCGCAGATGAGTGCAGTTTCCTCACGATGTTTTCCTTCACCGAAAAGCTCAGTTGTAAATTCAAATTGACGAATCCGTACAAGAATGCCAAATTATTTCATTGCAGACTTTGCCTCTCGACTCTAATCGGCCAACACTACTTTAGGTTTTCCATTTTCACAATTAATGTAAAGTTGTTATTTTATATCAAAATAAATTACTACATATTTTTAAAACAATGATTATTTAAAAACAGAAATAAATGTAAACAGATACTGATCAATGTTATAACTGAAAATACAAATATCTAAGACTATTTACTTATCGACCTCTATAGTTGACTATAACTCAGAATCTATTGATGACCTGGTGAACTTTGTATCACCCGAAAGCGATTCCCATACAAAGTTATTTTTATATTTTAGTTGTTCCTTTAGATTTTTCCCGATTATTTCTGATATGATCTGACTCATGGAGTAAAACAATAGAAGCATCAGTCAAATAAGTCGAGCGGTTCTTGGGCCTTGTCAACGCCAACGAAGTCATTATTCATCGCAACAATCATCATGTCAGCCGAAAGACGTCCACTGCTGGGCATAGGCCTCCCCAAAGCCCGCCACTCAGACCGGACTTGTGCTACTTGTTTCCTTAAGCAAAGCATCAACCATACACTCACGGTAAATTTGGAGATCGTCAGCATAGAGGTGATAAGAACAATAGAGATTTTGAGTAATGGAGTTAATAAATGTTGATAAAAGAAGACAGCGTACTGCAGCATGAAGATATATTTATAAGAAGTAATTAAATATTTCTAATACCTACTGCACATTTGTTACAAATATTATAACAGCATTCAAACCACACTCTTCGTAACCCTAAATCATTAATTCAGTAGTGCTAGTTATATTCAATAAGATGTGCCATGAATGCCATGATTAACATGATTATAATTTTTAATTAAGTGCACAGTGGTAATTTTGTTGACAAGACAGTTTGTAAAGAATCATAACGGAATTGTCTTTATATAATCACGATATAAAATAAAATACTATTGCCATTTGATCTGAAAAACAAAATCATTTCTACAAATGGTGCATATTTAATAAAATAATCTTTTAATAGACTATTCATTCGTTATTTTAATATGTTGAGCTAATAAATGTAATGTTCTTTAATGTATTTAAAAATTAAACATAAACAACTACCATTAATAGTTTGTGCCTCTATGGACACTATTAACAATTAAATAGTAAAATTTGATTATTTGTAAATAAACTGTTTCATCACAAAATTATTACTTTTGAGCAGTGACGAATATGTTATACCAACTTATAATATAATAAACAACATAAAAATAATCACAGCCTTTACATTATTACTCACTGCACGATTATTTATACCAAGGAACCTGAAACTTAACCATTTTAATAAAATCGGTTCCTGGATTTGGCTGTTTTTTAATCAGCTAACACAATATTTTACTATTCTCGTAAGTACTTATAGTTTGATCCTATTACAAAGAGACAATTTGGCACTAGTAAGTATATTATGATAACCTCGAACGGCCCATAGCTCTATTTTTAAGACTGAAAATTGTACCTACTCAATGTTTTGATTCCAGTGTGATTCCTGTGAAAAAAACAAGGTCGTCCATTTCAGACTATCGCGCTCCTTAACTATTATGCCACCTTTATAATAAAGTAGGTATGTTGTTTAAAGATTTATTATAGTTCAAAGTTCTGGGTAGAGTTTTGATTTAGACATTGTGTCGTAGTAAAACGACCTTAAAGTAGCTTGGGCCTTACAAAGTTCAAGTCCCGTATAACCAAGTATGTATTAGCTTTAGAAACTTCAGAATTAAAGTTAATATTATAGATAATATTACATCTAAGTTATATTTTTTAACCAACTATTTTCATAGCTATTTTTGTATATGATCCAGCTACGAATTCTACAATATTTTGGCAACTTAAAAACATCCCTGCATTCATTTCGTGTGAGTCCGGCCTCTATTTTTATTTTACGATGAGCCATCGACTTAAGCCCGCTGTTTAATAATAAATAGAGATTTGGCACTACTTTAGAATAAATCTGATTCAGTATTATTAATACTTAACATACGAATCTATCATAATTACATGAACTATAAGTTACTAGGGATAGGAATTTTTATCGATAGGTTATTATAGTAATACACACATTTTTAAATACAAATGAGAAGCAATGTAAAAATAAAACTATTTTTACAATAGTCTATGTACCAGTTACTTGAACAAAGCTACTAATGGGGAGTTTCAAATATAAGGCTACCCTTTTATCTCAAAAGTAGTAGACATTATCTGCTTTCTATCAGGCCGCGAAGGACGTCATTGACGATCAGTCAAAAATAAAAATAAAAACTCAGCTGCATGCCCCGGAAATTTGTATGAAATTACTTCCGCGGCAGGTATTTCGCGCGGGGAATGTTGTATGAAATTTCAGTATCGTACAGGTACTTTTTTTTAAACTGATAAATACGCGAATGAATTCACAAACAGCCAAGTATGCATGTTCTGTATTTGTCAATTGACGCGAAACGAAACGTTTTGAAACAGCACAATGTACGGAACGGAGTAAAAAAAGCGCGATCCATAAAGAGCGGGAATTCCTGTCTTGTATCAGATTTATTTAGCTAAAGGGTCTAGCCGCAATCCTATAGTGAAACTGCCCTTGGCTGAAATGTATACCTTTCTTAGAAGCGTTAATTGGTCTTATTATAAGATATCATTTTACAATATTTCAAGTCTGGATTCCCCTTGGTTTGGATAAAAAAAAAAAAAAAAAACTTTTTTAATTTTTCTAAGCTAAACTAATGGTTAGATTTCTTTGAAATTCGGATTATACATGGCACTATAAGCAATACGTTTTCAAAAAAAATCAAGGTTCTAACTTATTTACAAAGGCCTAAAAAAATTTTTTTAATAATTTTTATTTTTTTATTATTATTTACAAGAGAGCGACAACCTCAATTTTTAGGTATGTCCCGCTCGGGGCAAACTGTGTATGATGAACACGAATGTTTGTACTCGAGTCATGGATGTTTAGTATTTATATATGTATGTATTTCTCTATATAAGTATTTATATCGTTGTCTAGCACCCATAGTACAAGCTTTGCTTAGTTTAGGGCTGTGTGAAATGTCCCAAGATATTTATTTATTTTATTTATTTATTACTATTACCTCCTAATGGTCGTAAGACGAATGGCCTGCATTAGTAAGACATTTTTACCTTGTTGCCACAAATGGATTTTTATGAAAAAAATATATTTCATACAATATTGTATTGTGCATTACATACCTAAAAATTGAGGTTGTCGCTCTCTTGTAAATAATAATAAAAAAATGAAATAAAATAAAAAAATTTTTTTTAGGCCTTTGTAAATAAGTTAGAACCTTGATTTTTTTTTGAAAATGTATTGCTATTAGTGCCATGTATAATCCGAATTTCAAAGAAATCTAACCATTAGTTTAGCTTAGAAAAATTAAAAAAGATTTTTTTTTTTTTTTTTTATCCAAACCAAGGGGAATCCAGGCTTGAAATATTGTAAAATGATATCTTATAATAAGACCAATTAACGCTTCTAAGAAAGGTATACATTTCAGCCAGGGGCAGTTTCACTATAGGATTGCGGCTAGACCCTTTCATGATAATAGTTTACTACTTTGGTTTAAAAAATAATAAAAGGGTTTAATTTATATAAAAAACGAGTTTTTAACTTGCCGTGTTAGTGTGTCTGTTAAAGTCAAATATCGGTGAAGGTTTCTTGTATTTTTGTAAGAAACTATAATCAAAGTGGTTATTTAAATCGTAGTTTTGAAGATACCAAGAAATAAAGTATCTCAGGCGAGTTGCCTGAGATAATCCCTTTTGATCTTGAATTAGCATCCAGTTTACCTATGTTTATCGAAATACCTCACCGTAAACTTATATTTTAATCAGTTGTACCTTGTTTTTGAAACTCCCATAATGATCATGAGAAATGTGACATCTAGACACGCGGTAGCGTGTCAAGCCAAGTTCAAGCGAACAGAGTGTCGAGCAGCACCGTGTGTATTATTACACGAACCATTTGGAGACACTTTTAACCCCTCATAACTCAAAAACTATTTCACATAAACATGTCAAATTTAACTCATATATTTGAGACATGCGAGATACATATGTGCTCCATAAACACACCTCAAATGGTTATTTAAATATTAAAGTCCAAAAATCTTCACTTTATCAATGACTGACTGACCTATACATCACAACTCTCACCCACTTCCAGATGACCTACAAACTTAATATTTGGTACAAAGGTCTACTTTTACGTGATACAAAGCTAAAAATCTAAAAACCAAAAATGTATGCTATACTGCACGGTTCAGTTTCACCGAGTTGGCCCTAGTAGTATGGTATGTGTTCTTAGGTAGTCGGAGAATAGTGATAACAATCATGTACAAAAAGTATTTATAACCTATCAAAACGTAACTGTAAAATAAGAGCCAAGTTCAATATTATGTGTCATTGTCGATTACACCAATAAAAGAATTGAGATCTATATTTGGGAAGTTCTGCGAGTCACTTGGGATGTATTTCAAGATCAAGATTTAACTTGGCTAGTTTTCACAAACAAATCAAATTTTAGAAACGTATCATAGGTCATACCTATGTTACGTTTCTACACGTATATCTATCAAACTAACGCGGTATAAGTCAGTCAGTAGAAACAAGGCATATGGAATCAAGTATACCGACACTATCTAGCCTATGACCTAACGATGATCAGTTGGTTAGACAAATATAACAGTTAAAATATGTAGCCTGTACGTGAAAACTAGTCAAGTCAGATCTTGATCTTTAAATACATCCCAAGTGACTCGCAGAACTTGGCACCCATATAGAGATCAATTTGGCGTTGGAGTTCAGTAACTTGGCTCTTATTTATTTATTTCACATTATGTTTTGATGGGTATGCCATATACGAAATACCGTTGTCAGAGTTAAAAAATGTATATGGAATTTTGTTTTATAATATATATATACATACATTATGTATTGAAAATATTTTTTATTCTCATAAGTGGTGTGCAATGTACCCATTACGTCTTTAGGATGACGTGACGTGGAGCATCATGGCACCGCCAACCTGAAGGCTTCTAGAAAATGAGGCCAGTAATGAAATAGGGAATGTGCGCGGTGATTACATTAATTTCGTTTTTTTTTTGTATTCGGTAGTAACAACATAAGTATTGATTTAATTAGTTTTCTTGCAATTTAAATATCATGAATATCACATCATTTCAATATAAACAAAAAAGGCTTGCCAAGAAATGCTTATTATGGAACTTAACTTGTAAACACCATTTGAATTGAACATCGAAAAGGTGATCGCGCTCCATGTAAGACGCGTAGTAAGGTGAAATACCACATTTGGTCGCGTTTAAAGGTCTAAAACTAAAAATTAAGCCGAAATATATGTCTCCTAATAGTAGTTTATGTATAATTAAGGTTCTTAAAATTCGAGATTCGAAGTTACAAAACGAGACCAAGTCGAGTTTTGTAATTTCGACTTTCGAATTTTAAGAACCAATTATAAACTGTTGCATACATTACTTTTTATATGACAGCAACAAACAAAATACCTACTTGAGAGCAATGAAAATAGGTTACTCAGTATGATACATTTTGCGCAAAAAATAAAACAAAGCCAACCACTTTTGTTACGAATATGGTAAATTAATGGCGAACCAAGGAGGAAGGAGAGGCCTATGTCCAGCAGTGGACGTCATTCGGCTGAAATTATGATGATTATATCATAATTTGAAAAATAATTTATTATTGAAAACGAAAACCGACCTTTTTCAAACTGTTGCATGGAAGTTATATCTAATTTAAAAAAAGCAGAGCAGTTGTATAATATTGTTTGGAAATCCATTATAGCAAGTGCTACTATGAACCCATAGACAATAGAAACCTCTGTCAGTGCTGCGACACTAATATGATGCTAATTTGGACAGATTGTAGTGCTGGAATATAAAAAATATATTTGAAGAATTGATATGTATTCTTCAAAATTTGCGGTGGGTTCGTGCCCGCGCATCTCCCTCGCACTTACTCACCGCAATTTTCATGGCGGAATGATAGGTATTTATGGTTTTTTCTCAAAAATGGCCGGGAAACTCGTCATTGTCTGCTTTCTATCAGACCGCGAAGTGCGTCATTGACAATCAGTCAAAAAGTTAAAAAAAAACTCGATTACATGCCCCGGAAATTTGTATGAAATTACTTCCGCGGCAGGTATAAGCGCAGGGAATGTTGTATGAAATTTCATTATCGTACAGGTACGTTTTTTTTAAACTTATAAATACGCGAAGGAATTCCCAAACAGCCAAGTCTGCATGTTCTGTATCTGTCAATTGACGCGAAACGAAACGTTTTTATCCGTGTCTGAAACAGCGCAATGTATTTCAGAACGGAATTTAAAAAAAAGAACGGTCCATAAAGAGCGGGAGTTCTTGTCTTGTATCAGATTAATTTAGCTAAATTTCATGAAAATAGTTTACTAGTTTGGTTTAAAAATTAATAAAAGGTTTTTATTTTTTATAAAAAACGAGAAATCTACATGCGAGTTTTTAACTTGCCGTGTTAGTGTGTCTGTTAAAGTCAAATATCGTTGAATACGAAATAAGACTGGCGTACCATTGGACTTGTTGTAAGTACTTTGCGTGCGTGTCAATGCTGTATTATGAATACCTAATATCAAGGTTTTTTTTTCATTTTTGAGAAAAGCACTATATAAGCCTCGGCACGTGAAAGGCTTTGCAGGTTTCGTACATATTAAAGGGCCTCGGCGGAGCCTCGGCCCTTTAAACCAGTACTCAGCCTGCAAATACCTACTTTCCCGGCCACGGCAATAATGTAGACATAAGTAATGATTATTTTACAATACCCACAGCTCAAATTATGAAAACCTGATAAAAGTTTTATTTTCTGGACATCCCGTGTAAAATCATGGTCTAGATATTGAGTAGTAGCTATTTACAAAGGTTGAAAAATACCTTGCTTAATTTTTTGTTTTGTTATGACAATCTGGACATATCGCAATTTTCGCAGCTCAGATTATAATAATAATTTCACCTTACTACGCGCCTTAACATACGATCGGCGCGAGCCCTGTGACGACGTCACATATCGAGAGCCGTTTCTCTGGAGTGTTTTCTGGTTTCCGATCAAACACTTCAGTTTGAACATCGATACTTTCGTAATGAATCCTAGTTACGACGAGTATCACTATTTTAAGACTTGTTTGTAAATTCCCCATTCCATACATTCTTAGATAATATTTGAATTCAGGGAACCAGGAAACGCGATCAGGATTAATAACATACTTATCATTTTGGAACAGTCCATTTTTTTAGATAGTAACGGCACCAGTCGTGAACAAGGCTCCAGTAATGGACACTCGAACACTTATGACATAAGCAATGGTTGACATTTTATCAAAGATCATGTACTTAAATTATGTCCAAGACTGGGGTTTTATATGCTAAACATAATTCTGTCTTAGTCATAATAGAGATGACGACAACTTTTTTTCCTTAGTCTATCAGGAAGATTATTGAAAAGTATTGGACACGTATATTGAGTTGAAATGTCGCGTGACCTCACGGTTAGGTACGATTTATACCTAACGGTGACGTAGTTAGCCCCCACTCTCCAACTTTAATGCGTTTTAACTTGGTCATTCTTTGTTAATTTTATTAAAAAAAAATACGTATCTAATATTTTTTTATTACCTGACTGACGGACTAATTAGAATTTCGTTTTCTTCACCCTGTCGTCATCCCTATTAATGTCACACATCATTTTCTTTAATATTTTGCCTAGAAATTATTTGATATTTTTTGATAAAGAAAAACTCATGTTTTGACCTGGTACAGGTACCATATTTTATTAACGGGCCTCGCCATTCGACGGGAGCCGTCTCACTTACATTCGACCAGGATGACTTACTTAATGGTCTCCGAAGTAATCTTATTCATATACCAATACTAGAAAACTAATACTAGAATGTTTATTGTTCTTAAAACCTAACAATATAAAGTCCGTATTGAGATGCGTACCTATATACGATAATGACAATACTTTTTTCTAGAACTAAGTACTTACGTTAGATCGAAACACAGAGTTAACAACATTCGCCAATATAAAGATCAAAATGAAGAAAGAAATTGTTAAATATATTATCGAAACTATCATGAAATGCATTTCGTATATGAGTTTAGCTAATCGTTTTCGTCATCAGAACATAACGGTGGAGGCAGAGTAGAAACATCAAACTTTTGTTCTGGGCTATCGCTGGAAGCTTGAGAGTCAACATAATGACTAGAATAAAACCTTTCAACATTGTTCAAGCTGAACCGCTGGTCAAGATCCCTAGCGTATTGTTCCCGTCCTGAATCCAATACTTCAGGCAGTTCATGTTCGTACTGTGGATAACAATTCTCAGTCTGAAACATAGCAATTCCATCATAGTTTTCAGGATAAGGACTACCTCTATACTGCTCATAATCGTCTTTATCCGGCGGCAATTCAGAATCGGAATACACTAGCGTTTCACCGCGTGCAAATACATAACTAGTTGATTTGGTCACTTTAGGAGCCCTCTTGATAGTATCTACTGGATAAGCGTAATCGTCAGACTCATCTCTGTCACTTTGTTCAGAATAAAATTGGCTTCGTGATTGAATCTGTCCAGACGCCTCCCCGATAGACTTGTCATCGGATTGCCGAAAGATGGAAGATGATTTGGACTTTTTAAGAGATGACTGTCGGCTACTTTTATTGGAATAAGATAAACGAGGTGGACTGTCATCGGGTACATATGATGGTTCCTGAGAATCCAAGTAGGGATGTCGTAGTCGACCTAATCTGTCAAATCGTGGAAATCCCATTTCATCTTCATCAGCAGAAGAGCCAAACCCTTGAAATTGTACCGGTGTTATGTTAATTGGAAACTGTTGAGTTTCGTAGCCAGCATTTTTGTATTGAGCATAGTCTTGTTGCTCATCGTCTTCTGAATTACTCACAAGTTCAGCACCATCGTAATTTTTAGAGTCACCTTTTGATATTTCTGACGATCCGGATTCTATCTCTGGAATATAACTATCGGAGCACTCAGAACTTTCCATGCGGCGTAAGGTTTCTTCAACAGCTAAGTATTTTGTGCCTTGAGGTTTATCACTTTCAGAAGAGCACTGACTTTTAGTAGAGTCTTCCTCCAAAACATCTTGAATTTTTTCCTGCTTTTTGCGTGCACTAGTAACTTGCTTTTTTCGCCTAAAGGTTTTCATACGCTCTCTTGGATCTCTAATAACGTCCAAAGAACTATCAGTATCATTTCCACTCGGAGGACTTTTGAGTGATATGTTCCGTACCAGTAAAGTTTTTTTAACTGGCGCCTTCATAGGCTGTATCGGTGGAGATTCTGAGCTAAGGCTGCTGGAATAATAAGGCGAACATCTAGATAAGGGGGTTTTACCGGATCGTTCTGCTGATTTTTTATCGTACAAATCACGATGTACTGAAGGTATTTCTGGAACTGCAATGATAGGTAAGTCAGAGGAAGTCAAATAATGCTCATGAAAGGACCAGCTTTTTGGTTTGTTACGAAACTGCTGTGATGTTTTATACTCTTTTATTTGATGCTTTGATAGGGTTTTGTCGTCGTAGCTAGCGTGTTTGGCTAGAGGTTTATAGTCTGAGCGCATAAAATGGCTACCCATATCGTCACGAATAATATTCGAAAATTCTTGACTCTGATAACGTTCGCTATGTTTTTCTTCTTGGCTGTATAACTGGGATGGTATGTCGATATCTAATTCAGGTTGTGGTTTAACAAAAAAAGTTTTACACCCGCTATCTTCACTCTGACAACGAAGTGTTGGTTTAACATATCGGCATGTTTGTTCTTCGTAACTCAAGCTTTTAGATGGCACTTTTTGATATCGTTCATGATCTTCTTTAACATCATAAATACCCTTTAGCCTCTGATCAAATAGTAATACTTCATCGGCGTGTTTTTGTAAACTGCTTAAGGAGCTGGAACTCGACTTGTCAGACTTATCACTATAACTAACTGAGGATGATTTATCAATTTTTGCAATATGTGATGCGGATAATCTAAGCACAGGTATTTTATTTTGATTGACAGGTGATTTTTTATTCAAATGCATCTCGTCCATGTCGGGAGGCTTATCGTCTAAATAAGAAGGAATGTCTATAATTATAGTATCATCAGATTTAGTATCATCAGCTTCCTTTTGGTCTTCACGAGCAGTTGCTATTAAAGTATGACTTGTACTCGCCGACCAATCAGATATCGACTGAGCCAGCGTTAAGGTACTATCACTTTTGGTACCAGAACTACTATCGATACCTTTTTTAGATATAGTAGTTTCCGAACTACAGAGTTTATCGTATTTAATATTTTCCATGCTTTTATCCAAGCTGCTACTTTTAGAGCTTTGTTCTGCTTGGGAGCCCTTTTTACCTTTTTGGTCCGATATTTTGCTAGCAAGCGAAGATGAATGTACTTTCACAACCGCGTTATCGGACTTATCGCTTTTTGGTACGGAAATACCTGAAATACTTTCAGACGCAGAGAGGTTTGCGTACTGACGAACTGTATTTGTTCCTGTCGACCACTCAGAAATGCTGAGACAAATTGACGTATCTTCAGAATGCGAGCTATGAGTACATTTTTTCTGTGGTAATCCTAATTTAACTGTACCGTCTAAATCAGTTCCAAATGAACTTGTTTCTTCTTCGGAATGACTGCTGTGACTACAACGTTTGCAAGCTCCTGAACTACCTGTACTAAGTTTTGTTATAGCGCGAACCGTATCATCGGCGTTAGTCTGCGAAAGAAGATCGTCAATAGAAGTATCAGAATTGTTTGAGCCGCATGAATACTTTGGAGTCCCAAGTTGAGGAAACCCTTTTTCGAAATCGGGCGACAACGACTTGCTATCACCTCCAAAAACATCATCAGTAAATAAGGGGTCATCATCAAAGATTGGACTGTGATTGGTAGGGGACTTAAGTGGCTGATTAATAATAACTTTATCTTCTAAACTATTTTTTATGGAAAACGCTTTATGCTCCGATCGGGAACAACAAGAACCCATATCACTCATTAGACAAGTAGCCTTACTGATGGTTCCACTTAAACATGATTTATCATAATTTGGCACGACTCCATTGTTGAGACATGTCAAATCGTCCTCTTCGTCTAAAGGCTCAACCATGTAACCAGATTGATCATAAGGAATGATTTTATTATTTTTAGCAGCATTACGTACCTTCTCTTCTTTTTGTATGGATTTGACCTCTTGGGTATCTTTCTCTAAATCG
Organism: Aethes cnicana; assembly: GCA_963971205.1. Taxonomy (NCBI): domain Eukaryota; kingdom Metazoa; phylum Arthropoda; class Insecta; order Lepidoptera; family Tortricidae; genus Aethes; species Aethes cnicana. The sequence continues at coordinate 16,534,575 of OZ020272.1, forward strand.
TCATCATTATTCAAAGTATCACTATCATCATCAGAATTTTGCATGTTACCTTTTGAGCTTTCTGATTGAATAGTAACCTTCATAGCTTGCTCTGGTTCGTTGCTCATGTAGTAGATGTGCACTTTTTCTACTATTGGTGTTTCCAATAAGCTTGAAGGTGGAGAAGGCCACTGGTCATAATCACTAGATCTTCTGGTGCTCGTCGGGTTAACTATTTTAGAAACCTGTGTCGGTAGTTCCGGCAAAGGCCAATCATCTGAGTCTTGACTTTCACTAGCAGAAAATTGTTTTACAGAAGTTCTAGAAATTGTTGAACCTACTTTTTTGAGACCCTCTAAGTTTACCTTAGCTTCTAAATCGTCAGTTTCCTTTTTTTTTTCGATGTCTTTTTTAAACTCTGAATACATTTCACTAATTTTCGTCTGATCTATGGGAATATCGGGCATTTCTGCCGAAGTTCGTCTATCTGTATCCGATGTGTAGGCAACGTTAGCGTTACTAGGAGGATCTGAACTAAGGCTTGCTTGATGGTCACTAGAATTTAGTGATTCTTCGTTAATACTCTCGGACCTGGAACAAGCTTTAGTTGAATCTTCATCGGCACTTGTTTTTTCTGACGCTGTACTGCGTTCTGATATCCTGGAAAGTGTACGTCCAAAGTTTTGTCCATAACCAATAACGACGTCAGTGGACGTAGACGACGTAACTGGATATAAAAAGTTTACAGGAAAATCGTTTAGCTCATCAGTAAAGTCAGTTTCGAAAAATCCGCCTCGTTCGCCCGCTGTTTCCATGGACTCCGACGAATTCGTAGAGGGAACATTTTTTGAAAATGTTTGAAATTCATCGACTGAACGTTGGTTATTAAATTCGAAACTTTCTTTGTTCAGCGTCAAACTTTCGTAACCGTCATGGTCTTGAGGTATCCAGGCCTCTTCAATGCTAGTACTATTTTCACTTCCTGAAGCTCCAAAAAATGGTCTCCATGTAGGTTTTAATTCTTCACCACGACGATAAGCTTCACCCAGAGATCCAGATGTTGACTCAGTTGTTTCAAAAGAACCTCTTGATTCGACACTAAGAGATCCTCTGGAATCCATACTAGATTTTGATGAACTTTTTTGCTCGTCTAGGCGGCATTTCCTTCTTGAAGATGAATCATCCACGCTTAGGGATCCTTTAGATGGCGTGGTAGTAGTTGTAGTATCCATGCTTGATTTAGAAGAGCTTTTTTGGTCAGTGTCTTTTAGAGATCTTTTCTTCATGAATTCTTTTTCAATAGAGGATGTGATGACATTTCCATCGTCGTCAAAGTCAATTGTAGTGTTTTGGTCTTCTTGAGATACAGTGATAGCAATTTTAGTCTTTTTTACTGGTTGTTGAAGACCTTTTTTCAGGTCCTTAGAAGCTGCTGACTGGCTAGACTCAGATTCTTCTATAACGCATTTTCCTATTCTATCCAGGCCAGTTTTTCTTAGATTAGGTCTTGAAAGCTGTTCTACAGTTTTATCAATGCTTTCCGAACTTGAGTCTGAATCAGTTGGTGCCTTTTGTGAGTCAACTGGACCCTGTTTTTCTAATGTTGGTGTAGGAGATTTTCTAGTGCTATACTTTGAAGGACTACGGGGACTTTCGATACGACCCATCTCAGGAATTGGAGATGGAGATTTTGAGTTTGACTTTGAATGATCACTTGTTATGATTTGATGTGATACGAGATGATCCTCGCCATATTCCATAGACTGTTTGAGTTCTTCCAGGCACTCTCTATCTTTTCTGTTCAATTTTTCAATGTCTTGTGAAATGCCTAACGGTCTAGCAATTGAGCAACTCACACTTGATTCATCGTCGATAGAGCTACCTTTAATGTTAACACTAGATGGACTTATATCTTTTTCGATACTAGTCCAGCTAGTGGACTCTGAACTGCGTGACCTTTCAGCACTTAATTTTAACAGCTCACTTCGTCGGGATTTGGCTGTTAATAGGACTTTTTGATCAGTAGATGAAACATCATTAGCACTTCCAGAGCTGCCGGTTTGCTCTCCCGAATCAGATTTATTCGTAGATTTACATGTTATTGAATCAACAAATGGCATATTTTCCAAAGTAGGACTATTTTCTTGTGGTGGAGTTACAATGATCTTATTTTTATTTTTCCATTTTAAAGGTAGTTCTACTGATTTTTGTTTATTGCGAAACGTCTTTACCATAGGTTCTGTATCTGTTTCATGTTGAGTTTGTGAAATAGATTCCTGTAGCAAGAATTCCACTAAACTAGCTGATGATTCATCAAATGTGTTTTGATCTAAAATCTTGCTTCGTTTTTTCGCCAAACTGATATCAATGTATTCATCTTTCTCTCCTTTTATCAAAGACCCAGTCTCTGCATTCTCCCCTCGAGACAGCCTAACTTTTGTTTCTTTCCTCGTGCCTTGATCTTGATCGGAAGAGCTATCAGCGTCTATATATGGCAATGACATGTCTAACATGTGACCTTCATCTGACATTTTCAATTGGCTCGCTTCGGAAAAAGACTCTTCTCTGCTAGTTGATTGAACTACATCAAGTTTTCTTTCTGTGTATAATAAACTATTAATATCTTGGTTACTTTTGCTTTCTTTAAGTTCTGTTTGCCTTTGTTTATTATAAATGTCTATTTTGCGACGTTCCATTATTACCGTTTGTGTGTCATTTTCTATTACAGTGTGTTTAGAACCAGTCATCCATTCAATGGATGAGTCATCTTCAGTTTTTTCTATATAGCTATGTGATGGAGAAAAATATCTTAATACTCGATCATTTAATATCTCTGGTTCTTCTTCTTTTAGCGTAGGATGAACGTCAACTTTGACAACTTCTTGTTTAAAGTGCTTATCTGGGCCTACAGTTTTAGCTTCAATCGGATGAGGTGGTGTTACATAATTTCTATCGAGGCTTTTAGATTTAATTTTGGAGTCAACATGAATATCAGTCTTGCGTTCTAAGCTTTTCGATTTGATGCTGGATTGCATTTTTTGGTAAACTACCTTGCCTTCAATTTGTTGCTTCATCTCCTGTTTTTTTGATAAAGTTTTTGGCGACTTTTGTAAAGCTTCAATATCGTCAAATTTATCTTCCAGCGATTGGCTTGTTTTATCGTCCATGCTTTTATTTATTTTGCTGTTTGTTTTTGATACTTTTGTGTCCTCAAAACTACGACTAATCTTTCCATTGAATTTATTATCCAATTTTTTTGGTGACTTCGCAATAAACACGTGGTCTTCTGCTTTGCTGCTTATTTTAGTCTCAATTATAATCTTATCTCCTTCTGTTTTAACTAATATCTTATCCTCTGAAGGCGGGAAAGGCGGCATAGTATCTTTTACGGGACTAATGAGAGTTTTAGTTTGCTTGAGCGCAGCTTCAAATAGCAATTGTTGCTTTTCTTTTCGTTTGGCAATTTCTGTATCACTTTCTTCTTGAGATTTAGCCCTCTCTTTACTATTTCCTCGTTTAACTTCCATTTTTTCCAAGGACTTTGACTTCTCCTTCACTGTTTTTTTAGTTAATTGTTCAAATTCTTGACTTTTAGCACGTGCAATATCTAAGGGGGGAACTGTTAAGAAGTCTGGTCGTTCTTTTAATGATGATGGTAGCGACTTTTGAGTCTGCAAGGCTTTAACTTTGGTCGCATTTGTATCAAGAGATCCTGCTTTGTTTAATTTATTTCCATTTTTCTGTTTTTCATCAGGTTTTGTCTTCAAAGATAATTTCTTCTTTTCTTTCCTCTTGATTCTCTCTATATCGGGTACTATTTGATCCTCACTTAAGTCAGACAATTTCCTAATGCTCCCTCGAGGTGAATTTAAAGAAGATGTAGGCGACCTTGAAGGTGATTTAGATATTGGCGAACGAGATAAAGGTGATCTGCTTAATGGTGATTTCGTAGGAGATTTCATTTGAGATTTCAATTTTGACATATCATATCTGCGTTTAAATGACCTTGGACGACGTTGTTCAACTAAATCTTCCAACAACTGTAGCTCTTCCTTGTCAATAGTGATGGGTTTTAACTGTTTTGATGTTTCGGAGGGCAACTCTTCTTCTATTTCTTCAATTTTACTTATACATTCTTTCATATTAGAAAAAGTCTTTCCATTTTTTTGGTCTACGAGAGATTTCTCCTCCAGTATTTCACCTTCTTCGTCTATGTCTTCAACTGTGTCGTCTTTAGAAGAGAATGCATTCATAGGTGGCAATCTGTGTAATTGTATCACGGGCGTATCTAAACTTTTTGCCCTGCGACTAACCGTTGGTGAATCTTGTGTAGCCTTTTGGCGCTGTAATGAAAATACAGATCCTTCGGATAAATTCAATCTAGCATGAGCGAACAGAATTGGAGTACCACCCGTTTTGCGAAGCATGGGTGAAATCAACTCGTCACGTAAACTTTTCTTGATATCAAGTTTATTCGATCCTTTTTTAGAATCTTTCATATTATAATTATTTTCTTCTAATTGTGCTTTTCCCGTCACTTTTTGAATTTCCATGTCAGCTAAATGTTCGTCTTCACTTTTTAGAAACTCCGTACTTTCTAAGATTGGAGAAGGAATATTATCGTTGTACTCCCATGTAGAAGCTTCTTTTACTTCTGGTACTTTTATGGCAATATCATCTTCAGAGCTGGGAATAGAAATAGAACGTTCAGAAATTCTTCGAAGCTCCGTAGCATTTCCGGAAATATTTTCAAGTATTTGAGGATTATATTTAGCTTCGAGTTCAACTAATCTTCGACATTGAGGCGGCGAACCCTCAATTTCGGTAGAACTCATAGTTTGCCCTCTGTGCCAAGCCCCTGAAGTAATTTTGTCGTATTCAAGTTGTAGAATAGGTTCAAGATCTTTTCGAGACTGCGGTGGTGAAAACTCTAGCTTCGGTGCTGCTTCAGTTGTACCAAAAACGTCATCGGAATCAACACTTTCATCGTCGGATGAAAAAGATGTAATTCTTATTTTGTTATTACTTTTACTTTTTATCTTGCCACAGGTTCCTTTTCTCCCGGTTCCACGACCTTTTTGGCTTCTTTTAGGTGGCAATTTATCTGACTTGGACTTGATGTCAGCACGCAACTTTTCAGCAGCGGACATTGTTTTTGGATCCTTCGAAGTTGGAGGCTGCTGGATAGTACGACCATTGATGGTAAACATTATATCGTGAGAGTATTGTGGCTCCTGGCCTATACTATCGGTTTTAGAACTAGTACCGGAATCACTTTCTATCTGACTCAGCTTTGAATTTAACGTTTCTAACAACGCTGGATCCAAATGTTTAGTTATACCCCTTTTCGGACTAGGTAAATGTTGTAATTGACCACTTTTATCAACTTCTAAAGTAATTGGATCTACTTTAGATAAATCAATATTCTGTGTAAATAAAAAGTCTCTACTTTCGACTTCGAGAAATTTAGTGACGTGGTCTACTTGGATGCTATTTCTGGGAGATTTAGGAGATTTTGGTGACTTAGGTGATTTGGGTGACTTAGGTGACTTTGGTGACTTTGGTGATTTCGGAGACTTTGGTGATTTAGGCGACTTGGGTGAGCGTGGAGATTTAGGGTGATCGTGATACTTGCACCTTGAATGTGCATTTAACACATGCCTGCCATTTTGAGGTGGAAGCATAATTATATCTGGTGGCTGCCTCTTATCTTCTAAATGTGATGGTGCTGTTCCATTCATGACGTGCCTTTTATGTAATACATATGGAATATCATAACCATCGTCTGTAATTTTTTTCGTATCCTTAAAACCAGCCTTGAAAGCGTCAAATTGCTTAAAATAATTTTTAGGTAGATCAAAGGGTGGAGGTCCGTGATCTGGCAGTCTTAAAGGCAGTTCAAAATGCGATCGTTTTGTGGCAATTGGAGGAGCGCTCGGTATTTGACGAAACATATAATCTTCATCACTTGATTCGGCCGGAGTTAAATCTATAGATTTTTGATGCATCAGAACATGTCTGCGAGAGTTAACGCTGCTAAAGCGTGGTCTATTTGCGAGACTGTTTGGATCGCTTTTAGTTCTCTCCACAGTAGGATGAGTATAAGGTATGGAGGTATCTGCAAGACGACTACTAGAACTTGTTTCTAGAATCAACTTTGGATCATATTCATCGAAATGAGTTTTCGCCATTAGTTCTTCTTTTAAATTTTCTTTTCTAACCATGTGGGTATAAACCCTCCCACGCATGGATTTGTCAAACTCCGACTGTAAAATTGTTGATGTCCCAGGTTGCATTGAAGCAATATTTGCTTTATTTTTTGCATATTCAATACTGTCCATCGCCGGTAGAATACGTACATTTACATCGGATTCGTTGGACGACTCCTTAACAAGATGAGAATTAGTTGATTCTTTGCTTAGAGAACTGGTCAAAGACTCTATTTTTTCTTTGTCGAAACTAAAGACGGTTTCAGAAGATCGTCGCCGTTGATAATTCTGGATTTTGGCTGCCCGGCTGCTATCGACTTCAGTAGTTAATCCGACTATTCTTTCAGTCCAAATAGGGGTGGTTAGTTGATTTTGTTCTTCATCTTCAGTTGAAAAGTATTCTGATTTTTTTGGTGGACTTACATCGCTATACTGCACAAACTGATCCAATTCAACATTTTGAAGACTAGCAGAATGCATGGGACTATGTTCTCTATGCTTACTATTAATAGGAAAAGTCGAGTAAGGAGTAGGAATATGATAGAAACTAGGGGTATCAGCTAAATTTGCAATTAAATCCTCATGTGACTTGTCAAAAATCATTTTATCCCTATACTCTATTTTATCCATCCCAATAAATGTAGATTGAGTGTCATAAAAATCTTTATTTGAGTCGGGGCTAGACGTTGGTGATATGGGCTCAAACGGATCTACATAGGTATTTTGTATGCTAGTGACACTACGTCGTCTCATATTAACATCCTCGCTTTCAAACAAATTCTTTTTACAGTCATAGTAGTCAGATTTTGAATCTTGGCTGGATGTTCTCGATCCTGATCTATCTGAACTTTTACTTTTAAGAGTCTCGCGTGATTTCTTGCTATCAGTGTGATACACACTATCACGAGATTTTTTACTTGACTCAGCACTACTCTTTGATATTTTTTCACAAAAGTCGCTTTTTGATTCCTGGCTAGACGTTCTTGAACCTAGAGCCCTTTTTATTTCCTTGTAAAAACTGCCATCAGATCTGACAGAAAGTTTTTCACGGGGCAAAACCCTCGGATCATCTATGAGGAATGGATCTAGTGGTAGATCGTTGTCACTTTTATACTTGACGCTAGTCAAATTTATATGTTGGTCGTCTACTTCAGAAAGATGTGACATTGATTCATCATCTGACGGGAGGTCGTTACCGGAGTCCAAAGAACAAGAACGAGTATGTACCATGGATGAACGTGGTATCACTCTTGCGTAGCGTCGATTTTCAGAACACTCATCGTCAGACCTTTCTATTAACTCATAGCTATCGTGAGATATATCATCCTGTGATCCACTCCGAACGAAAGTCGGCATATCTAATCTAGGCTCACTAGTGGCGCCTGGAAAACTAGATGAATAAGTACGACCGATCATCTCCCTCTGCAAATCTATAGAACTTTGATTTCCGAGAACGAATGCTAAAGTACGTGCATCATCGTACCGTGTGATTGGTGAATCAACGCTACGATCACCTACAGGATAGTATGAATCTAGGTCTGCAACCATACTTCGAGTATCACGTGTTTGTCTATTAGCTCTGCGTTTCGCGCGACCAGCTTCATCGAAGCTAAAATCACGTAAGTTCCGACAGCTAGCACTGCGACGCCATACTATACGCGCATGCAATCGCTCGTCCGGGTCTTCAATGAGGAGAGACCCGCCTGATCGACTGGAACGTGTGGAAGGACAGGTGGAATATATATTCGCCTGTGAGAGTTCATACTCAAGCCGTTCAGAAGATTTTTTAAAGCTGGAAGACTGTTTCGTGAGAAGGAACTCTGGGTAGGGGCTAGGGTCCGGAGATGGGGAACCGGGGCTGACGGTGGCAGGGTGGGGGGCCATGTGAGTGTGTGTGACCGTGGCCGTGGGACTCTGACCTGGTGCAGGGCGCGGGGCACGAGGCGGCGGAGTGGGTGCGCGCGCGCGACCATTCACGCGACATGAACTCGCTTGGCTCCATATACTCTCCGGAGAAACCTGAAAACAAGAAAAGTACATCCTGTATCAAGGGCTATAATCAAGGGATATGCATGTTGACTGTACTCCTTATTCTTATTCCCTTTTTTTCCAAGCAATTTGATTTTTATTACATTTTTAAAGGGTATAAGCCGGGTAAGTATGGCCAAACTGTCCTTAGCGAAAAATTTAATTTGCTTCTACTGGATTATTAACCTTTACATATGTAGTGCTTTCACCAAAAAATAAGCCTCAAATCATTCAGGTTAAAAAGAAAAACGCATAAAAAGAAATAACATTTTTATTTTATTTTAGCCAAAGTACTGATCCGATTTCTTTGTAATTTGGATATGTTGTAAATAAAATTAAGGTCGCTTTCTAAAAAATAAAAAAATGAATTATCACTTTAAAAAAAATGAGTTAACAATTTAAAAAAAAATTGGTACGAGATTGCGACAATTGCCTAATTTACATATTTTATGTAGAATTTAACAACGTTTAACATATTTTTTTTTTTATAACTAAAATCGGGATTAACCGTGTGAAAAATTCGAATTTGTGACAACCCATAACACTTTCTCTTCATACAAGCAAAACCAAGTTGACGATGAAGTAAGTATATTTCGAACGCAATCTTAACGAATTTGAATTGACGTTTTGCACTATAAATTGCTTTTGTGGCTATATATACGGCTGCGGGGTACGCATTTTCCCATACATAATTAATTCGCTCGTAATTTTAGTTCATTTACCAAAATAATATTTTACGTATAAAATCAGAGCACTTTAAAGACACTAACTTTTAATAACTAGTACGTACACGTACACTCACATCTGAAAACTTCGATACGAAAAAAGTGCTAATAATATGTATACACGACCTTATTGCCCCTATATTAAGGTAGTGTATACATACATATTACCTCATTACCTATTACAACAAAACTTGTTTCTGAATTAAATAATACACACTCTAAATATTAAATACATAACTTTTAATGATACAAACTTTAAATAAAATTAGTCCTCAATCATCATCACTATCTGATTGGATACTCACATTTATCATTCAGTCATTTTTAAAAAGCGTAGTTCATTCGGCCGTGTAATTTTTGATAGAAATCTACCTACCGAAAGACAAAAAATATATTATAGCTGCTACGTGTGAGCAACATCCCACGGTTCTAAGACTTCTAAGACCATTGGTTGTTCTATGGCGTCTATCCCTGTAGAGTTTGGAGCATATTTAATGAAGCATTTGTAGAACCTTTTCGAAATGTGCCGAGAATGCACTTGTATTTTTGTCGCATCTTTAACGTAAGCGACATTTAGACTGCCGCTCTCATCCAGTATTTCTGCTAAGTAAGATATTGGTTGGCCAAATTGATAACTGCCTGTAAAGAGAAGCTTCATTTCAGCTTCTGTCAATTGTGGAAAGTCCAGGATATCAGTGGACGAAAAATCACGGAAAGGAAGTTTTTTTCTGAGCCAACCTTTTTCTTCTACTTATACCAAAGCTAAAAGCCAGTTAAACGGCAGTGAGAGGCATAATTCCTACGAATGCTGCTTAATCACAAACGATTGCTTACTATTACTACTACTGCAGCCTATTTGCGTCCCACTGCTGGGCACAGGCCTCCTCTCATCACGAGAGGGTTTGAGCTATAGTCCCCACGCGGGCCCAGTGCGGATTGGGGACTTCACACACATCTTTGAATTACTTCGCAGATGCGTGCAGGTTTCTTCACGATGTTTTTCTTCACCAAAAAGCTCGTTAATGTGCGAAATTCAATTTGAATTTATCAAATTGAATTTCGCACATTAAGTAAACTCAGAGGTGCGAGCCGGCGGTAGGTCGAACCACTAGGCCACCAAGGCTTCCTACATTTTCCGCCAAGGAGTAACAACTTTCCTCTTCGAAATACTCTGTCACGTATCTTCGTAGTTGTAGACAAATATTATCATAAGCGAGATTATACAACGATTTCACGTGGTATTTTTTCGAAAAAAGTTTCTTTATTGCTTCATTTTTATAGGTATTCAACGAAGGAACAGACATCTTAAATCGTTATTCGTTAACGCTCAGTATAAAATAAAATTCGTTCCATTCTCCCCTTCCCGCCTTTTTTTTATCCTCTTAATGCCTAAGCCCTAGCCGCATACAGCCACGGATTTTATTAAGGTACAACACAGTAAAAAGAGTCGCGTTCCAAATTCAAAATGAATTGGGATTGTTGGGAATATAACTTCATAGTGTAATGCGTAGAAGTTATCTTGTTTCAAAATAATGTATGGGATGTCACAAATTCGAATTTTTCACACCGTTAATCCCGATTTTAGTAATATAAAAAAAAACTATGTTAAACGTTGTTAAATTCTACATAAAATATGTAAATTAGGTAACTGTCGCAATCTCGTACCTATTTTTTTTTTTGTTTTTTAATTGTTAACTCATAGTTTTTCCAATTTTTTTAAAGTGATAATTCATTTTTTTATTTTTTAGAAAGCGACATTAATTTTATTTACAACATATCCAAATTACAAAGAAATCGGATCAGTACTTTGGCTAAAATAAAATAAAAATGTTATTTCTTTTTATGCGTTTTTCTTTTTAACCTGAATGATTTGAGGCTTAATTTTTGGTGAAAGCACTATTAGTATGTAAAGGTTAATAATCCAGTAAAAGGAAATTATTTTTTTCGCTAAGGGCAGTTTGGCCATACTTACCCGGCTATGCCCTTTGTCCCTATAAAATTCACGTTACTTTGGATAGTGAGAATAGTGACGTCATTGTGTAATAAGAAGTCGAGTATGGACAAACAATACTTTTTCATCTAAGATTTGGATCACGTCTAGTTATCTAAGTAAAACTATCAGTGCACAAGCACCATATTTAGATTAATTGAATGTCAAAACAGGACGAATCAATGTCTCCCTCTCGGTTTGGAACAACGCATACAGCCAAGAAATGATTACACAGAATGTTTGTTTTCATTCCAAATTAAAGAAAATGTATGTAATACTAACTGACCCGGCGAACTTCGTACCGCCTAACAATCAATGAATGTCGTATTAACTTGTTAACTTAACGTCGGCTATCAATGGGGAGCAAAACTGCCATTTGCTCACTAAAGATGGCGCATTAAGCTACTGTACCAAAGAGTTTAGTAAGTATGTAGGTATGATTCATGGAGGCAATAAGTACATCTGGACCGAGCAGTGTCAATTTAAAATAAATGAAAATTGAGTTTAAAGATGGAAGCCCCTATGTCGTTTTGTTCATAATTCAAAAATGTGCCCACAATTTTCTCCGACGTTTCTTTGTCTTTATCTCTCGCTATAAGGTTAGACATGACAAAATTCATGATTATTTCCAAGCATGAGGCGGCCACTCCTGTAATATCTGTGGCTGGTACGCAGTTAGAACGTGTGCGAAAATATAAATACCTTGGCACATGGGTGAATGAAACCTGGGACAACGATCTTGAAAAAAATCCCGCATAGAAATCGCCCGTGCTGCATTCAATGGCATGAAGAAAATCCTTTGCAGTCGCAATCTGAAGATGTCGTTGCGCACCCGTCTATTGGAATGCTACATATGGCCCATACTTCTATACGGATGTGAGGCCTGGACTATCAAAGAGCAATTCCGGAAACGTATAGAAGCATTCGAAATGTGGGCCTATAGGCGCATGTTGTCTATTAGATGGACGCACCGAGTTACGAACGTGGAAGTCCTTCGACGAGCTGGCCGAAAGCGACTACTTATGCAGACTATCAAAAGACGGAAAGTTGCCTATCTGGGTCATATACTTAGGCACCCCAGATATGAGATCCTGCAGCTTATAATGATGGGCAAAGTTGCCGGCAAAAGATCAGTCGGCCGTAGAAAGAAGTCATGGTTGCGCAACATACGCGAGTGGACTGGGATCACGAGTGCCGCAGAACTTTTCACACTCGCCAAGGATCGGGCGAAGTATGCAGAGCTGATTGCCAACCTTCACTAGTTGGAGAGACACCAGAAGAAGAAGAAGAAGAAGAAGAATAAGGTTAGAGAAAGAGAGAGCTTTTACCGACCGTACTTCCAGTTCAGTAATACCGTAAGTGCTTCGACATAGGAACTATCAAAACGCATACATTTATGTGAGTGTCAGGTTTGAATAGTTCGCGTACTTCTCCGAGATGTCTCAATATTCTACGCTAAATTGTAAGATGATTATTTTGGAATACGTGCAATAACCATTTTTCTGAAGGAGAAGTTTTTATATTATCTTTTCACCCCTCCTATTCGAAAAGAAGTGTTTTGTTGCCCGTTTAGAGGGAGCAAAATGCGATTTTGCTCCCTCTTCGCTTTTTTTTAATTTTTTTTCATTTCTGCCCCGCTAACAGGGAGCAAAATACGTTTTAGCAGTGCGTTCACGGAGCTGCGGAGACTGTAAAAAGTTGTATTCAAAAGTCGTATCTTTTTCGTATTTAGAATTTTATATATCGGCGTTTTACATAAATACTTTAATGCACATACTAAAAATCCATAAATTCATAAATATATACTTACTTGTGATAAATTATTTTCTATTTTTTATTTTCAATTTGGCTGAATGGTGCAGGCCAATGCCGTAGCATTCCTCGCAAACTCGTCGTGTGATCGAATTAAAAAAAAACTCGAACCCGCGAATTTCGTGAGCGCTCATTTCCTTGCCGTATTATTTTACACTTAATTTCCAAAATAAAACGTACTTCACGTAGTGTTATGAATTATTTCGTAGTGAATGAATGAAATCAAAAAGTGATTTAGGTGATGCAATGTATTGGGATCAACACCTCTGAGAATTCCAAAGGAATATTATGTAAGTACGTAATATGAATTGCACTGCCCTTTTTCATTTTATCGCAAATGTATTAAAAAACTTTGTTTGATACATGAGCGAAATTGTCATAAAATGTATTTTTTTCACATTTGTTAAAATTTACCTATTATTATGAACGCAACGCATGCGAGCATGACAGAATATAAATACAATGAAGTAGTTAGAGATTCTTCAATATGGAAGCCATTTTCGTCTTCTACCTATGAATTTATGATAGGCGCGCGAAACACACGTTCTTTTTAACCTTGTTTGTTTCTAAATGTATTATTTTTTGTTTTACTTAATTTAATGACAATGATGAACGAATGATCTTATGATTTTCTCATAGGAGGGGTGAAAAGCAGAGTGTACAACACGGTAGCAAACTTATTTATGCCTTGGGTGACAAAGCTTGAATCCTTCGCTAGCTCAAGATTCCACGCTAGAATCCCTCGCTTACGCTCGGGATTCTATTCTGGAATCTTTCGCGTCGCTCTGGATTCAATCCGTCACCCGCGGTAAAATATACCATTTTGCTCCCTAGTCATACAATCTACTATTAAGTTCAATCAAAAGCAATATTAGTGCAGAGTTAAGTTACATTTCATTTATTAGCTTTTCTTTCTTTTTTGCATTACCTAACTTACCTATATCTTATTGATATTGTGTTCACTTTACGAATATTTATATTAATCCTATTCCCTGGTTATCCATATTACTATTAATTACTCCACATGTTGCTATCTTTATTTTGTAAGTTTAGCAATTTTACTGATTCAAGTGATTCATACTGTAACTTAGATCGAATAAAACATTAAACCAGACATTATACTGATATAATATAACGGTCAAAATGGAGAGCATGAGGCTCTTTACTTTTTCACTAAGAGAAAATGCTTGGATAATAGAAACCGTAACAGATAGACATATACTGTCGAAGACTTTTCTGTGCAGCTTTTTGAGGTATATAATTTTTTCATACATCGTTTTAATGTACCTTGTACGGTTTAGCATACGTGGAGCAAAAATTCATCGATCAAGAAGAGCAACCATCAGTCGACCCTTTGTATGGAATTTTTAACTATAATGTTTAAAAATGTGTTAATCATCTATGTTTATCTATAATAATAATTACATGCATATTATTACCCGAATGGCAAGAAGGGTGATAATTTCAGCTTAGATCTCCGACATTCGGGTTTTATAGCTTTTTTCATATTTTACTTGTTTTAAGCGTACCTAGAAGTATTACATATTTATTTACAAAATATTAGGAGGCCTTGTAACGACGTCACGCACACATTGATAAGTGATATTACTTTTGTTCAATCCAGTCGTGCCCGCTTTCGTGAGTTGGTCTGTACAATTACATCAATACAAATACACACAAACTTCCAAACTCACCAACGGTGTCGTCGTCCGATGAGGCAGAGGCAAATCCTCCGTAGGATGATGATTGACCTCTGCACGAGTCACCAGCTCTGGAGCCACCTGTTGAAATGAGTCCACTAAATACACATTTGCAACTGGTAACAAAGAACACTGGGCATGCATGGTATACACACCGTGGCATAAACCGTGTTATTTATCCTGTAACTTTGAAAAAGTGCTTGTGACTTTAACAGAAGCAACCTTCTGCGAATCAAGTTTAGATAAATTCGAAAAAATCGAGTTACAGGAGATGGTAAAAGTCTGCATGCGGTCACACGGCGGACACGGCCAATAAAAACACAATCTCGGACACAATTCGAATGAAGTGTCAATATTGGCGTGCGAGGATGTCTGTGTGCGTGGGAGGATGTCTATACACTTGTAAATGTGTGTGTTCCACTACGCGGGCCGACGATTGACTCAACATCTCCGGATGACGGTAAGGAGAGTTGGGCGCGAGTTGCGCGCGGGGTAGATTCAGGCGGTAGATTCCGTGGCCATTATGTATGTAGTACTATTAAATATTCTGTGATGCGGTATTAGATATAAAAAAGTTATAAAAATTAAGTTTAGCAAGATGATAGCCCTCTATAATAATAAAAAACCGGTAAAAAAAAAAATACCTAGTGGGTAAATTGATAAATCTCAATTCAAAATATACTAGAGGGATGGCAAGTTCGATGGTGATTTACAAAGAGTGAATGAGCAAAATACAGCCATAAATCAATGGTAGGTACATGTAGCGGTACGAAATAATAGAGGGGAGTTACCGTAGTATAAATTTGTATTTTGTAGAATGGCAGTTGGATTAAATCAGAGTGCCAGGTTTGGCATCTTATATAAGTACTGCACTTAATGTAAACTTAAAAACCTAATTAGATTCCAATATACGTCAAAAAAACTACCAAAGATGGCGGAATGTCACAGTTACAGGTGTCATCATCATTGTGACGTTTCAGGAAAAACCAACCTTTTGGTACCTACAATAATTATGTTAAAATAAAACACTATAAGTTATTTCCACAAGTTATTTAGCCAGTGCATTAGTTAACCTAACCAGTTAAAAAGTTTTTGTGTGATTGAGTATTAAACATACAAGCTTACACATTTATAATATTAGTAAGATTTTTTAAAACAGACTGGGGACCTGCAATAATAAATAATATTAATTCAGCCCACATGCGTCCCACTGCTGGGCACAGACCTCCTCTCAAGATAAGAGAGAGATTGGGCTATAATCCTCACGCTGGCCACCATATCCACCATAAAGGTTATCACACATGATCAGTTGTCAAGTTTTGAAGACGTAAGTAAAAATATGTTTGTTTTTTTTCCTAAAAATGTAATCGCACATTATGAGAATAATAATTGGTACCAAATGTTATTAAACCCTGAGTTATTGCCATTGTAATTTAAACTTTTCTCCTATAAAAAATAATAATTATTATTATTATTTTGCGACGAGTATTAATATTATAAATAAAATAAACAGCTACCTATAACATTTTCAGAAGTGAGAATTTACCGATCCACCTAATATGTCATTTTAATGGCAACACTTTTTTGACGAATGTTAGTACCACAAAGGGGTACTTTTACACGTCAGAAGAAGAATTTACCAGCGCTTCCTAGGCCCATTGCTTGAGAAGAAGCGCCGCAACAAACTTAAGCAGAAGGCCTTTTTTCAAAATTTCCATAGTTACAAAATGTACAATACATGTATAAATTATACATATAGGTACGTACTAAAATTTCATTGAAGAGATGTATAAAAAAATATGATGGAGATGGCCTCCATTGTCAAATAAATATAAATTCCATAGATGTCGACAGTCTCAAAATGTCAATAAATAATGAAATACATCATGTATAAAAGAGTTCATTAATACATGTCAATAAGAACATGATGAGGTATCTCGCTTAAAATGTTTGACTTAGTCATATTGTAGTGTATAGCTTATCTGTGGCAACACCCCGATACCGGGAACTGACCTGTCAATGTGTGCATTCCAATAAAGATGGCTACAAATGCGGATCGGCTTATCATTTATTACATTGGCTGACGAGTTTGGGATGGTGATTTTTGTGAATTTGTGGAAGTACGCGTACGTAATTACATACTATTCGTGGCGGGACTGCCGGGAGTGCGGGAAGTATTACGGGAACTGTTTGGTGCGTAAAGCCGGTGCGTGCACAATTTCACATTGTACAGAACAATGGCGGTTGGTAAGGTTAGTGAATTTGACTATCAAAACGGAGTGTGGTCTTCGTATATAGACAGACTGGAAATGTATTTTTTAGTGAACGAAGTGAAGGACGAACTCAAGTTACCTACTTTAATAGCGGTAATCGGCAACGAAACATATGAATTACTAGTAAACCTGTCGAGCCCGACCAAGCCGTCTAACCTTACCTATGAAGCAGCCGTAAAGCTCCTTGGGGATCATCTACAGCCCTCTCCGTCGATATTGGCCGAGAGATTCCGGTTTCGTCAACGCCGGCAAGGCAGTGAAGAGAGCATCGCCTGCTACGTGGCGGAATTGAAACGCCTCGCGAGACATTGCAAATTCGAATCCGCTCTAAATGATAACCTTCGGGACCAATTTGTATGTGGTTTGCGAAGTGACGTCATTAGACAGCGTCTATTTGCGGAGGACGACACGCTGACTTATGCAAATGCAGTGAAAATTGCTACTTCATTAGAGGCGGCGGAGCGGGACGCGGCCGCGGTGGAGGTGACGACAAGCGCCGCGGAGGGCGGTGCGGGCGCGACGGCGGTACATGCCATGGTGCCGACAGGGCCGGGCCGGCGTCCTGGCCGGGGCGGCTGGCATTCCCGCAGTGCGGGACGAGGCGGCTGGCGCTCCAGGAGTGCAAGCGGCCCGACGCGAGGAGGACCCAGGGGAGCTCGCAGCGGATCAAGCGGGGGAACACAGCTAGCTAAGTGTCCAGGGTGCGGAGCGGCAGATCACGATCGGGCTATGTGCCCCTATCGGGACTACATATGCAGCTTGTGCCAGACTACGGGACACCTGCGGCGCGTCTGCCCAGGCCGTGGCGGAGCGGGCCATGGTCGGCTGCACTACAGCAAGGCAGCGGTGGTGGAAGACTCCGACCAGGAGGAGGGTGACACAGAAGATTTTCATCACCTGTGTCTGAACGATTATCAGCCGGTGAGTTTACCAATCACTATCGACGACCACGCAATCTACATGGAAGTTGATACAGGAACAGCTGTATCATGTATAAATAGTAAAACATATTTTAAGTACTTTAGTCACCATCCACTTGAGATTAGCGAGTTAAATTTAAGGTTCTATGATGGGTCAATGATAAAACCCTTGGGTGTAATAAAACCAACTGTGAGCTATGGGAGCCGCAGCAAACAATTAGAATTATTTGTAATAGATAGGGGTACAACATCACTTGTAGGGAGGCAGTGGTTGACGGAGCTTAACATAAATGTCTCAATGGTCAATAATTGTTACAGTGTAAAACATGATCTTAAAGAAATGTCTGAGGAAATAAACAATCTGTGTCACAGATATAAGGAGTTATTCAGCGGCGGGCTGGGGAGGTACAACGGCGGTAAGGCGACGCTGCGAGTGCGTGAGGGCGCGGCGCCGGCGTTTCATCGCGCGCGGCCGCTGCGCTGCGCGAGCGCGTCGACGCGGAGCTGGACGCCATGCTGCGCGACGGGGTCATCGAGCCCGTCGACTGCTCCGATTGGGCCTCGCCGCTGGTTCCGGTAAATAAAGCGGACGGTTCTTTAAGAATCTGTGCTGACTATAAAGCCACTGTCAATCCGGTACTACTAATTGATCGATATCCCCTGCCTAGAATAGATGATCTGATGGTAAAGTTGAGCGGAACAGCCTTTTTCTCGAAGATAGATCTTTCCCAAGCATACAATCAGATAGAATTGGATGACAGTAAGAAATACACTGTCATCAATACGCATCGGGGCTTGTACAGGTACAATAGGTTAGTTTACGGGTTGTCATCAAGTCCAGGGATATTTCAACGTATAATGTGCAATTTACTTAAAAATATTCCTAATGTTGAAATATTTTTGGATGACGTCATCATAGGCGGTAAAAGTAGACAAGAGCATCTAGCAGCCCTAGAGGCGGTGTTTAGGCGGTTGCACGAGGCGGGCCTAAAGTTAAAAAGTAGTAAGTGTGTCTTCTTAGTTGAAGAAGTTCAGTACTTATGTTATATTATTAGTAAGGACGGTATAAAAACCGATCCCTCGAAAGTGGAAGCAATAATGGGGGTCCCTAGGCCATCTAATGTTACGGAGCTGCGGTCATTTTTAGGCATAATAAACTTTTATGGTAAATTCATTAAAAACATGAGTGACAAACTGGTTCCACTGTATGCATTACTTAAGAAAGAGAAACAATGGTTTTGGTCGCCAGAGTGCGAGAAGTCATTCAAACAAATAAAATGTTTACTAGCTAGCGCGGAGGTATTAGCCCACTACGACCAAAACAAGCCTCTGTTCGTGACGTGCGACGCCAGCGCGCGGGGCGTGGCGGGCGTGCTCACGCAGCCGGGCGCCGACGGCGCGGAGCGGCCGGTGGTCTACGTCTCGCGCACGCTCAACGAGGCGGAGAAAAACTACTCGCAGATACACCGGGAGGCGCTAGCCATCATCTTCTGTATGAATAAGTTCCATCAGTACCTATATGGCCGCCATTTCACCTTACGTACCGACCATAAACCCTTGGTGTCGATCTTCGGCCCAAATACGGGAATTCCGAACATGGTGGCTAGCCGAATGCAGAGATGGGCGGTTATTTTATCGGCGTATTCATTTGATATCGAGTACGTACGCACCGACGAGAACGGTGCGGACGGCCTGTCGCGACTTCCTATGACTTCTAAAGCAACAACAAATAGGTCAGTTCCAGAACAAACATATCTACACTTTGTACAGCAGGAGTTGTTATTGGATTACAATGAAATAAAACGTGAAACAGCTCGCGATCCGGTGGTTGTCCAAGGTGTTGAGGTTTGTTCGGGACGGGTGGCCCACTCATTGTGAAATTTCGAATTTGCAACCTTATCACAATAGACGGA
>OZ020272.1:16554323-16601240 GCA_963971205.1 Aethes cnicana
TGCACCTGGATTTTATGGGCCCTATAGGGGGCAAGACCTATCTAGTGGTGGTGGATGCTATGTCCAAGTGGATAGAGGTTTTTAATGCAACTAGCACCACAGCCTCGGCGTTGATAGATCGTTTAACTGAATTGTTTAGTAGGTGGGGTTTACCTAAACAAATCGTAAGTGATAACGGCCCACAGTTTGCCTCCAAAGAATTTCAAAACTTTATCGAGTATAATGGTATAGAACACGTGTTTACAGCACCTTACCATCCAACCCATTTGAGGATGGATATCCTCAAATGGGTTGGCTGAGAACGCGGTACGAACTCTGAAACGAGTTATTAAAAAAGCTTTGCAAGAAAAGCAGAACATTGATCGGGCCTTATGGGCGTTTTTAATATATTATAGGAACGTTGAACACTCCACTACTGGAGAAAGCCCATCCATGCTACTTCTAGGTAGGCGTACTCGTACACGGCTGGATACCATCAAGCCGGACAGAGAGGGCCGCGTGCGCCAGGCGCAGCGGCGCCAGCAGGACGCGGCGGCCGGCGCTCACCGGGCCGTCGACAAGGATCAACAAGTCTGGTATAGGCAATTTCTGAAAGGGGAAAAATGGGTCCCGGGTAGGGTAGTGGAAGTTCTAGGTCCTAGCGATTATAAAGTCATAAATAATGAGGGAGAAATGGTACACAGGCATATCGATCAATTACGTAAACGGTCAAGTAATAGCAGGCAATCGCTAGCTACCACTATATCGGGTGTAGATCAGCCGCGCACGGATTCTCGGACGAACCGTTCCGTGGATGAACCGGACACAGGGGAACGGGGCCCGGCGGAGCGGGCGACGGGTGGCGGCAGCCCGACGCGCGGCGTGGCGCCGGCACAGAGCCCGGCCCGAGCCGTGGCCGGTTCTCTCGCCTCTCCGGAGAGGCGGTCAGTTTCACCGCGAGCTTTTACCCCCCTAACTCGCCCCATTCGGCAATGTACACTTGCTAAGCCTAAATATAAGTTTTAGATTAAGTACAAGTATTTGTAGGATGCATGCAAGGCCACCTTTGTGACTTATATAAGTTAAGTATAAAGTTAAGTAATTAAATAGTAATTAGGTGTTAATAATAAAAGTCTGTCATTGTATCAGCAAACAGTTTATTGTCTTGTTAAAGCCAGTTGGCTAGTATTAATTTAGTGTAGAGGAGTGTAGTGTATAGCTTATCTGTGGCAACACCCCGATACCGGGAACTGACCTGTCAATGTGTGCATTCCAATAAAGATGGCTACAAATGCGGATCGGCTTATCATTTATTACACATATATTTAAAGCTAATGATTATATTTAAGCGTCCTTGCAAGCATGAACAGACCGGACCCCACAGACAGCACCCGTTCACGAGCGTGACGCGTATCTCAGCCATCGAAAAAAATTAACAACACCTATACGAGTAGTTATACTTAAATTCGTCTTGAGAATTTTACATATCACTGCTACTAGTAGATCAAATGACCAGGGCTCCACTGTTGGTGTGGATTGCGTCAAAATGGCGTCATTTTGCACACATTTTTTTTTTTTTTTTTTTTTTTTTTCTGGTTTTGATTTTTTTTGCACACATGATGACGTGATCGATATTAATACCTACAACGTGTAACATAACCCACTGAAAACGTAAAAATAGTATGTTAAGAATCTAGAGTAAATAGATTCGATTGGAATCATAGACGTAAATAATATAGACCCGGTCTAACGTACACGTAATATGTCCCCACTTCCACGGTGTCCAATCCAAAGTTCTGTCACAGAGCGTGCGTGGCAATAAGCGTTTTTAAAAAAACTTTTTTCGAAACTGTTTCTCAGTATCTAAAAACTCGTCTCGTTGTTGAAAAAATGTGACCCAGCTTTAGTGTCACGATATAAGTTTAACTTTGGATTGGACACCAATGAAGTGGGGAAACATGACATGTATCTACGTTAGGCCGGGTCCATACGAAGTATTATTTATGTCTATGATTGGAATATATTTTTCACTTCTATTGCTGAATGCTTCTGTTGTACTTTAGGCTGACAGAAGACTGCATAAAATTTAATTTTAGGCTCTATAGCCTATGTTAAAATTAAGACTATTTAATAATGGAGGTTGCAAGAGGTCAAATACGGCGTTTTGTAAACCAGATTTCCTTTAGCAGGATTGGTCCTTAGGACTCAAGGATGGATTTAAGAAGTGGAGCCACCCAGATATATGATATAAATTTTGGGAGGGGGGAGCTCTCAACTTTATCTTGATATCAAAATCAGTTAAACTACTAGGCCAAGTTTGGCATCGTTTTTGAGAGCCTTGAGGGAGGCTTAAGTCCAGCAGTCACCTTTCTGCTGAAATCATGATGATGATTTGACACGTTAACACAAATTCGTAAGGAATGAATTTCCACTACACCACAACAGCCTATTTACGTTCCACTGCTGGACACAGGCCTCCTGTCAATACGAGAGAGTTTAGGCTAGTCCCCCGCGGACCCAGTGCGGAATGGGGATTTCACAAACATCCTTGAATTACTTTGCAGAGGCGTACAGGTTTCGTCACGATTTTTATTTCACCGAAATTACCACTTCAAACGTGGTAAATTCAAATTGAATTTTGCACCCACGACCATCTGCATGAGAGGCGGTAGGTCAAACCTCTATGCTAACACGGCTTTTTTGTACATCACCTAAAGGAATTACGAGTAATATACATCACTTAAATTACAGCACGTTATGCATGTAAGACAACATATAAGACACACGCAGGTGAATACTAAAAAGACAAATACGTGAATATCAAGCATTACAGACAAAACCATGCTTCCGACAACTGGACAACAACATCGGTGCCATAAGTGAATCCATGTGATAACGCTATAGGCATGTTGAAAAATAGGTTAATTTTAAAGGCTCTTACGATTTGCCCGTAGTTGAATTTCGACAGCTGAAAATAGACAACATACAAGAGAGTATATATTTAGTCTCACGAACAAACAAAATATGAAGACTAAAAACACTCCATCTAGTCGCGTAATATGAGGGCCGTAAGTGCTGTTCTAAGGGCAAAACTTTGTGTGGTGAGCACGAATGTTTGTACTCGAGTCATGGATGTTTAGTACTGATATATGTATGCATTTCTCTATATATAAGTATTTATATTGTTGTCTAGCACCCATAGTACAAGCATTGCTTAGTTTGGGGCTAGGTCAGTATGTATATCTTTAGACATGTCATGTCTCAAGATATTTATTATTATTCTTTTATGTACGCACATATCATTAGTGCTCTAAACTGCGTTCAGAAACCGTAGGAAATGACCACCATTATTACAACATATTTTACTATGAGAACTTTACTTATGCCCGGTTCACATTATTCCAGTAGCATTCCAGTCCAGCGACCCAATCCAGTGCTGGAATGCTACTGGAATAATGTGAACTGACACTGGAATGCACTGGAATGTAGCAATTCCAGTGAGCAATCGAGTCCTGTGACTGGAGAGACCGTCTACTTTTTCATTCCAGCTCACCCAATCCAGCGGGACTGGAATAGTGTGAACCGCCAAGACAGTGCTGGATTGAACGTTTTTACAGTGAATACAACATCGTTGTTTTTGGGGAAAAGCTCCATTTAATTTAATTAATAATGAAGTTGAATGAGGACCAGAATCTTCATTTTGTCTGTTTGTACAGAGAACATGCATGTCTGTGGGACATCACGTCGGATTTTTATAAAAACCGCGATATGCGCCAATCCGCCCTCCAGAATATTCGCGAAGACATGCATATAGAAGGCTATACAGTTGAAGATGTCAAAAATAAAATAAAAAGTATGCGATCAACGTACTACCTTGGACTAGACAAGATAAAAAATCTGAGTTCCTTTCTAGAAATCATTGTCACAGTAGTGTTACCACTCCGACAACTCTTAAATGACTGGAATAATGTGAAGATATGACCCAGTCCAGCACTGGACTGGATTGGCCTGCTGGATTACTGGACTGGAATAATGTGAACCGGGCATTAGGTTCTAAAACCGATTATTGAAAGGTTATGAGTTTAAATTTGGAACAACTGTCAAAAATTCAAGTGGGTTTCTATTTTAGTATCCATAGATATTAAAACAGTTATCGATTAGAAACCTCAATTCAGTATGTTTAAAAAAAACCGCACGACATTTGATCTCGGGTGACATTAGAATAGGGACTTCGTTAATTTGTCTATGATTTAAAAAAAACATTTGTCTTGACGGAGGATCGAATTGCCGCCATTACTGTTGTCATTCGTTGTTGGTTTTCTGCTGTTACGAAAGTAGAATTGTGAAAATTTGTTTGTTATTTAGTTGACAATGTGAGTAGTAACTGTCGTGAAGCGACAATTAAGGGATGAAGGTGAGAAGAGGAAGGAAAGAGTAGGTATATACAATAAATATATTTACAATAAGGGAAAGAAAACCTATTTACAATTATTAAAAAAAGGGTAATGGAATATGGACGAAGTGGTGAGAAGTGGTGAAGAGCGGTGTGAAGGTAAAGTTGAGTCAGGGTGTGGGACGAGTAAAGGATGATGTGAAGGTTGAAGGAGCTCGAGGTGGAGAATGATTCAGTAGCACGGCGTAGCGGAAGGGCGGCACAGGATATTGGTGATGACGTAATCAGGAACAGCGGCACAGGTCTTTACTGGGCGGTTGAGGTGTGCAGGGTCAGAGCGACGCTTCGAGGTTCAGCTGGTGGCTAGCACGGGGTAGTAGTAGTGCTGCAGGGTGGAGCCAATGGCTATCACAACGTAGAAGGTGAGTCTTTGTACGGATATTAAAAAGTTGTCCGCACACCAACTTGAAGGACTTTGTGCGGATAGATTTTAGAGTCGCCCGCACACCAACTCAGAAGATGAAGTAAATTATTAACTTAGCACGGCCAAAAGGTTGCCAGAAGCTTTGGGCCTTTCTTGCAGGGTCCTGGGGGCTGGTCGACCCCCAGGACAAAGGTCTTATAATTTCGACTGCTCCGTTTGAGAGCTGAAGAAGAACTGACCATCCTTGCGGTTATATCGATAAGGAAACCTTGGATGGAATTTTTAGAGAATTTGAATAAAAATAGAAATAAAACATCAAATTTATCGCCCACCAGCGAGAAACCTAACATTTTACCAAAGGATTGATATGTTGTGACCATAGCAACGGGTATCAACAACATTGTCAACTACGTCAATATTAACAAAAACCACAATTTCACCGAAATTATAAAGGCAAAATTGTAATGTTCAAGTAATTCAAGAAGGAAAAATAATAACAGGTCGCGACAAATACATTGCCACGACGTAATTTGAGTGTCGTATAAGTAAACGCGAGACAAAGAAGAAGCTTGGATGTACGTGAGATTATGGTGTTATAAAAATGTGTTTGTGTACAAGGGATCCGAAGTAATGTTATGTTTTTAATTGCAGGAGCATGTTAATGATGAGTAATAAATGAAAGTGTAATTTAAAAGGTAAGTAATATTATGATATCCTACATATTGACTCCGAGAACGATATGTGCACTCCGCCGGATGTCGTAAATGCAGTCATGATTGCAACAAATAACTTGTTGCCAGAGAAATCGAGGGCCAAATACCAGATTTCCCTACGGCTTCTGATCCCATCTTAGAGTACTTATGATATGTGTGTAGATAAAGTAATATATGCAACTGTACATAATAATACATGTGATTATATATCAGTTGCATAAACTACTATTATTAATACCTTGTCTCTCGTGGCGGCATAGGCGGTAGCTGCGAGTGGTGGGCGAGGGCCGCTCTCCGAGGGACGCCGAGTGCGGCGCGCCGCCTGCGCCGCTTCCTCCGCTGTGTAGCCCTTCATCATCAGAGAAGCCTCCAGGTAGTGAGGTTGCTTGTCCCACTCCAGGGAAATCGCTGTGCGTAAATAAAATATCACCTTAAAATGACTTAATTTATCTCAGCATCAAATACAGGTAAATTTCTTCAATCAGTGTTTTGGTATGTCGTTTGAAAACGACATACAGAAACACTTATTGAAGAAATTGAAGAAAAGAAATATTTAACTATACTTTGAAACCTAAAATATTAGGGCGAACTTGTAACACAAAATGGTCATATTACATTCGTGCGATAAACCGAGACGTTGCGGTTTACAGTAGGGATGAAACGGATGAGTATAGTTGTTCTGCTTCTACCGGATACCCAGATATCCGCTCAGCTATCGAATTTCACGACTCAGAGATGATGACGATGATATAACCAAAAATATAAAATCTAGTTTGATCACAAATACGGAAGTAATACGCATCATACACAACAATTTGACTTAAGTTCTAATAAGTATTTTATTATATTTCTTGTTAAATGAAATATTAATTTACTTAGGGAGCCTATCTCATTTCTCGCGTCTGTATCGCTCGCTCTAGCACCCACTGCGTAAGCAAAAGAGATAGCGATATAATCAACACTGAAAAGTGATGTAACATATGATAGTTAAAACCTTTCGCATAAGAATATGTGTAACTTTAAAAATGTGGAAAAAATATGTCAGACTAAGATAATGATGGAGATTCTTTTTGTATGAAAATGAAGTTCAATTGATACAGAACTTCAGAGACAGTCAGTAAGCTTGTACTATTGGGCTATAGTTAGCAGACAACGCTTAGCCGAAACTGCTGGTTGCAGGGAGCTAACCTAATCTACTATTTATGCTGTTTTATGATCCCTGGAGGACCTCTATTACATAAAAATATAATTTACACCTCTTCCAAAAACTTTACCTACCCAATTGCGGAAGATGTTATTATCCTATTCGGGCGGAGACAAATCTAAAAATTAAATATCATCGAAATCGGTTCAGCCGTTCTCGAGTTTTCAGTGGTGTAACTAACGCGACTTTGTTTTACGAGTATATATATATAGATTATCTATTTATTTAGTATTTTATGTATTTTATTTCGGCTCCACTGAAAAACAGCGTCCCGAACGAAATTTTTCGTTATGGGCATCAAGCTGAGTGAAGACCTTTTTGGCAAACTTGGTTAAGGTTAAAATTGTTGTTTTAGTTTCTGTTTTATTGTTATTTTTACAATTGCAATTAATGTTTGTAGTTATTTTCTTTGCCAAATAAACACATTTTGATTTTGTTCGCTTCCACCGGGTTCGATTCCCGAACTGAGTAATCATCATTTCAGTCGAAAGATTTTTCTACTGCTGGGCATAGGCTTCCCTCACTCGCTCGAACTGAGTACTTTTCTTTAAACCTATGAATACAGTTTTTCTTGTAACTAAAATCGATGACAGGGCCTACCACCGGATCAGAAACACGGAAATTGGTGGAGTAACCGCCGTGTCTCTCTATCCTGCGCCCGTCTTTTCACGTCATGGATATTATTGTTATACTAGCTTTTGCCCGCGACTTCGTCCGCGTGGACCTCGGAAATAGCGTTCCCGAGGGAACTATTCGTTTTTCCGGGATAAAAAGTACCCTAAATGTTGACCAGTGTTATAAAGTACCCCCATACCAAATGTTGTTGTAATCCGTCCAGTAGTTTTCGAGTTAAATCCGGACATACATACACACATACGTACGGAATTTTTTTCTAAAAATTGTTATTTTGTGTTCAGTAACGTTAATATGTATAGTCCGCACGTCTTTATGGTTTCTATTAATTTTCAAATTTCAGACCGGATTTCTTCTACAGAGTTATTATTAGTATAGATATAGATTACTCATGGAGTTCAAATTTTCATACATGCTACCTAGGCGACATCTATTATCACATTTAACACATTATTTCGGACGTACGCCGATTAGTATGAAGGTTGTCTTTCTAGGTTTACCTTGCTTTTACGCACCAGATACACACACGTTTCATCTCTAGTTTAGTTTACAGTTTACGAGTTAAGCTCAACATATGGGACTATGGTATTTTCTGTATTATGTTTACAAATGAAATGAAATTATAAAGGGGTGCTTGAAGGGTTTGACCCTGGACTTTTGTTAAAGTGAATGGTTGTTTACCAAATTGTTTTCCTGCTTTCGATTATTTTATCATTTTACCAAAAAAATAGTTTGATATCTATTTTATTATAGGTGGAAATTCATTATTCAGCATCAGCATCCTCCTTCGAGAATAGGGACTGCAGGGTTATTGGTAATTGCATCCATTTCTATTAACAGAGGTGAGAGATCATTTGCAATCATTTTGACCCTCTATCGCAATATTTTTAAACAAGTTTGTTAGACTTGCATCGAATAATTACTGTTTATATACAATGTAAGAAAGTTAAGTTCAATGATTACCAGTGTTAATTGATGTAGGTACCTTTCGACGGTGACGTCAAATGTTTATGGAAACCAACAAACAAACGTACCTAGTCTTTTCATCAATCCTGATATAGCTCTGTGTATAGAACTGACATTTGAAAAAGGTTCTACGCTCATAGACTAAACCATTGGTAAGAATAATATATATCAATAAAAAATATTCTCTAAAAACCATGCAAGAAAACATTTTTTTTGTCACGTAATTAGAAAATTGGTACCTGATCGCACCCAAATTAACTATGTGTTTTTTTAACAGAGATAGTGTGAGGAAATCCTAATCTGAAGGAAATAGAATGATACTATCTAGTATCTGGGGAACATTGTGTCGTTTTGAGAAATTAAATTTGGCATAGTTTTAAGTCAATAGGGAATGTCGACCTTGAAAATTGAGATTTTACCAAGTTATACTGTCTAGATTTTTTCTTCCCTTACAGTGAAACAATCCTCATTCAAAACAGAGTCGATATGCATACAAAAATTTCATCAACAATCCCAATTTTCAAGGCCGACATACCCTTGACCAAAAATGACACTATGCCAAATATAATTTCTCAAAATCAGACCTTTGGGATTTACCCATACTGTCCCAGTAAAAAAAAAAAACACTGTATAGTACACAATGCGATAATGCTCCTCTTTTCTATTAGAATGCATTTTGTAGGGATTAGGGATGAGAAGACTTCTTTTATTAATAAAATAATCTAAGGCAAAAAATGTAGCGCACGTACAGTGGAGTGGTGTTAAGAAAGCTCGTCCCAGTGGTACGTACCGTCGGAGCCGGGGGGCAGCGGCAGCAGCGGGTGCGCAGACACGCTCGCGTTGAGCGCCCCCGGCGCGGCCCCTTGAGCGGACACGTCGCCGCGCGACGAGCGAAGCGAGCGCGACGCTCGGAACGAGCCCGACCTGCCGACAGTCGGGCAGAGGATGGTGACACCAGCTTTTAAGTTTTGTGCGCTGCCAACTCTGCTACGGGACTACGCTTCAAATATCAAACTAATATTAATTCGTTCTTTCCTATTTCCTCATCGGTCTTATGATTTTTATTACTAAAAAAATGCCTTACTTTCTTCTATAAATATACCCATTCCCTCCACACAGACCAAAACCTCAACTTGCGATTTTTTTTTAAGAAAAACTTAATAACAGTAACGAATATGATAGCCACCTAAAATTATGTTTTCATATTTATGACAGACTAGCTTCTGCCCGCGACTTCACCGTGGAATTCGGTTATCGCGATCCCGAGGTAACTATGCATTTTCCATCATAAAAAATAGTCTAGTCCTTCAAAGTCCTTAAAGATCGTACTGAATCATTCAAATTTACATACAGATTGGGTACGAAATTTTTGGTATTGTATTGGTAAAGCAACGTTTTATGTTTGACGAGCGCGGCGCTGTATTTAGAGACAAAGTATCTAATTTTAACAAGTAAAGAACTCCTCGTCTGATTAAGCTAATAAATAAGACGATTGATATGCTGTAGATGTATTTCTAACTTAGCCAATATTTAGCGCAGGCCCGTTAAAAAAATCCCTATAATTGACCGACCACACCATCCTCTGACCGATTGTCGCAGCGCCGTAAAACATTACGGATACCTACATCCGTTGGGAATTTGGTTGAAAAAAGCTTAAGTCTCAATGGATACAGCGCATGCTCGAATGTTCTAATCACCAAATGCATAAATGCTATAAGCCGTTCTCGAATGCCGATCGAAAATCCGAACGGACTAATCCGACTTATATATCTCTTTTGGGTGATCTCACTTTCCATGCCTTTTCGATTACTAGACTGATTTTACAAGATTTGTCACTTTACACAAACGCCCACAAGACAAAACCAAAAGCTAGTGTCACCCAGCCAATGCTACCTACTCACCATTATAATATATTATACATGAAATAATAAATCTAAACTACTATTGTCCCAACGTTATCCGTTGTAGTACTTGCGGTAGAATGTTTATATACCGCTGTACCTACAGACAGACGCAACCACAGCTATATGTAGAAGCAGCAGTATGTCTAGAAGCAAACACAATGTATCCTCCATGTAGATTATTATCAGATTTAAGCCACGAATCAAGTAACATTAATACGATCAAGCGTTATACTACGATTAGCTGATAAAAAAATAAGTCAATTAGTTATTGACACAAAATAGTAAAAAATAATTAAACGAAAGGAACACATTTTAAGACTACCTACTCAAAGTTAATTGGAGCCGCATGTCGTGAGGTTTTGTGTCCGGCTAAAGCTTTATCAAACATCATTTAGAATACCATGCCAATGAATCTAGGTCTTACATTAATCGATTGACAAGTAGTAACTAGGCCTTCAACAAAAAAACAAAGACAATACCTTTGGAATGTCTGCCTTTTCACATAATTGTCTCTGACAAATTCCACAATTTGTCTCTGAGTTTTCCCGCTATATCTGTAAATAAATATTTCATTTTAACTTATAAAAAAAACCGGCCAAGAAGCGAGTTAAACTCGCGTGGAGAGGGTTCCGACCCTTGATTATGTTCAATGACGTCATTTTCAAACGGTTTCACAGGATAAGCTCTTTTATATGATAGATTTCAAATACCATGGACTTCTTAATAATTTTCCTGTAATCTATAGGTCAATAACTATCCTCCGTATTTTTTCCAAAATTTTAGGTCTAGTAGTTTCGGAGATAAGGGGGTAATGGCCATTTTTCGCCTATTTTCTTAAATAGCTCGAAAAGTATTGACCAAAAAAGAAATAAAAAAAATATATTTGAGATCCTCATAACATAAGAAGTACTTTCATTTGAGATATCACACGATATAGTTTGAAAAACTTCATTAATATTTTTTTCAAATTCAGCCCCCAAATATAGGGTCTAGGTTTAAAATTCATTTCTTTTCGTTACACGTCCGTCTTTGGGTCACAAACTTACATATACATATGTACCAAATTTCAACTTAATTGGTAGCTTAACCAGTAGTGTCGGAGAAAATTGTCTGTGGCAGACAAACGGACAGGCACACGAGTGATGCTACCTCTTGAGGTTCGGAACCATAAAAACGAGCTTCCCGCGGGAACTATTTGTTGTTCCGGGATAAAAAGTAGCCTATGACCTTTCCCTGGACTCAGACCACCTCTATGACGAATTTTATCTCATTCAGTCCAGCGGTTGAGGCGTAAAGAGACAGACAGATAGAGTTACTTTCGCATTTATAATATTAACTAGCTTCTGCCCGCGACTACACCCGCGTGGAATTCAGTTATCGCGCTCCCACGGGAACTATGCGTTTTTCCGGGATAAAAAGTAGCCTTTGTCCTTTTCCGGGACCCCAACTATCTCCATGCAAAATTTCGTCTCAATCGGTCCAGCGGTTTAAGCGTGAAGAGGTAACAGACAGACAGAGTTACTTTCGCATTTATCCATAGCCATATGTCTGTCTATCTGTCTGTTACCATTTCACGCGGGCGAAGTCGCGGGCAGAAGCTAGTTAATATTATAAATGCGAAAGTAACTCTGTCTGTCTCTTTACGCTTCAACCGCTGGACCGATTTGAATGAAATTTGGTATGGAGATAATTAGGGTCCCGATAAAGGACATAGGCTACTTTTTATCCCGGAAATACGCATAGTTCCCGCGGGAGCGCGGTAACCGAATTCCACGCGGGCGAAGTCGCCAGGAGAAGCTAGTAATATTTTTTCCAGCTCTCTACGACCAGTAGTTTCATGTTATATCTTAACTTATACTTTAATCGCGCTAATCTTGTATATTTCTCTGTTTATTTATTTATCCAAGCGATCTCAGAAATGGCTCTAACGATTTGGACGAAATTTGAAATATAGGGGTTTACGGGGGCGACAAATCAATCTAGCTATTTTCACAGCAAAGCTCCGTCGCCCAGGTCCTATAAGAATTTAGAAAAAGATTCAGTTTTTCCATCGGAAGATCTCAATTCAGAAGCTATTTACGTGTCTATAAATTATCATTTAGGCTGATATCAAATGCATATGGCACATTGTATTGCATATAGCAGAAGCCATTATTTAAAAGAACTTAATTATGCCAATGTGGAAAGTCTTATTCTTCTTAAGACTCCACAGTGCAAGTGGCAGAATGAAGTTTTTTTTTTTGCCGCCTTGGTGGTTTTGTGCCAGATGCATCCGGCGAAATTTGGTCGTCGACTTTCGCTACCAGTTAAACCCTTGGGCAAAACAGAAATTGCCGTGGCAAAACTCATCCATCAATCCGGGAAAAACTATGGTTATACATTTCACTAACAAAAGGTTCCTTAACACTATGCAGCAACTAAGGTTATATTACAAAGAAATTGAATTCTCCAATGAAGTGAAATATCTAGGTGTAACCTGCCCATACCGAATACATTGGGGATTTTGTTATACCACTATGCACATATTGCCTCCCCGTCAGTTCTGTATCTAGATAACGTATGGGCAGGTTATCTCATGGCAAATCTTGGGGACTTTGCCCCAAAATACTCAAATGCCTGGTAGACAAGGACAAAAATGAGCTTGTTTTTTTATTTATTTATTAAATTGTAGCTTGTTAGGTACTGTGGTTCTATACAGCTGTCAAATGTCGGTGATTGAATCCGTTTTCGCAACTCTGGGAAATTACCTGAATGAAGACCCTCTGGACATGACACGGGTTTTGTGTCTTGGAATGCGTGGAACAGTAGAACATCGAAAGAAACCGTGATTTTCTACACATTTCTTCCAGAAGTTTTTGCATTCATTGCGTCCTTCAAAGAAAAACTCCACTATATCGCGATGATAGCCCTGGGTAAAAATTATAAGAAGTAAATAATCATTCATACTTATTTGATGAAATATTACTAGCTTCTGCTACATGACTGTACCAAAGGGTTTAGTAAGTACTAAACCCTTTGGTACAGTCATGTCTGCCAAACTAAGGCATACATACTTATGTAGGTACGAGTCATGTGGCAATAATCTGGCAATCTAGACCGCGAAGTGTCAATTTTAAAACAATGAAAAATGAGCTGAAAGACGTGGGTCTGAAGGTCGTTTTGTCCATAATTTAAAAACGTGCCCATAATTTCAGCAGTCTTCTTTGTCTTTATCTCTCGGTATAAAGTTAGAGAAAGAGAGAGTCTTTACCGCCCGTACTTCCAGGTACAGACATCGGCACGTAACTTGAGCGGTGGCCTTGGATGAGCAGAATTCAAAAATAAGTAAGGTCTCATCAGCAGGGGCGCGGGACGCAGGGAGCGCTTTGTTGTAGGCGCACGCTTATTGGCCCTTCAGCCGTAAACATGCGCAGAAATCCCCTCTACTTTGCTCACCGCTCAAGTTATCTGCCGCGACCTATAAGTAAGACCAATGTGCTTTGACACAGAAACTGTAAAAAAAAATCATGTCAATGTCGGGTTTTAATAGTTTGCGTACTTCCCCAAAATGCCTCAATATTGTGCACTAAATTGTACGAAGATCATTATTTTGGAATAAGTGCAAATACAGGTGAATAAAATAATAATATTCATAAATACCGGGCAATCCCACTACCACCACAACAGCCTATTTACATACAACAACAATCCTACTGCTGGGCATATGCTGTCTCTAATTCTGAGAGAGTTAAGGCTATAGTCCCCACGCAGGCGTAGTGCGGATAGGGGACTACACGCATATCCTTCAATTTCTTCGCAGATGCGTGCAGATTGCCTCATTTTATCTTGATAACCTCAAGGATCGGAGGAAAATTCAAGACAGTTGACACCCGTCAAAAAATGTAAGGGCCCTCACATTATACTCATATCGCTATCCTTTTTTTTACATCAATGAGTTAAAAGTATAGCGATATGAGTAGCGCGGCAGCCTCGCTACAAAAAGTCGCCGTGGGCGAGGGCCCTAAACAAGGTACAGTCGATTAGAGCCACATCTGCTTTTAGCTTTGAGCGTGCCTCCCCATTAGCGAGTGTTTATTTTTGTATTTTAACTGGTTTGATTCCCTGGTGAGACTTGCTATTTTTATCAAGATATTGGAATGCAGTTTGGTTTCTTTAAAAAAAATAACATTTCCTTTAAATAACTAAAGGATTTAAGGCAGTTGCCCACGAGGGCCCGAAACTTTTTTCCACGTTGTATACTGGGTGGATCAAGACCATTTGACGATAATTAACTCACTGTATTAGCTATTCTAAGCATGTTTACGGTATTCGAAGCGGAGACTTATGCAATAATTGCTTGTACGCAGGATGATATAGACAGAGGAGTGAAAGAAGGAAGTGTCTACATACTCAGTGACAGTCAAGCAGCACTGAAAGCGCTTACTTCGCCCAAAGTTGACTAGACAAATTAAGTAAGCCTTGTACGGATTACAGGGCATGAGGGCTACTCCGGAAATGAGAAAGCGGATGCGCTTGCACGGGCAGCCGGAAGGACCAGCTAAAAACTTTACTGGACTCGAACCATATGTGGGGCTTTCGTCGGATACCATTAAAACTGACATAAATTACCACATCAAGGACAAACACCAGCAAGAGTGGATAACCATGTCTGGTCTAAGGCATTCTAAACTCGTCATTGAAAGAGTTGACTCACACTTATCGATTGTAAGCAAGGATGCTTAAAATTGATAGCTCATTCTGTGGATAAAATATCGTCACAACGTTTTGCTTGACCCCGTGTAGTTGGAGCGTTTACGGGTCACATCGGCGTTAAAAATCAGGTTCCCCTTGTTTATGCATATTTTTTTTTGGCAGAATTCGATTTTGCATAATCAGTATAGGCATAATAGTGTTTACGCCGAAACTAATCTCGCATAACGAATCGAATTCTATTACTAATAATCGATTTACGCCGAATAATATTCACGCATAATTTTTGAATTCCGAATATTATTTAGGCAGAAAATTACTTTCGCCGAAATTTGTTACGCCGAAAACTACTTTCGCATACCTTCATTTTCGCCGAGTAAATTAAATGAGTATCCTGTATAATATCGATGATTATCTAAATAGGGGGAGGGGGATTTTTACTAACTGATAATTTCGTTTACTTATATAAAAAATAACCTAACCTAACCTATGCGAGTCGGCTTTGCTCCAAACTTTGGTGTTACCGCACACCGTGAACTGCCGAACTCTATCTAATAAAGATAAGTATGTTGAACAAATTATATGATACAAAATTTTATACTTAGCTAAAATCGTTTATGACATACAGTTTCGGCCTTCCAGTTTTCGGACTAGCAATTTTATGTGAACTTAGCGGCTCCCTACATTAATTGTTGTTTCGGACATAAATTAGGACAATATCGAACGGCCTATCAAAATTCTGCTAAATTACTAGTATTCCAAACAATATTATGCATGATAAAATTCGGACAAGTCAACATTCTGCTACCGCAATATTAGGGTAAACATCCATTCGGCCAATTAAAAAATATGCTTAATAAAAAGTCAAGATGCGGCGAAAATAAATTATGCGAAGCCTGTTATGCGTAAACAGTTTCGGACAAAAAGAATTATGCCAAATAGCTGGCACCCTAAAAATCAATTAGCCAAGATGGGACTATGTACAGATATACCTACTCGTAGTTTATAGAATGTGTGGCGAATAGGATGAGTCAATGCGTCTCATCCTGTGAAAATTTGTGATGCATTCGCCAGGCTCTGAATGAAACTCCTAGGCAGCGGTAGAATTTTACACCATCTTCGATTGATAAAATTGTGCGCCCATCTCGGCCTCAAATACCGTCAAATAGTTTTAATACACCCAGTATACGTTTAGAAATAAAATTCCAAATAAAGTGAACCTCACGATAGCATGTTACACTAAATATATTCACAATTTAATAAGATTTAAATTAGTCTTCTCGTGATTGGCGACTGAATTTTATTTTCTGTTATTAAAGTATCAAATATTTCGAATAAAATCCACATGTTTGGAATAAATGTTTCAGGAGTAAGGATACTTTATACAGTTTTTATCGTTACGTAATTTATTAATTTCTCGTAACGATTTTTATAAAAAGAGGGAAGCCATAAAATAAAAATCTGTCCAAGAAATATCAAAGAACGGAACTCTCACCCGGCGAGTTTAACTCGCAATCTCGCCCGGAAAAGGTTCCGTTCTTTAATATTTTTATATTATTTAGAATACTATGGACTTTTCATTTTCGGTGACCGACGGACGGACAGACACACGAGTGCTCATAAAAGGTTTCCGTTTTTACCTTTTGAGGTTCGGAACCCTAAAAACCAGGACAACAGCGACTTAAACTCGCCTGGATAGGTTTCATTCGTTAATTATTCTCTATGTAAAGGTATAGGTTTGCGAGGGCTGGTTTTCCGCAAGTCGACGTCTAGATGCACCTATTTTGCGTTATGTAACTTTAAATACCATAGACTTCTTATAGGTTTTCCTGTATCAATAATTAAAGAACAATTCTCGGCATCTTCAAAATACTACCCTAAAAATAAAAAGTATGTCAAAAACACTTACAAGGCCTTCGGGATGCAATTTAATAAGAAACCTTTTTCTTTTGAAGGAAATTTTCCTAATTTTAGCCCAACTGAATGTGTTGATTTTGGTAAAGTTTTGGAACACAAGAATACCCATGTGTGCCACTGCTAAATTCAAAGGAACCGCTTCATGATCTTTAGCAGGATGCATCTTCACCCCTGAAATCAAGGTAAAATATTAGTTAGGTTCACGAAAACTATTGTCAAATCTTTTTTGAAATTATGTAGTCTATTCTTCATCGCACGGTAAGACGAAAGAAAGCTATGGAGTCGATATTAACTTTAAAACTTTACTCATATGCACACTATCATTTAAATTAATAATCAATTTTGTCCTACCCAAAAACACCTTATTTCTTTGGCGTACTTGAACAGTCTCGCATTTTGTTATCAGTTTGCCTAGACTAGTCCCACCTCGCGTCCCCGCTTCCTTCAATTGCCATCTAACATCCGACTGGTGCAAACCTCACCATAGTTTGACGTGTTTCGTAAAAATATTTACATCACCCTTGGCCATAAAGTGGGATTTTCTGCCCGCTACGCGGAGAGAAAATCTCACTTCTTGGCCAAGGCAAGATGTAAAACTTTTGACAAACCACGGGCGGTAATTCGTAAAGCCCCAGATCGCATATTTATGGCCCTCACCTTCGGTTCGGGCCACAGAAACCTGCGATCTGGGACATTTACGAATTCACCACCCTAGGTCTGTAATGTACTATTTATACATCGCCGTTTGCGGATTTTTATCCGCTAAGCGCCTAATTTCTTCGGCTACCGTATTCACAGTCAAATTTTACTTGAATTTTTTTATATTTTTTAGTGAATGCATGCTGCGATTATCTACATCTATAGTTTTAATTTGAAATTATACTTTAAATACTTACGGATGTAAAAAAAAATTATACCCTGATCTCATTTCTTTGGCGCTAATTTCTTTGGATTTCTTTGGCATTTAGTGCCAAAGAAATTAGATTTAGCCATAGAAATTAGAAGTTTATGTTAAATTTTCATAAAGTTACATCACAAATATCGCTTTTATTAGGTTTAATCGTTTTTGTAGATTGTTTTATTCTAACAATAATAGTAAAAAAAATCTTACGCTAAACAACCATCAATAAAACGACTGTTTGTCTCTGTTCAGTTTAAATAAATGTTATATTCGGAGATTTATATAAAATATAGCAAATATAACAATTTATTGTGTTTACATACTTAATATAAAAATGCAAAAAAATACGTTTCAACATTTTAAATAAGTAGCACTATCGTACAGAACAACATAAAAATGTATACAACTATATTGTACAAAGTCGAACCGGTTCAATATCTAAATGGCCCGAAAGAAGAAGAAATCGGCAATTAAAATTAAACAAAAACTAAACAATGAAACTTCCTGTTACTAGGCAAAGAAACCAAAAATGAAAATGACTAAAAAAAGGCAAACAAAAGGTGAACAGTTGAAAAAGAGCAAAGAATCGTTTAGAATATATTAAAAACAATCCTTTGGGTTTATCAAAAATGATGAAGAATTCAAACAAGAGAAAGTTACCATGAAAGAAGAACTGAAAAAATGTTTTCTATAGGTGCCCACAACTTTTTAAAGGAATTTAGATTTAAGAAAGTCTTAGGTCGATCTGTAGCATAAATGATGTGCAAATAAGAATAAGCATGTACATATTTACTCGCTTTTTTTGTTTAAATGATAACCAAAAATATCAAACATTTTCTTGAGCCTTACAAGATACTTTTAGTTTCATCATGTAAAAAAACTAGAGTTTTTTGTTGATCGCGTATTACATTTGTAAAAAGTGCTGCAAATATTTTATGTTATACATACATATTATTCAGAGTTTATAACTATGATGGAAAAGATATTATAATAACACTGTTTAATCTATGGTATTATAAAAAAGACCAACATTACGTAGATTTTTGTGAAACAAAGTTTTTATATTTATATTTAGCTCTAAATATGATCTCAAATTTAGAGACTAACTTGACAAAAATCGACGCTTGCGATTTAAAGGCTTTTATTTTTTTATTTTCTGGTTATCTTTTATACCCCATCTATTGTTTTTGGCGCATTTCTCTAATATATTTGAAAAAATATTGTTCATTTTCTAATTTTATTGGCATATTTTCTAATTTCTTTGGACCTATTCTAATTTCTTTGGCAATCATATTTTCAAACTGCTAAAACTTAAAAAGTATTGGAGCTATATTTGGCACAATAAGATATATTTTATTGGATTTAAGTCTTTTACAGGGTGTTGTACGAAATACTCGAAATATTGAAAAAAAATGCGCCATTGAAATGAGAAATTTTCAAACGAAATCTGATATTCACCCCCTCACATTGTTTGAGAAAAGCACTATGTACTCCTTGATGGAAAGGGGGCTTTCCTGCCTCGATGCCAAGACAAGGAACTAATATAGACTTACAATCTCCTTACAATGCGGCGTACATCGAAAAAGCTCTGAATGTGATGAGCAATATCCAGGAGGCGGTTCAAATTTCCATACAGGCTACCTAATGAGCGGCATCCAGAATGTTGCCATGACTACGAGGTATAACTATGGGTATAAGTGCCCATGCATAATATGACCTCTTTCATTTAGTTCCCGGCCAACTGAGTGCAGCGCTGTTGCCGTCCATGGTCCCAAAAATGAGACGAGATTGCTTGTTTCTTATAGTTCTTTACTCCTGAATTTCGCTAGTGGAACCCGAAAGCGAAAAGAAAGCTGACATTTACTCAAAACATTTATATTATACGTACCGTACAGTTCGCATCTTCTAGCGGTTTCTAATAAATTCATATCTGCTTCTGCAGGGCTTTGGCCACTGAAAATAGAGAATCATGTAATATAGTAACAAATATAAAATCACTATTTAGTTTAGCTGTTTGCTCCTGCTAGCGCTGGAGCCTCTGTCGCGGCACATCACTAGTGCCGCGACGACAGGTGTGCGGGGCTGGGGACTTTCGCCACCATATTGTCTGTCTCAGTCATCTGAACAGTACGTACGTGCGCATCTTTATCAATACTATTTAAATAATTCCGGCCGTGACTCGCAGTCTCATAGTTTTGTAGTAATTTTGGAGTCAGATTAAGGAATCTGACCCCAAAAGATAAGCATCCATCCATCCAGCAAGGAACAGCCTCTTACTGGCGATTCCAGAGTTAACGTAGACTGTTCGCCCAACAATGCCCTCTAGTGCAAACAATTTCCTCCGCAGGCATTTTCCAACAGCAATTATAAAGTCCTCCATATCGAGCTTTACATAGGTTTTTTTGAACTAACTTTTAATAATGTGGAAAGAAAAAATAAGTGATTAGTCAGGCCGACAAATCATCTATTCTATTCTATACTATTGGATCACGATCTTATTGTACCTAAAGACGTTACAGTGCATGTTCAAATATTTATGATCACCTCGCCCACTACGATATATTATGTAGCTGATGGCGACTATACCCAGTTATTATTTGCGAAAATCTATCGACAAAAAAATTGGAGAACGTTATTAAACACTTTGTATAAAATTTCAGTCAAAGAAGAAAGACGAGAAAAAAATGGCACTTACGAATGCTTTTTATGGTTTTCCATAATTCTTCTTTCAGATTCAGAATCTTGACCAGGAAAGAACTTATAACCACTTAGGTAAGTGTGGTCGGGGTAATCTTCAGGAACAAAATCACCACACTCGGCTGTAATGTTATGATTTAAGTTTAAATTTGAAATAAAGGCGTTTTCAAAAATTGTTGTACAAAACTTTTTTTTATAATCTGTTACTCAGAATTGTTTGAAGTACAATTCCTGTTACAAGAAAAAAATTGTCCCACATTTTACTATGGAAATAATATTTTTTTCTTTTACGTCTTCCTCGTAGGAATACAAACACCAAAAAGTGACGGAAGGGCCCTCGCCCACGGCGACTTTTTGTAGCGATGCTGCCGCGCTACTCATATCGCTATTCTTTTTACTCTTTGATGTAAAAAAAGGATAACGATATGAGTAGCGCGGCAGCATTGCTACAAAAAGTCGCCGTGAGCGATGCCCAAGTAACATTGTAAGCATTATAACAAATCAATAGTAAACTCATGTAGAACGTAAGGTCCGTATAAAATCTTATATAAGTTCACCGAGCATCTTCACGCTTTATATTGGCATTTCAATACCACTACGGTGCTTTACACTGTATAACGGTTGGATAGTGGCTAATCTAAATGCTTTTGTAAAGCATTTAGTTTTAGTGCAGCAAGCCACGTAGCAGCTGTACAGCTATCAGCTATTTTTAGTGCATTTGGATCTACAATAGCATTATAAGGTATTAAATAAATGCTTAACGCTGTTTAATAGCATAAACATGAACCATTATAATGCCGCGCAAATTCGCTATACAGCTTCCAGCTGTTTAAGTGCATTAGATTCTACAATAGCATTTTAAGTAGTATATAAATGCTTAATACGGTTTAATAGCATTAACATAAACCATTATAATGCCACGTAAATCCGCTATACAGCTTTCAGCTGTTTTTAGTGCCTTGAGGTCTACAATAGCATTTTAAAGTAATACGATAATGCCTCATGCTGCTTTATGGTATAAACTTGAATCATTATAATGCGCTGTAAATCGGCACTATTTCACTCCACGTCAAGTCTACTAGCATACCGGTGAAACCATATAGAACTACTTTATAGACTATGGTATTACAGTGGTTCATCAAAAGTCTTCTCTATGACTTCTGGTAATAATTGTTCATGTGTTAGTACTTCTACTGCTGGCAGCATCAATAAGCCTTTTGAAAGGCTTACTGGGATGCCATAGACCGACACCATTTTGTAAATATTTTATAACCTAAAAATATTATCATTCGGACCTATTTATAAAAGCAATAAACCTATAAAACAGTAAATATATCTTGATTTAATACTGCCCAACCAATACTATGATGTTAATTATGCAAAATACACTATTTACTGGTAACACAATTGTTTTGGTTATTTCACACATATTTTTATTTAAAATTTTATATCAAAAACACTAAATATCGAAAGCGAGTGATAATTTTCAATGAAACATATAAAGACATTTACAATTAACTGCATTGCGCAGCACAAACGAGACAAAAACTGTATTGTAAATTTTGTTTCGATTAAAACAAATATGGTGTCACTCAGTTTATCTGAGAGATAAACTAGTTAAATTACAACGTCTTGTATTATAATATTTGCATTGTGGTATTAGAGATGTTTTTGCAATGATGTACGGTTTATTTTACTTCTAACTATGAACACTTCAATAGCTCCAATCATTCTTTTAGTACATTCTAATGCTAGTCTAATGCTTTTATAATGCGATTGGCAACTTAATTGGCTATAATAATGCTTTTATAATGCGGTTGGCAACTTCATTGGCCGTAATAATGCTTTGGTAATGCGATTGGTAAATTTATTGGCCGTAATTAATGCTTCTTTAATGCTATTGGCAACTCCTTTGACCATAATAATGCTAATATAATGCGCCTGTAATGCACCTGTGAACCCTTTAGGGTCTAAAGCCGCATAATTTGTGCCCAAATCAGCATTATAGTAGCCGTATAATCGTTTGTAATGCTCCTATAGAACCTGTTCAAAATGCTTAAACGATACATAAATGCTGTAAGTCGGCCGTTATACAGCTTTGCAGTGTTACTTGGGCGGTCCTAATGGAATGGCTAATTCGGGACCATTTTTTCTTGTATTCATATCGATAGAGCTATCAATTCTGAATAGTAAACACCCAAAATATTCGAATTGTGAGAAAAAAGAGTTATTTACAACAAAGTTTGAAAACGCCCATAAACTCTAGCAAATTAACTAATAAATCCATACGTATAAATCCATATTAATCACTACATAGTATAAACAAAGTCGCTTCGCTGTCTGTCTGTCCCTATGTATGTTTAGATCTTTAAAACTACGCAACGGATTTTGAAGCGGGTTTTTTTATAGATAGAGTTATTCAAGAGGAAGGTAATAGTATATTTGTTTTAGTGTAAAGCTCAATTCCCGCGGGGACGCAATCACAGAATTCCACGCGGACGAAGTCGCGGGCAGAAGCTAGTCTATACTAATATTATAAATGCGAAAGTAACTGTATGTCTGTCTGTCTGTTACCTCTTACGCTTTACCCGCTGGACCGATTTAGAAAAAAAATATGTATGGAGATAGTTAAAGTGCTGGGCTATTTTATCCCGGATAAACGCTTAGTCCCGGAGGGAACACTATGACGGAATTTCACGCGGGCGAAGTATCGGGCAGAAGCTAGTCGGGTCAAGCAAAACGTTGTGACGATATTTTAACCACAGTATCAGTTATCGATTCTAAGAATGTTTTTAGGTCTTATATGTGGATCTTTATAGATGGTGTGAGCGATACATGTATCCCATACTTTTTATACCAACTCGAAAAAGAATTTAAACCTAAAAAACATTCTTAGAATCGATAGCTGATTCTGTGGGTAAAATATCGTCACAGCGTTTTGCTTGTCCCCGTACACATACATATAACAAGCTACAATTTAAAAAAAAACTTAAAGACAAGCTTTTTTTAAAGTACTCGTCAAGGCGGATCAAACGAGTCCAAACTCAATGGGGTTGTCTCGTTTAACTACCGACTTCCTATGGCCACCTTCCGGTTCCATCATCAGATCAGCTCCATCTCATAATAAATTTGCATTGTCATCCGATTTACACATGCATGCAAAATTTCAGCTCAACCGGTAACCGGGAAGTGGATCAATTTAACTTGCAAGATTTTATTACAGATAGACAAGCGAACAAACATCGAGACAGGTGAAACTAAATAAAAGCTTGTAAAAATGAATTGGCGTGTGTTAGTCTGACCAAGACTCGAGAACTGCCGGACCGATTTAGCTGATCCTTTTTTTGTTTTATTCCCTGTGATTCAGGGAAAAGAAATAAAATCGGGAGCAATCTAAAGCAATAACTAAAACTAACTACGTATGGGACGCCTTCAGGTGCTATACCTTTTTCGTGTGCATTCAATAAATAATTAATATTTTCAAGTCCAAAGTGCGCCTCACCTTGTACAATATAGCTTGCTAATAAAGCAGCCGTATTTTCGTTACATTGTATACATCCTTGTGCTATATCTCGTTTCACTTGCAGACAGAATAGGTATCGAGTGAACTCCTCTTCTAAGCGAGCTGGGTCCGGCGTGTAAAACTTTACGCAAAAACGTAGCGTTGGCTCGAGCATAGATAAACCGACCTGGCGGCACATCGGCTTTTCCACGTCCAACCAGTACTGGAAAAATAATATATAATACATGTTAACTCCACAATTACAAAGAAAGATTTCCTGATTCTCATGTTGTCAGTGTGCTAATCATAGTCCGCTGATAACATAATGTGGGTAATTTATATGTAAATACAATCCAAATTCAATAGCTATTCATCCGAAACTTGGTATGTCTTATAAGTACTCCCTTGACATCGTATACAACAACTTAATGAAAATTTCTAGGAAAAACGAGTCAATGGAACAAGGGAACGAAAATACGACGACACGATTCGAGAAAAGGTAGGGAGTGCCCCGCGCTTCCGTTGGTTCGACTTGGCGCGGGCGCTGGCGTGCCCCCAGATGTTACAAACATTTGACTTAACAATGTTTCATTTTAATTGTTACTTACATGATTGTCTGTCATTAAATATCGTACTTTATGGAAATGCAGTTTTCCGATAAATCTCGATGTAAAATATTTATTTATATAGGGTCAAGCAAAACGTTGTGACGGTATGTTACCCACAGTATCAGCTATCAATACTAAACACGTTTAATAGGTTTTTATTTTCTTTCGAGTTGGTGAAAAAAAAAATGTTTATATGGGAAGCAGCATTATAATACCCATACTGGCCCATACTAAATATTATTATTAATCAACTCGAAAAAATAATAATACTTAAAAAACCTCCTTAGAAT
This sequence comes from Aethes cnicana, assembly GCA_963971205.1. Taxonomy (NCBI): domain Eukaryota; kingdom Metazoa; phylum Arthropoda; class Insecta; order Lepidoptera; family Tortricidae; genus Aethes; species Aethes cnicana. The sequence continues at coordinate 16,579,144 of OZ020272.1, forward strand.
CGATAGTTTATTCTGGGTAAAATATCGTCACAATGTTTTGCTTGACCCTGTATATATAGTAGGAGATATTCCTAAATCTACATATGACAGCTGGAGACCCCCATAGAACCTAAAAACGTATTACTCATCTAAGTACATGTAAATGAAACAACTTATGACATTTAGAAGCCAGATCACGTCCTATATCCTTTATCGTTTAAAACCTGTAATGAGGCATAATATTTTGTTTCGATTTCATGTCAATTTCGTAAATCGAAAATTTATATACAAGATAAATTAGATTATGTAACAATAGATACATGATAGGAATAATGTATCATTCCTCTTCATATTAATATTTTGTAATAACCCACGATCGTATTTAAAATATGTCATATATTATTATTTACATTTAAAATAATCGTCGGTAAAAAACGATTTCTTTTGTAAATCGCTTAATGCGAACTACAATGCTCCTTAGCTCAATCACTACAAACATCAACTAGCAAACGTCATATGTCGATTTAGGGATCTCTACTACTCAATGTTTCCATAATTAAATCTGTTCCTTGTCTGATCTGATTGAGATCTGAGAATAGTCTAAACCTTCATGCCGTCCCTTGCTAACTATCTTAGCTACTTGTAGGAGTGATAAACACTGAACTGAATTCTGACGTTATTGGATAAGAACAGAAAACCAACGTACTTTTTAAAGGCTTTTCGTTGCCAAATAATTTAGTTTCATTAGTTTATTGATTGACTTTGTTGGACTTTGTCAAGTAGCGAATTAATGAAAATGTTGTTTTTCTTATGAAATTGCTTAAAAACCTCTGAACCTGCCTTGAAAATTCTTCAAATTTTGACTGAATTTGAACACATTAAGATTTGAGGTAAGAAATAGATGGTATAAATGCATTTTTTATATAATAACAATTAGCATAACTTTATCTTACCTTTGTCAAATTTGAATCTTGATACTCCAGTCCAAAGTAATCAGCTTCAAGCAAGTGTAGTTGCCGACAGACTTGATCAAACAACACACGACCTACTGCTTTCGACTAAAACAAACAATATTGTCTTAATAAAATTACGCTATAATCAAGAGCAACAGTAAAATGGTTTAGTAAGTACGTAAATATGTACCTATACTAAGTGCGATATTGTATTACGTACTACATTCAGTAGTGACGAGGACGGCAGGGTAGAATAAGTAAACCTAACATAAATATATCGATGATATAACATAAATATATCGATGATATCTTAAATTCATGCAACAAATAAATCACGGTGCCACTGCAATACACAATAAAATATCTGTAAATTGAAGAAGAATAACTACTTAATTTGCAATTTTTAAAGGCGTTCATCTTGTAATTCATGTCTTACGTTACTTTTAAGTACTATTATTTTTACATCGAAATTCTCCAAAGATTCCAATCCAAAATTCTCAGGCTCATAACCAACGCTCCTTGGTATGTCACAAACGAAAGACTACACAAAGACTTGAAGATACAAACCGTTCAGGAGGAAGTTAAACTATATGACCAAATACAGAGATCGACTGCAAAATCACCCAAACCAAATGGCCAATGCACTGATGAGAAACCCAGTCACCCTTAAACGCCTGAAAAGGAGAGCACCCCAGGATCTTATCCACTGAGAACCACAAATAAGGATAACGTAATTTCCAGGATAACACACTGGTGTCATCCCTGGCATATGAAATAGTAAAAATCATGGATATCACCTATTGCTGAATGTCACACTGAGACAGATTGCATTAAAATCAGGAAAAAAAATTATTACGTTATGCTTCAAATTAAAATCATATTATTCAGCACATTGGCCTCATCTGAGCACTTTTACATGTCATTTCTAAAATTTTACACGAAAGTCTAGTGTATCGATATGAGTTTACCGCAGCGAGTCATGTATAGCCCTAGTGAAAAGCTTGAAGACTCGTTAGTGTTAGATATATATCCCATCAAAAACATAAATGTGAAATAAGAGCCAAGTTCAATATTATGCGTCGTTTTCGATTTCACCAATAAAAGAATTGAGTTCTATGTATGGGTGCCAACTTCTGCCAATCACTTGGGATGTATATCAATATCAAGATTTGACTTGGCTAGCTTGGATGGCGCGTTATTCGTCTCATGATGATATCAATATATGATTATCTATTGAAAATGCATAAATGTATCATGAAATAGACATGGTAGGGTACCTAATCGCTACTACCCGACTTCCACGGTATAATACGCGCCATGTAAAAAGAACACAGGCGTGCTTGGCTCCTGTTGGCTTCCAGCATTCTTTTTACATGACTTGTATTATACCAAGAGTATAGTGGGATCCCACAAAAACATTGTCATGTAAAGTGAGGCGAAGACGTATTGCTTGTAACGTAAAAAAGTTCTGAGATCTTATGGAGAGCCAAACTGTGTCGCCTACCTGGCCAAACTTGGCCGTTTCGTAAGCATGACATAAAATCTCATATGGGCTAATCAACAGAAAGTAATTCACTACTACGTAAATTTTGCCTATAATTGAGAAACGAAACGGCCAAGCCACACAATTTACATAACCGACACAGCTTGGCTCTCCATAAGATCTCTTATGGAGACATCTTACAAGCAATACGTCTTGGCCTTTTCCAGCAGTATCCAGACCGAACCTATAAGGGTAAGAAAATACGACGAAACGCTTCGAGAAAAGGTAGGTAGTGCCCTGCGCTGCCGTTGACTCGTCTTGGCAGGGCACTACCGTGGCCCCAGATAACGTGCCACTGGAAGTATAGTAAGTCTTCCAATTTGTGACGCTGTTATCTATATTTATAAACCACTAGCGTCCCGTTCTACACGGCTCGATGGTCAGATGTATAATGCCACTTCACCGTAACAGTTACGGCGTAACTGATAGATTGCAGATAGATAACAAGTTCAACTATTTAAAAAAATTGCATCAAAAATTTATTATTATTGTATAATAATAAATTTTAAAAAAAGGCCGAGAGGGTTCCGAGAATTGATTATTTTCTATGACGTCATTTTCAAACCGTTTCACAGGAAAAGCTCTTTTATATGATAGTTTTCAAATACCATTGACTTCTTAATAATTTTCCTGTAATCTATAGGTCATAACTATCTTCCGTATTTTTTCCAAAATTTTTGGTCCAGTGGTTTCGGAGATAAGGGGGGGGGTGGTAATTATTAAAAGTTTTGACCAAAATAGTCATGAAAAATATATATTTGAGATCCTCATAAGAAGTACTTTAATTTGATATGTCACACGATATAGTTTGAAAAACATCATTAATATTTTTTCAAATTTAGCCCCAAAAATAGGGTCTATGTTTAAAATTCATTTATTTTCGATACACGTCCGTCTTTGTGTCACAAACTTACATATACGTACCAAATTTCAACTTAATTGGTCTTGTAGTTTCGGAGAAAATCGACTGTGAGATAAGTCCGCCTGTAGTTTACCTATTAGCTGCGTATTCCTTGTGTGTTTTCTGTGTTTTGTATGTATGGTGTTCAATAAAGAGTATTGTTGTTGTTGTTGTTGTTGTGACAGACGGACGGACAGACACACGAGTGATTCTATAAGGGTTCCGTTTTTAGGGTTCCCTACCGAAAGGTTGAAAAACAGAGCCCTATTAATATGCCTCCGATGTCCGTCCGTCCGTCTGTCTGTCACAGGGCTCTATCTCTTCAACGGAAATAGGTAGAGATCTGAAATTGTAATAAAAAGTAAAGGTTACCCCACTGCCAGGTTATACCAATGTAACTAGTAGTATTTCATATCATACTATTTGTTTTTCAATTATCTTGTGTAAAAGAAATCAGATAGTAGACGTAGACAATTTAGTACTTGCAATATTTAGTTTTCTTATAAATTATTAATGATTTAAATTATTAATTTTAACGGACTCATATCTCGCTCCAAGTCGCTCCAAGAGGCTCATACAAAGAGTCCAAAACGCTTGTACTCGTTTCTGTTTCACAGTTCCCGTTCCCACATCACCCCGTACTTGAATGCCGCAGGAATCCTGAATATGCCCGCTCGCCGTACTTTACATTTGGCCACATTGCTGTTCGGTGTGGTACGTTATGAAACCCCAAAGTACCTATACACGAGACTGTCATGGTTAAAAAGCGCAAGAAAATACAAAATTGTAGCTAGGGTACCACCACACCGTACATCGGCATTTCGTGGCAGTTTTAGGTTTGCGGCATCCAAGTGCTGGAATGATATCCCTCCTCCTATCCAAGGGGCGGCTTCCAAGTTCACCTTCAAGCGTAAGCTAAAAGGATACTTGTTGTCGCTCCAATAATCCTATTCCAGCGTTAAAATAAATTTGTACCTACTTGTCAGGCTAATTTTGCCACTGAAGCTGTATATATAATAAGTACTTGTATATAATAAGTACTATATTTATTTATTTGAAATTTTATATACCCTATATGTACTTACGCAATTTATTTATTTATATATATGTAAGGTATATTCTGCATGGCGCTCCGTGAGTCACACAGACGGTGCTGGCTGAAAATCAGCGCTGGGGCCCAACCGTCCCAGCATTATACTGAGCCAGTGTCCGATTCACTGCCGCAATGACACACAGTATACTTAAGTTTTCTGTACAAATTATTTCTTTTCCTTTTTGTTTTTACATGTTTGTTCCTTTGTTTCTTTATTTTATTTTTGTGTGTCATATGTGGTATGAATAAATGTTTTTCTTCTTCTTCTTCTTCTATACAAAAATTATTGTTCACAATAGTGTCAAAAACAAGCTTTTTAAAAAATCTCGTACCTTACTTAGGCCACTCAGCAGTGGGCTATACCTGAATCCCATGGTCGGCTCCGAGGCCTTCTCCGCTCCTTTTCTTCCTGTTCTGGATACCTTTACGTGTGTCTTAAGGCCAGTAAATTTTTTTATACTCATGAAGTGCTGAGTGAAACATTTATTTTATTTTACTTATAAATATATTGTGTATTTTTAAACTTAGTTTTATTTTCCCACGGCGAGCTAGCCGGGTTACAATATAAAGTTTCAATTATGTCGCTACCTCTGTTATTTTAGAAGATATTTTAGGTTTTCGTACTGCCCCGTATTATTTGACCGCGTGGAGTTTTCCCCGCTTTGAAAGTGATAACTGTTGTAAGTAAATCTTTCCTTCCCATAATTTGAAAGTAAAACGGAAATGATAAAAAGTTTTAAACAAAAAAGTTAAATTTGTTATTTTTTAAATTACCTGTATTTGAAACATAGATATCGAGTCGTCCAACATCTGCACTCTGACGGCGAGCATCTTTCCGCCCTTCTTTGGAGTGGCAGGGGGTGTTCTGGAGCCCCCGCCCGCTCCGTCCACCCCGGCCGGTGTGCTCGCCGAGTGGTGCATGCGGCCTGTCAAATACACTTGTTTATCAAAGTTCTTCTACGGTCCTCGAGGCCTATTTCCAGTTGTGCGCAGCCCATAGTCCAGTGTGGACTACAAAGATTTTTCTCCAGTTGTCCGCAGTACGAAGAAATGGGAATATTCAGCAGTTAGCCAGTAGCCTAAATGGCTGGATGGATTTTAGCTTGTGAGATGTCGTTAGATTCGTCTTAATCGTGAGAGTGACACTAGAGTATATCAAAATTGTAATAAACAAAATGGCTGACTTTTGGAGGCATTTTAAACGTTTCCAAAATTTTTTTTTGGTAAAGCCTGTCGACTACTGGGAATAGGCCCAAAATAAATGTTAGTGAAACTAATCTTACCTGGTACAGTATGATATCCAATAGTGGACAGGTGTCCAGTGGAGCTGGAGGACCCTGGAGGTAGATCTGATTCCATCCTTCCTTTAACCATCAAACTGGATTAAACATGATTCCACATTGCCTAAATCATCATCCATTACTACTATCTCTCTGGACATCACACCTCACTCCTCTAGGGAGTAGTAATTGCTGTGAAAAGAAAAACCTCTATTGAGAGTATGTACATGAAGAGAAAATCAATAGATTTTCATAATTATGCACCACGAGGATACTTGGATCCAGTATGGAAATGGATGGAGGTTCCCTTATCTCCAATAATGTCTGTTCCTATTTCTTAGATCCAAATTCTGAAATTCATACTAATTTTTCATAATTTCAGCCAAAATAGTTGCCTATGGGACTGCTGCCTGAAAATCCTGCATACTACTATCAGGAGATGAAACCCGCCTACCCAAAAAAAACCAAATCAGCCATTGCGAAATATTAGAAAATTAGAAAAATATTAGAATATCTACTGGGTTCTTAATAGTATAACACAAACATAACTTGAAACATTAATTAATTAATAAAAATGCAAGACATCTACTAAGCAGTATAACTCTATAAAGCTGGTCAACCAGCATTAGATGTTGAACACCATGGATATAAAATACGAGGTAATTAGGATTGAGTAGCATACTCAAGTAATTCAACATTGTTAAGTACATTCATTAATCAATAGTTTTTAACACTTCATTCATGAGCACTAGTCAACTTTACCTCTGTCACAGCATATTCAGCATTGTCAATAAACAATCACTATGAAATTACGGAACATACCATTGCTAAATATGGATAACGGAAACTGACAATAATTGCACTGTTGCAAATTGGAGGCGCCCTCATCCACCCTTAGATATAAATAGTTTCAATGCAATAACCAGAAAATAGGTCAACAGAGGTGTGTCCGGTCACCCCCAGTCCCGACAGAGACAGCGCACGCACTAGCTGCGGCTGCTTCGCTTCTACTCTCTTCTTCACCTACGCTCCGCCTTCGCGCCGACAGCCCCACACCGCCCGGTGGGCGCAAATTCAATTGAAAGAAAACCTACGACATACGATCCAATCGTATAAAAAATTAAATTGCATATAAACTCACTCAACTTGTACACTGCTACACTGCACTGAGCTTGTACACAACAAGGGTGCTACTTACGTCACAGATTAGTAGTTATGAATACATTCTATGGTTGAAAATGAATGAAATGTCCGAGGCTCCGGAGATACACCTACCGGCTCCAACTGTACCGCAGCTTAAGTCATTGATCTAATTGGTCACGTGACATACCAGTGTCACGGCACGTCATGATAACGTATAAAACTATGCACTCACTGATGCTAAAGAGAATTAATACACTGAGATGCTTCCTAAACAAGTAAACCATCAATCAATGAAAGTAAAAAAGTTGATAGCACGGTAATATGATGGGTAGGTACGCAATCTCTACAGTGTTCGTAAGTTACTAAGTTTATTTATATACCTACCTATTATAAATTTATATACTACTTTAACCAATGTTACCACTAACAAAAACAATATACCCATATGGATGATAAGGAATGGCTCAGGTCCTCAGGATATGTAATTAAAAGATGTATCTAAGAATTGAATAGGAAGGAAAAATTGAAAAAGAATATGTTAACAAAGAAGGAATTAAGTATGAACTGGTATGAACCTCCGAGATGAAAGGAGCATAACGCTACCCTCGAAATGAAATAGTAAGTAGAAGGATTGTATTAAATTTATTCTTATCCTCTCTGGTTCTATAAGCTTTTTCGTAAATGTTTTTGGAATGTTCAGTTCAGTGTTTGTGGTCTCTGTGCCATTATGGATAGCGAGGTTATAGGGCTCTGGAAGTCTCTCGACTCAATCTCGCCTGTGGTATGTTTTAAGCCTCATTAACATTCAGCCTATGGAGTGTGGAATGTGCCTTGGTAAGGAGCGCAATCTTATATGGCGAAACAGTTGAAAACGTGTCCAGCGGATTAGATAAGCAACAAAACACACTCACCTTACAACCGTTTTAGCTGCGTTTTCGCCTCAGCAGCGCCATCTAAACGCGCTACTGCACACTATATCCGCCTAGGTAGCTTGACACTTGTGGCGACCGCAAGTCTACCCGATTTGGTGTCCACTTTTGGAACTATAAAGATTGCGCTCCTTTACTTCAACCCTCAATAATTCAGCCCCTGCCGCTGTCCATCGCACTGCCAGAAATAGTTCCCTAAATAATTACATTTCCTGGGATGTTACCAAGGAGAACCCATAATATGGACCCCAAATAAGCAACACAAATTAAGAAACATCATCATCATCATTTTGTTCCTTTTTCCAATAAAAATAAATGAAACCCAAGGCTTTTAGCCCCCACGAACCTCGTCGTCTACCATGCTTGCATTGACTAACATAATGCCGAGCGTATGAACAGCCTGCTTTTGGTAAGTCCACACGGTCAGCGTTCAAAACTACATTCGTCGTAGTCGTCGTCGAAGGTCGTTTTCGTATACAAATTAAATACGAGCGTTCACCTTGTTTTGGCTTTGTCTGTAATCATAATTTTCTTTTAATAATTTTAGATAACGAGACATAGATAGAAGTCTTCCCCTCCGCTTATTACCTCCATTACCCTTTGCCATTATCCCATTACCCACGCGCGCGCATTTGGGCCAGAAAAGGTCCAGAACTTCGTCACAGAGCAGACTCCGGTTATAGGTTCTAATGTTACCTCCATGGGTATTACGTACGGATGTACGTGACGTACGCAGTACACCACATATCTTCTAATCTGTGCAGCACACAGATTAATTGTATGTGGATTGGATAGTACCTATGTACTTGTTTAAATTGTTTTTGAAAATCAATGTTATGCGTATGCGTGATTTTAATTGAACTATTTATACTTTGCTTTCATCTTTGTTCATATCATAATGTTTGTAAGTTGAAACATGAATTTTGAGCTATCTGTTACCTGAATTTAAATAATATGGAAACTACACCTTTAATATCACGGCCGAAAAAGAAATCCTTATGGTCAAGGTAAATTCAAAACAACAAAACTACTTGTTTTTGATTGCTAGAAACTTAATTTATCACTTTAAAAATATTCCAGATTTTACTTTCGAAATAAAGAACAATCATCTAGAGAAATTTATTTGGGACAGCTACCAGATGAAGATTTTCCACCAAATTATATATGTAATCAAGTAAGTTGCATATTTTGTTCAAAAGCTGTACTTTTCTATTAGTAGTTCATAAATAGAAAAAAATGTATAAGTATATGTATAGAATATGCTTTTAAAGATAATAATGTGCACTAGATAGAACCAACAAATTTCAAGTACATTTCATTTATTTAGCTGAATTTTTTGACAAAGGAAGTGCTATTGTTATTCCTACTCCTTTGACTTGTGGTGAACGGATAAAGGCTCTTGCCTAAAATCATGTTTTGTTGATATGCCTTAACTTTGACATAGTGCTTGCTTGGTACATTTGCAGAAACAATATTGTAAATTACATTTTTGTTAAAAAGGTAAAAAATATAATTTTTGGGTTTTTCACACAATGTTAATAAATATTGCATTGATGATTATTGCTAGAGGTCTAAAAAGTTACCGTCAACTGGGGGTGAATTCTCTGACTATTCGAAATGATGTTGTACATGACAGACCCATACAGAAGATTGCATTAAAATTTTCATATACCTACAACATTATCACAATCAGCTCGAGATAGGGTACCATATAGTCCTATTGACGTGACACATAAGTAAATACCAAAACATCTAACAAACTCATTATTTTAATCTCCTCTTCATACACAAATGAGATCTGAAAACACTATAAGACGTGGAAAAAATTGTGACTAAGTTTTATTTTGTATGAAAAATGCTAAAAGATTTTAATCTCATATGTTTATGTTTGTCAAATTCCAGAAGTACAACATATTGACATTCTTACCACTAGTATTATACGATCAATTCCGCTTTTTTTTAAACTTGTATTTCCTGGTCATGGCTCTTAGTCAGTTTATACCAAGTATCCGGATTGGATACCTGTACACGTACTGGGGCCCACTGAGTTTTGTGCTAGCTGTGACGTTATTCAGAGAGGCAGTTGACGACTTTAGAAGATACAGGTAATTCATTAATTAGATTTATCAATATCAATATTGTAACCCATAGCATAACCTGAATATGCAATTATTTTACCCACACAGAAGGGACAAAGAAGTGAATAGGCAACACTATGAACGTGTTGTGCTAGACGGCACCGTAAATGATTATCGACCATTTTCGACGGAACATGTACCAGCATCCGCCCTGCGAGTTGGTGACATAGTTATGCTCCATAAAGGGCAAAGAGTTCCAGCAGACATGATTCTACTCAGGACCAATGAAACAATGGGCACAGTATTTATAAGAACAGATCAATTAGATGGCGAAATTGATTGGAAATTAAGGTTGGTATTTATAGGCATAACATAATCCCACAAAAACATTGTCTTGTAAAGTGAGGCCAAGACGAGTGCCTATATATTGCTTGTACTGTAAAAAAGTTCTGAGATCTTATGGAGAGCCAAGCGGTGTGTGTCATTCAAAAAGTGAAATGTGGGGCATGACCGTTTCGTAAGAGTGACATAAAAACTGAGTTAATTTTGTGTCTATACCTTCTTAATTGAGAAACGAAACGGCCAAGCACAATTAAGATCTCAGAACTTTTTTACAGTACAAGCAATATATAGCCACTCATGTAGGCCTCACTGTATTTACATGACAATGTTTTTGTAAGATATCATCTCTTTTTGTAAGGGTTTTAACTAAATATGTATTTTGTTATCTGTAACCAGTATTCTAAATACTAATTTTCATGTTCCTAGCTTGAAAGCTAGGTAACGAAAGCGGGGCGGTGAGGGGAAAAATTTACAGATTTCTTAATTTGTATGTTGTTGGTTTCCTACGTCTGTGTCCTAATCCTAGCTTCCATACCAAATTTCAGCTTTCTATGTCTTTATGAAGTACCCAAACAGTTTTGATGATCAGTCAGTCAGTGAGTGAGTGTGTGATGAAATTTGGGTATTTTTAACCGACTTCGATAAAGGAGTTAATTTGTATACAATTTTTGTATGTATGTTCCGCGATTGCTCCGTCAATTGTGAACCTGAAATTTCGATGATTCTTTATTTTACCAAAAAGTTCCTCCGGATTGGTCCCATTTTAATTTGGTTCAGTTCCGATGATGACATCCATGAGAAAATGAGGGTACTCCGCCAAATTTGTTAGCATGTGTATGAGTTTGGCATCATTTACAAAGACTACAGTGAGACTTACGTCCCATTGTTTTTCTTACTTTAAGTTTATTAATATCTAAAAAAAAAATCAATAAATAAAATTAAAACCGACTTCAAACTCCAACAGCCTACAAAGTCGGTGTCAAGTGATCTAACCCAAAGCTGATGGCAATCTTATAGTGAACTTGACACCGACTTTGTAAGCTGTCGGGGGTTTGAAGTCAGTTTTTATTTTTTACTTAATTTTTTTTAGATTTTAATAAATTAAAAGTAAAAAATCTTTTTTAAAAACAAGCTTTTTATTTCAATGCGATAAAATAAAAATAAAATTTACTTTTCTACTAAAACTTTAACCACCAACTTATAACGTCATTTCATTACACAAATTTATCTAAATATATAAAACTCAAAGGTGACTGACTGACTGATATAGTGATCTATCAACGCACAGCCCAAACCACTGGACGGATCGGGCTGAAATTTAGCATGCAGGTAGATGTTATGACGTATGCATACGCTAAGAAAGGATTTTGCGAAATTCCCACGGGAACGAGAAAAAAACGGGATTTTACATTTAATATTTCTGCGCATACGAAGTTGCGGGGAAAAGCTAGTTATGATATAAAAGCTTGTCGCGAAAAACATAAAACATACAGACGAATTGAGAACTTCCTACTTTTTTCGAAGTCGCTCGAGTTCCGTGGACACCGGAGGGGTGTCCGTCCATAGAACTCGATTTCCACCGACTTGCCTATTATTTTAAAAGCTTTTATCTACGCAAATATCATTAGTGCTCTAAAATGCGTTCAGAAACCGTTAAAATGAAGAACTAGCGCTGACAGGTCTGCTGAATTATTGGTCGGCCTTGGTCAACCTTTGTTAACTCGGATGTTAGACTATATTTATCATCCTAAGGCCCAATAAAATTTTGATAAAAAAGCAAGAACGCCTGTAGGGATTTTTTAACAGACATTACTTTGACTCTTTCAGAATACCACTCCCATCAACTCAAAAATTGCCATCAGACGCTCATCTCCTCGACATTAACGCTAAGATCTTCGTGGAAAAACCCGAAAAGGATATACATTCCTTTATCGGAACTTGCACGAGACTAGATGAGGAAGAAAATGATTCATTAGATATAGAAAATACTTTATGGAGTGGATGTGTGGTGGCTTCGGGGCAAGCAACAGGATTGGTTATTTACACTGGTAATCGCAACATTCGTACTTAGTTCGGATACATGAATGCTTATTACCCGATACCGTTTAGCAACCGTACCTGACATGCTTTTCATCTCTAGTAATATTAATAATAACTGACTAATTACACAGGGAGCCAAACACGCAGTGTCATGAATAATGCTACTCCTCGTTCTAAAGTTGGTCGCCTCGAGATGCAAATCAACGATCTGACAAAGGTCCTCTTCGGAGCAACACTCCTTACATCTTTCTTGATGATTGTACTCAAAGGATTCAATGGGCCTTGGTATGGATTCTTATTCAGATTTGAGCTTCTGTTTTCTTACATCATTCCAATTAGGTAAGTTGATTTGACTTGTTTACTACCAAACCAATACTTAAATCAGACATTGCATCTAAGTATGATAATAATAATAATTAACTCAGTCAAATTGTTTCATTTCTAGCTTACGAGTAAATTTAGATATGGGAAAAGCTTTCTATTCATGGACTATTCAAAAAGACAAAAAAATTGAAGGCACTGTAATGCGATCAACTACTATACCTGAGGAATTGGGCAGAATACAGTATCTCCTAGCAGATAAAACAGGAACCTTGACAAAAAATGAAATGGTGTTTCAAAAATTGCACTTGGGCCTTGAAGTTTTTGATAAAAATACATTTTGTGAGGTTTGTCCTTATTGTGCAAGGCATATAAATATTTATATTTAAAGAAGTTTTTCAAATCATTTCGTATGACGTATCAATAGATATTTATTCACCAAGAGGAGTAGATAAGGCATTGATTACTCTACGCGTGTTCCTTTGAGGCCTGATGCGGAAGCGAAGGGCCTTAAACAACACAAGTTGAGTAAGTAATCTATATTTAACCTCGAGGGTAAGTATAGATTTTACGCTAGAGAGAACTAGCTTTGCGTTAGAGAGTGTCGCTTCTACTCGCCAATCTACACGCCAAGCGTGTAGATTGTCGCAAAGCCGCTTGTGTCGAATAAAAAAAACCATTAATTGATTCGCATTCATGGCTTGATTTAAAATAAAAACAAGTGTGTAGTAATGGGTTCTCAATTTTCATACAACATTACTACACGTACCTATACACTATGTAATAATGGATTTTCATACAACATTATGAACCAGATTTTGAAGCAGGATTAATGAGCAGCTTTCTCCCCAATGATTAGGTTAGTTCGAATGAGCTTTCCGAGTAGGTGCAGTATAAATGAAATTACTTACTACCATTGCTCCCCTCCTCTGACCTCTGAAACTCCGGAGTCTTAAATTTTGAAAAATTACAGACGATGAGAGGATGGTTCTTGACCTTTCGATTACAGGAAAACCTAAAATAAAATCAACGAACAGAACCAAAATGTTTAATTAGGTCTTGTATGGATTTACTAATTGGATTAGGGACGGCAATAATATCATTTAAAATATAGTACCTAACCTACATAAAGGCAATATTGATGCGAGCGGCACAGAATCGGCCGGAGTGGCGAGCCTATGTCCAGCAGTAGACTCCTATCGGCTGACATGATGATTAAGATGAAGGTCCCATTTTGTGATCAATCAAGATTTATAGATTTTTTCTGCAAAACTATTTTTTAGATTAATTTTCATATTCCATGATACAGGTTGAAGCTCTGCTGACACAATATCTCACAAACGATGAATCTTCTCGTCTAAATTCTTCAACTGTGTGCGACGATGGGGAGTTTCCTCTTTCACCTCATCAGTTATGGGAGGTGGTGCTAGCCATAGCCCTTTGCCATAACGTCACGCCGGTGTACGAAGTTGATGATCAAAGGGCTGACGAAGCACAGTCAGGTAGGTAATCCTCTCGCTTAACCATGTGTAAACGTGGCCGACTCAGCTTTGCTTGGGTGAAATTAGATGAAAAAAATGACTTGCCAGATCTGACAGACAGACCTAGCTAGATCGTTCTTTAGCACCCGTAAACCTTTATATTGCAAATTACGTCTCAATCGTTAGAGTCGTTTCTCGGATAGTGGGAATAAATACAATAATCAGCGCGCTTAAAGTATAAGAATACCCGAGCGATCGATCTTTGCTCCGACATAGGCTAATTCCAGGGCGACGCTATCTGACGTACGTGTATTAATACGAAAATTACCCACTTAATAAAATTTATTGTCACAATTCAGATTGATATAAAAGCAGTATTTTTGTTGACCTGTCAAGACATGGGCAGCTCCGTGATGTCGGAGAGCTGCGGCGGCGCCGTCCCGCAGCAGGAGCTGTGCGACTACCAGGCTTCGAGCCCCGACGAAGTCGCGCTCGTCAAGTGGACGGACCGGGTAATTACAACAGTCTTGCACCTCATTTGACGTCTGGCATTCACTACTTTACTCATTTTTTTTTAAAATAACAATGTACCTAAATGTATTTTAGTCACTAAGATCTCTGCTAATCTCAAGAAAAGCTTTTATATCATAACTAGTCGATCCGGTGAACTTCGTTTCACCACGGATTCTCATACAAAGTTATTATTCTTTTTTTAGGTGTTCCCGGTTAATTTTGCCCGTATTTTTTTCTTTCTAAACCTTCCCTTAATCACAGGGAACAAAACAAAAAAAGAATTAGCCAAATCGGTCCAGCAGTTCTCGAGCCTTAGCCAGACTAACACACGGCGATTCATTTTTATATATAAAGAAGATAAATTGTATAATGTTGATCAAAGATGTTCTCTTCTAAATGTAACAGTGTCCCCCCGCCCCTGCCCCCCACTCTGCTGTGAATAAAAAAATTAGATACCTTTATGAAATTCAACTTGAGCTTCAAACGATAATTGGTTTGGGCAAAATCGGTTTAGTAGTTTCTATTAAGTCAAATAAACATACGGAAGTTCCGTAACGGCACCCTTCATAAGCGCGTCTGACTCGCTACTCGCCGGTTTTTGAGATATGGGATAATTTTGGTATAATTTCATTAGCTGCAGAACCTTTATTTTAGTAGAAAAATGCGCGCTTGAAATCCATATAGGTGCCGTTTGTATTATACCTTCTACTGATGATGACGAGTAGAGCGGCCCCCGGCCATGGTTTATAGATCGGCCATGGTCGACACATATGGTCCTAAAAAACCTCCAATAATAATAATAATAACGGCGTAGGGATGTAACGACCCCATCGCCCACCTGGTGTTGTACCACCGATGCAGTCATTCAGCGCAGGGCGGCCTGTGGCGGGCCGATGGTGAGCGGCGACACCTCGCACCCGAGACCTGGGGGCACACACACACATGCGCCATACACACACATACACACAGTTACACACACCCCCCCGCCCCTGGATTGGCTTAGTTGGCCGCCCAGAGTGGAGCGCAGGAGCTATATGCTTGAAAGGGTGGAAGTGCTCAGTCTTAACCCTATCGATGAGGGTCACCAACTCATGGTGAACACTGAGGTCGAAAGGAGGGCCCAAGTAAATCCTACGGATTCACTTGACCCAGTCTCGTACGATGAGGTAGCCTTGTTACTCAGAGGTCTGAAAGTCAGGAAAGCACCGGGTGCTGATGGTATTCCTAACAGAATACTGAAGCTACTCCCGGAAACTCTACTCGCCATTTTGGTAGTAATATTCAACGATTGTTTAGTCAACTGTCACTTTCCACAGGCCTGGAAAGATGCCACTGTCATCAGCATCCACAAACCAGGCAAACCTCGGACTAGCCCCGGTAGTTATAGACCTATCAGTCTTCTCAAGACTCTAGGGAAACTATTCGAGCGCATTATTCAAAAGCGCATCTGGATTAGCGTCTCAGCCTCAGGCATTTTGATAGATGAGCAGTTTGGTTTTCGCACCAGACACTCATGCGTCCAGCAGGTTCATCGTATCACGGAACATATCCATAAATCCATAAACCTAAAATACCCTACGGGTGCTATCTTCCTCGATGTAGCGAAAGCATTCGACAAAGTCTGGCATAATGGCTTAATTTATAAGCTTTATGCACTGGGACCGACTTGTACTCATAATACAAGATTTCCTAAAGGATCGGAGCTTTCGCTACAAAGTGGAGGGAGCGCTCTCCTCCCCCCACCCGATCAGAGCTGGAGTCCCTCAAGGCTCTGTACTTTCCCCCATCCTATTTTCCTTGTTCACCAATGATGTTCCGAAGGTTCCGGATGTGCATTACGCCCTATTCGCGGATGACACAGCCGTCTACACGACTTCGAAGGGTCCCGCTGCTCTGCAGCGTCGCCTTCAGTCCGCTATGGATGAGTTAGGTCGTTGGTTCCGTCTCTGGAAAATCGAGGTCAATCCAGATAAAAGCGCTGCAATCCTCTTCACCTGCGTGCTTCGTCCGGAGTCATTCATTGGGAAAATGCCCAAAAGTTCTGTCACACTTTACGGTAGCCCAATTCCTTGGGCTAGCGAGGTGAAGTACTTAGGTGTCACTCTCGATAGGAAGCTTAGTTTTCTTCAGCACATCAAGCGCGTTAGAGATGGCGCAGCTCTATATATGGGTCGCCTCTACCCCATGGTTAACAGCCGCAGCGGGCTATCGCTTAGGAACAAGATTACCCTGTTCAAAACTTGCATTCGACCGGTCTTGACATACGCTAGCGTCGTTTTCAGTCACGCCTCATCTTCCGCTCTGAAAGCCTTCCAGGTCTTACAGAATCGCTTCTTACGCAGAGCCACGGGTGCTCCTTGGTTCATTCGTAATATTGACCTTCATAGCGACTTGGACCTTCCTTCCATGGCCAAGCATATGAAGGATCTAGCTAAAAGCTACTTCGATAGGGCTACTCACCACCCTAATCCGCTTGTCAGACAAGCGTGGCAGGACAAAATACCTAGGACGCGCAGGCGCCCTAGGAACGTACTGACTGACCCAGACGACGCCATCACGGCTGCCCTCGCGGCCCGCTCGACTTCTAGCCCAACAACCTCACAGGGCGACATCAGCTTGTCTCCGTACACTCCACACCGCCCCTCCGGAGGAGGCGAGGACGTCCTCCGAACCGCACTACACGTGGGCGACACCACCAGTACAACCGATCTAGACCGGTAATAAATACAAATCCGACTCAAACTGACTGAGTTTGTTGCGACGCTTCTTCTCAGTCAGTCGTAGGTGGCGTTCCGAAGCGTTGGTAGCACAAAACCAATCTTGCTCCCCACCTTAGCGTCCTAAGTCCGAGGTCGGCTCAATAGGAGCACCCTTAGGCATGCTAAGTTAAAATCCCACTTGCTGAGCACCCATCAGGTCGCTCGCCCTCTGTCCGGTGAAGCTGTAAAAGCCGCCTCCGGCTAACAGCGTAGGTCAATTCGAAAAAAAAAAAAAAGTGCTCAATCTGCGTAATAACGGGGAAACCCGCTCCGGGTGCGCACGAGGCTCGACCCGCGATGGCGAAACCGGTGCACACCTCTCCACACCCTTAGCTGCTTACATCAGTGTTGCTCCCTCGCCACCCGTGCGGTGGCCTGTATAGGGGGCCCACGAAGGCTAGCCTCTTGGCTAGTGCGTAAGCGGCGAGTCACCGTCTGCCTTGCTTTCAATTTGTGAGACATTAATCAGGCAGATGACCGTTATCTCACTCCATACCATAGCCCGATTTTCCAGTCCACACCTCCCATCCACATAGCCCACTCCAAGTCTCTTCCTTCCTCGGCAATAGTTTGGCAACTGGGGAGGGCTGTCCGCCAGTACAGCCTCATGTTGTATTGGGAGGACAGATCTCCACAGTTGCGGACATCTCACATTCCTAGTAAAAGGTACCAAAAGCCTCTTCATGTTGGCTTCGGCCCCATGAATGCGAATGACCGGGTCCCCATGGGCCCGTGACATGTAAATGTACCAACAAATAATAATAATAATAATACTGACGATTGTTAAATATGCATGGTATCGTATCATCTTGAATATGTAAAATATTTATTGAATCATTTTGTAAAATTGTTTCTTTTCAGATGGGCGTTTCCTTATACCGAAGAGATCTTCATAATATCTCACTAAAACTTCGAGCAACGAATGAGATAATGCAGTTTTCTGTACTTCAAATATTTCATTTTACTAGTGAAAGCAAGATGATGGGTATAATTGTGCAGGTGCGATTATATTTAACTTTCTTGTTATATGATTTGCAAGCGTATTGAAACGTTTATTGTCATCATCGTACTGTTAATGCTGTTAAGGCTTTTAAATGACATCTTAAAAAAGTACTTCTGAACTTTCAACTTGCACTACCACCCAGCGGCATAGTCATCGCGTCCTACCTAGCTCTAAGGCGCCATACAATCCTAGACGATCCTATAATATAATATCCGGAATGTCTCATACTCCCATAAATACACACACACACTGAAACACACATAAAAATAATATATATATATATATATATATTATATACTAGCTTCTGCCAGCGACTTCGCCCGCGTGGAATTCGGCTATCGCGTTCCCGCGGGAACTACGCGTTTTTCCGGGATAAAAAGTAGCCTATGTCCTTTCCGGGGACCCCAACTATATCCATGGCAAATTTCATTTCAATCGGTCCAGCGGTAGAAGCGTGAAGAGGTAACAGATAGACAGGCAGACAGAGTTACTTTCGCATTTATAATATTAGTATGGATATGGATTTGGCGATGAATGTGAAACAAAAAAAATCCGAACAAAACGGAACTGCATAACATTGCGGCATAGCTACTCGATATGATGATCGTTATTTATAATTAATAAACTTAATGAGATTCAAGATTTAAAACTCCGATCTTATAAAGTCGTCTTTGACAGCTATACGAGTACCTCTGGACCTTAGTCAATAGTGGCGCCAACTGGTGAGCAAAGAAGCGATGCCCATTGAAACCGCTGGGCCTTATCATATTATGTTCCTAAGGCCCACTTGCACCAAGCCGCTAACCTCGGGTTAGCCTCTTAACCCACGTCAAATTGATACAAATAAATCCGAGTTAAGCTGTTAACCCGAAGTTAACAGCTTGGTGCAAATGGGCCTAACAAAACTTAACTTTGACAGGAAGAAAACTCGAAAGAAATAACATATTACGTGAAAGGGGCTGACGTTGCTTTGGCTAGGCTCCTTGATTCGTCATGGCTAAACAAAGAATGCAGGCGGTTGGCAGCAGACGGCTTGAGAACGCTAGTGGTGGCAAAGAAGCTTCTCACTAAAGAGGAATACTTGGAGTTTGAAGTATGTTTCCTATTTATCAAGATTATTTTTGTTTGAGTGTATAGGCTTAAATTGAAACTATTTCTTATTTGATCATTTATCAGAGTGAGTACAAGGAAGCAAGATTGAGCGTCGCAAATCGCTCGGAAAAGACGATGGCGGCCATGTCGAAGTTGCAGTGCGGCCTCTCCCTCCTGGGCTTGACGGGCGTCGAGGACCGACTGGCCGACGATGTGCCCAAGACCATGGCCATGCTAAGGACGGCTGGCATTAAAGTAAGGTGTATTCAGACGTATTTACATCTTGACGGCGGCTGCCATGCCTCCAAGCTAAGGTCCTTTTCACATGCAACACGGCCCCGGCACAATCGCCGTGCCGTGTAAACTAGAAATGTATCAGCTACATACACGTAGCAGTTCTCACAGGGCACGGCACGGCGACCCTGCCGTGACCGTGTTGCATGTGCAAAAGGCCTTAGCTTTGGGCACAGGAATGATTGGATCGTTTTGACCTTCGTAGAAATTATAATCGGCGAGCAGTTTCACCTTATCGACAATTAGTTACTCATAAACATGTTTTTCTCAAAAATGGCGGGGAAACTCGTCATTGTCTGCTTTCTATCAGACCGCAAAGTGCGTCATTGACGATCAGTCAGAAATTAAAAAAAAAAAACTCAACTGCATGCCCCGGAAATTTGTATGAATTTACTTCCGCGGCATGTATAAGCGCAGGGAATGTTGTATGAAATTTCATTATCGTACAGGTACTTTTTTTTAACTGATAAATACGCGAAGGAATTCCCAAACAGCCAAGTCTGCATGTTCTGTATCTGTCAATTGACGCGAAACCAAACGTTTTTATCCGTGTCTGAAACAGCGCAATGTATTTCAGAACGGAATTTAAAAAAAGAACGATCCATAAAGAGCGGGAGTTCTTGTCTTGTATCAGATTTATTTAGCTAAATTTCATGAAAATAGTTTACTAGTTTGGTTTAAAAATTAATAAAAGGTCTTGATTTTTATAAAAAACGAGAAATCTACATGCGAGTTTTTAACTTGCCGTGTTAGTGTGTCGGTTAAAGTCAAATATCGGTGAATACGAAATAAGACTGGCGTTCCATTGGATTTGTTGTAAGTACTTGACTACCTTTGCGTGCGTGTCAATGCTGTATTATGAATACCTAATATCAAGGTTTTTTTTCATTTTTGAGAAAAGCACTATATAAGCCTCGGCACGTGAAAGGCTTTGCAGGCTTCGTACATATTAAAGGGCCTCGGCGAAGCCTCGGCCCTTTAAACCAGTACTCAGCCTGCAAAGACCTACTTTCCCGGCCACGGCAATAATGTACTATTATCTCATGGCTGCGGGTGAGCCATATGTGTAGTAGTGACAGGCCCGGCTCATTCCAAAGATTTTTCCGCGCCGCTACAAGTACATGACGGCGGCCCCGTGCGCGGGGTCTGGTAATGATTGCCCTCACTCGCTCGCGCTTTACGTCGCACTCGCACTCGCAATCGCAATAGGCTAAATTATGTTCTTTTTATATAAAAAAAAAATAGCTGTCCATAAGTTTTATTATTATTATCAGATATCATTCTGTATATCGTTCTTGTTAAATTTCATATACTAAAACGAGTCGATAAGAAGTACTGACGAAGAGAGATTATTCATAATTATGAATTCAACAGCTCGGGTTTGGATGAAACGATCCTGCCGTCGTTGGTCTTCAGCTTTATCAACTGGCTTTGGCCAATAGACAGTTCCCTGGCAAACACCTGTTGGAGTTGTCTTGTGGAGCCTCTGTTACGCTCAATATCCTCTTCAATACTATTAATATTGAATCGGCGTACATCGCGCTTCAGATACTTTGAGATCTGTCTATTGAGCTGCCGATAGGTAGTCTTTGAAATTGATGCCCAAATCATACACGTGCTAAGAAATTTTGAGTTTTCTCAGTTTCTCATGGATCCCATCATCAGAACTGAACCAAATTAAAATGGGACCAATCCGGAGGTAACACCTTTCAATGAAAAAAGAATCATCGATATCGGTTTACAATTGACGGAGTTATCGCGGAACATACATACAAAAAAAAATGAAAACATACAGACGAATTGAGAACCTCCTCCTTTTTTCGAAGTCGGTTAAAAACCATTAAAGCAGGTATTAATTACCCCTCTGTTCAATTAATTCTAACTCCGGTTCTAAAAATTATGCACAGCTACTGTGAGTTCGCTAACTCGGATTTCTATCTTAATGGAAATTAATTCTTCGAAAAAATCTATTTGGTCAGTCTGAATTTGGTTTCAGTCTGTATAAAACAGTGTATCTGTGTTGTCTGTGTGGCTGTAACCTCTATTAATAAGCAACTTGTGTTGAATGTTCACTGCTTTTAGAGTAGTCGTGGGGCGTTTCTACTACTTCAGCCTATTTGCGTCCCACTGTTGGGCTGGGCACAGGCCTCCTCTCATCACGAGAGGGCGTATCTAGTTAGAAAGCTATTGTCCGGTATCATTTCCATTTTGATCATGCAAGATCCATCTATCTAAGCATCTCTAAACATTCCAATTGAACTAGGACATCCGACCATTATTGTTAAAAATATATTCCAGTATATGGATGTTAACGGGTGATAAACTGGAAACGGCGTGTGCATAGGCGCTCTCT
>OZ020272.1:16601440-16653432 GCA_963971205.1 Aethes cnicana
GGCGTCGGCATAGAGGGCGCAGAGGGGCGTGCGGCCTCGCTGGCGGGCGACGTGAGCGTGCGCGCGTTCGCCAGCCTGGCGCGGCTGCTGCTGGTGCACGGCCGGCGCGCCGTCATGCGCTCGGCCGCGCTCTCGCTCTTCATCGTACACCGCGGCCTCATCGTTTCCACCATGCAGGTAACACGCTTGACATGACTACGTACAGATCGATTCAGCCGGTGAAATTACTTGCATAGAGGCATTCCATCAGGGTAGGTAACGCATTCGAGATCTCATGATTTCTCAATAAAGAATCATAAGATTTCGGTGTCCATGGGCCGCAGTGACCGGTTACCATCAGTTGGCCTGTATGCCTATTACCTGAACAAAAATAATATTAAGAACCTCCTTTATAAGAACGACACTCACACAGTGACAAGTGACATTAATTTCGTTTCGTTTTGTTCATTCCTTTCGTGCCAGCTTTCGTGAATCGATCTGTACTGCTCAAATAAAACTCACAAAAAGACTCCAACTGTTATAGAAAGTTCACTGCCCTACGTTATATAACTTGTCTACTTATTTGAGTCGTTTTCGAAAACATTGAGAATGACTTATTGATAGGATTTTTTTGTTTGCATATAATGATTTGTATTTCTTATTGCTTAAATAAGTGTCAAAACTGGTCATAATAGTGGAAAAAACGGCCATGAGCGAGTCGGACTCGCTTATACGACGGGCTAACAAAATTACCTCATATCTCAAAAAGTTCGTGACTGATTTTCTTTAAACCAATTTTTGTATTAAGTTATTGTTGAATTCTATATTTCCAATCTTTCACTCTATACTTCAAAAGTTAGAGGGCACTTTACCAAGTTAGAAGCGAATATCTCACAAAATATTGGCGTAAATAGAAAACTTATAAAGAACATTCATATTATTTTTCAAGATCTATCCAATAATACCCCACACGGCTAATTTCTGTTGGCTAGGTTCTCTTAAATTATTTTTTTCATCCCTCAGTTATATGTGTGTATATATATATATATATATATATATGGAATGCCACCCTTAATAATATGTATGATTAAAATAGAACACAGAAAGTCAACCATTCTTGAACTTCGAAATGATAAAAAAACGTAATAATATAGTAATAATATGAAAGTACCAAATTTTATTTTTGCCCACTACCACTAACTGTTAAGAGGGTTTATCCCGAAAGTTGGCAACATCGCATATAGCTGTAAAATGTTTCGTTGTTTTTATTAATTTCGCAATATTACTGAATTAAAATAGAAGTTATCATTCTATGGTTGAATGACGCGTCTCGTTTCATATTTGTTGGTTAACCATTAAAGTGATAAGATTATATTAAAATTCATGGAAAATGCGATGGAAAGTTTTCAAAAGATAGTACTTCCATAATCCTAAAAATTTCGTGTTCCTATGATAATTTTTGCAATCCATAGTTAATGTTTTATTCTACCATAGAGCGATAATTCATGTTTTCATTCAGTAATATTCAGAAATTAATGAAAACAGTGAAATATTTGACAGCTATTTGCGACGTTGCCAGCTTTCGGAGTAAACCCTCTTAAAACTTCTCAGTATTGCATTAAAAAGAGAAGACCGCATTGGTCCAGTTGGTAGATTTTATTCAGAGCACCTTTTAAATTACAGAAGAGAACACAAGTAAAGGAGAAAATCTCTATTAACGTGAATTATTGACTTTTTAGATTTTTTCTAAACGTATTTCGTCCTTTATTAGGTTTTTCGAGAAAAGCACTATGTAGTCCTTCATTGTTCGAGAAAAGCACTATGTAGTCCTTGGTGCAAAGAGGGATTGCCTGCCTCGGTACCTACCTTTGCATGCCTCGTGATTCTCGGCATGCAAACGCGGACCTCATCAAGCAATCCCTTACTTTCCGGACCTCGGCAACAATGTACTACATACGTCATTTTTTACCGGGTTCACGGTTCAAGAAACAAATATGAACGGCGTGAAGTTATCGCTTTTAAATATCGTGTGCATCTGCATACTCTCATACAGTGCATTTTTTTTACAGGCTGTATTTTCTGTGGTGTTCTATTTCTCGTCTGTATCGCTTTACCCCGGATTTTTGATGGTCGGCTATGGAACATTGTTCACTATGCTACCGGTTTTTTCTCTGGTAAGTGATCATACCTAAATGTGCTCATAAATAATTGACAACATTTGAGTAAGGCGTAATTTTAAAATCATTACGGTATCTCTGTCTAAATATTTTAATAAAAAATGTTTTAGATTTTTTTGTTCAATTACTTTTAGAGAAAATCACGTTTTAGTGGTAACTGGTGCGTTACATCATAGCTCACTGTCGCTAGAGTGTAATTCCGGCCTTAGAACTATTCTATTAAGGCCGTTCATAGACCCAGCTCAGCCGTCACTGTCACTCGTGGGACGAGTGAAAGAGGAAGCGCTACGCACAGAACGCCCGATTTAGTTACTTTTTAACACGTTTTAATTTCTATAAAAATACCGTCTAAAAACATGCCATTTATAAAGCTGTCAATATATGCATATAATATGAATATTTTTTCTGTTATATTTAGTTCTACACTGTTTGATATAATAAACTGGAGTAAAATTGGATTAAATGTCCTAGTTAGTGGTTGCTTTGGAATTAAATTGTATCGAGCGAAGTTTCGTGAAACGTGTAACGAAAGCTGTCAATGTAAGGATGATATAATCAAATATAACATGTGTTTTTTCATATTTTTAACTTTTAACATTTCTTAGAAAAGTATGATCTTAAATGAGCAATTTGGCGATGCTGGGTCATGGAAGGGCATTAAGAAAGACTACGTCATTTTTGACTTACGTCCTTTTAGAATGAAGAGCTTTTTAATATCAATTTTATGTATGACATCAGATACAAGGTAAATGTATTAGACTTGTCAATCTCCCTACATTACAGCGTACATTGGAAACGGCGAGGGCGCTTCCAATTTTCATACTTCGCCTGTACAGCGCCATCTAGATGGTGCTCATGGAGTTCAAATTTATATGCAGGCTACCTAGGCAGCGACATCTTTTATCGCATTTAACACTTATTGCCCGAAATACGCTGATTTGTTTGAAGGTTGTCCTTCTAATATAAGTTTACCTTATTTTTCTATGATGGATGACATTTACGAACTCCGTGTCCTTCTATTTATTTTTTACTTTCCAACTATAGTTGGAGAGATTTCAAAATCGACAATTGGCATTTGACAGTTTATGTGCTTCTGCTACAGTGCTGAGGCTAACAAGAATCATAGTTCGCATTAATCGATTTTTAATACAAATCGATTTTTACCGATTGTTATTTTAATGTAAATAACAATATGTGATATACTTTAAATACGATCGTAAGCTTTAATAAAATATGAAAATGACAAGGAAAGGAAAGATAAATAATTCCATATTATGTATCTATTTTTTATAATCTCATTTATTTTGGATATAAATAGGTAGGTATGATTTCTATCGACTTATGAAGATGCCATGAAGTCGAAACAGGTGATTTGGCCTCATTACTAATAGGGATGACGACAGGGTGAAGAAATCGAAATTCTAATTAGTCCGTCAGTCGGGCAATAAAAAAATATTAGACACGTATTTTTTGTTTTATCCATAGACATATATAATACTTCGTATAGACCGGGTCTACGCACATGACATATAACCCCACTTTGTTGGTGCCCAAAATTGCCCAATCCAAGTTTGGTCACCAATCGTGACACAGTGTTCAGCGAGTCACCGGCGCGTGCGGATGTCAAACAACATATACGCAACCCTTAAAAAATGCCGACTTGCGTGATAAAAGGCTGCAGAAATCACGTAGGCAAAGTGAAAAAGTGTCATGAAATATCGTTTCATCGGTGATTAACATTACCTTGTATTATTACCTCGTTATTCCATCAATCGAAATATTTTTGTTAACAATAAATTTATGACACGACGTCGCCATATTTACGCCATGTTACGGAGTTGCCATAGTTACGGAGACTGCTTGTTAAAGTAACCTTGTAAGGACGTCATCTTTACACATGAAGAATTTCACGTGAGATGTTTAATTTGGACTTCTAAGAAAATATAAATAAATTATTATTATGTCGAAAACATCGTGAGGAAACCTGCACGCATCTGCGAAGTAATTCAAAGATGTGCGTGAAGTCCACAATCCGCACTGGGCCCGCGTGGGGACTATAGCCCAAACCCTCTCGTGATGAGAGGAGGCCTG
The DNA here is from genome assembly GCA_963971205.1 of Aethes cnicana. Taxonomy (NCBI): domain Eukaryota; kingdom Metazoa; phylum Arthropoda; class Insecta; order Lepidoptera; family Tortricidae; genus Aethes; species Aethes cnicana. Next base: position 16,605,688 of record OZ020272.1, read on the forward strand.
TGCCCAGCAGTGGGACGCAAATAGGCTGTAGTAGTAGTAGTAGTAATTATTATGTCAATAAATAAACAAAAGTTGATTTATGAATCATGTTTTATTAGAAAAAAGGATATTACAGCATTCACGTCGCTTGTACTCGTACTGAATAAAATAAAAAAGTCAGCAACACCTCTCGTTACGTCACTGCGAGGTTATAGCGCGCAAAACATTTTCGTAGTTCATGCAGTTGACCACCAGACGGCGCTGTATTTCGTTGTATGAAGAAAGTGGTGACTGAATGTTCGGATGGGCCTATCCCTAAGTATAAAAATCATTGGTTTTATCAAATTAACAAAGAATGACTAAGTTAAAACACATTAAAGTTGGAGAGTGGGGGCTAACTACGTCACCGTTTGGTAAAAATCGTACCTAACCGTGACGTCACGCGACATTTCAACTCAATATATCTCCGTATAAGTTTGATTACGTGAAAAAAGAAAAAATACGTGTCCAATAGTTTTCAATAATCTTCCTGATAGACTAAGGAAAAAAAAGTTGTCGTCATCCCTATTATAAAAAGTAAGGGATATAGGGTGTAATTTGTCCTCTGAATGGCATAAGTTATTTCATTTACTTGTAGATGAGTAATACGTTATTAGGTTCTATGGGGGCTTCTCCAGCTGTCAATTGTCGATTTAGCTAGTATTTTACTAGTAGTCGTGTTAAAAAAATATTTTCAACTGTAGACAAAGAGCTCGTGATTGTCTAACCTTCATTTTATCATTAGAAATCACTCACTTTTGCCCGCCAATTTGTCCACGTGGAATTCGGTATAGCGTTATCGGGGAACTATGCGTTTTACCGGTATTAACAGTACAGGAAAGACATGGACTACCATGTCTTTCCCCGGGACCAACTATCTCCCTCAGAATGCAGCATAATTTTCAGTAAAAAAAAAACGAGAATCCACGGTATGCGGGCGGCGCAGCGCCGATCAATGTGGTTTTTTGTTGGAACGGTCTAAGGTCACCGCCGGACATTTTGGCATCAAAATAGCGATCGTAGCTCTAAAGAAAGTGAAGCTATTCAAAAAAAACAATTTTATGATTTTACACTTATTGCCATTTTAAGGGTGTTTCGGTAAAACCATCCTTGGCAGACTTTTAAATTCTTAAAGTTGTTGTTACAAGCTACCATATGTCACCTAGCCCATCGTGGTATCAGATGGGGTAATTTGGGGTAAAATTTGAAACCTTTGATTCGCTTTAACCAATATTTCCCGCAAGACTGGAAGTGGCAGACTTGTTTTATCTTCGTCCAAAGCTTTAGACACAGGAGTAAATGATTCCCAACCCTCAAATCGATTATTAACGCTCCCTCAGAATGCAGCATAAACACTTTAAGTAAAAAAACGATAATCCACGGCATGCGGGCGGCGCGGCGCCGACCAATGTGGTTTTTTGTTAGAACGGTCTAAGGTCACCGCCGGACATTTTGCATTAAAGCGGTGATCGCTGCTCTAAAAAAAGTTATTAAAAAAATATTTTTCACTTCTCTTGCTCGTAAAGTTGTACTTTAGGCTGACAGAAGGCTGCATAAAATTGAATTTTAGGCTCTAGAGCATAAAGTAGAATCTTCGTCTAAGACTAAGGAGATGAGGGCATACAGCCACATACACTTTTAAGCTTCATATAATCTTATACATGAAACATGCTTTTTCTTGTGATTTATTCTTTATATTCTCTATTTTAAAATATTAGTATGGATTATCAAATTAATAATTAAAAATTTTACGACGAAAAGTTGTGTGTATTCCTAAAAAGCAAACAAAAAAAACATAACCATGGCATTACACGGGGCGTGACTTAAGTCAAACGTCACATTGCTGAAAATTAAAAAAGAAAAATGAAATGGCGGAAATTCATTCTTTGTTCTGAATTGGTAAAAATTGGTGCGTTGAGCTTTTTTTATTTTAATTTCTTTCAATTTCGTTAATTCTAATTTCAAAGATGTCATCATCGAGTAGTGATGATGAAATAGTGCTTTCACCGAATAATACTACGATGGAGAGAAACGCTAAAAACTTAGTTGAAAATATATTGCCGCAAAATCCAAGCCATTTGCGGAATATGTTCTTTTTAATAATATTTAATTTCCTCGCAGTCGAAGTGAATAGCAGAGTGTAAAACACGAGCATAAAACCCATTTTCCCCTTGACTATACACCCTCGCCTCTCGGCTCGGGTGTATATCTGTAAATCTCGGGTAAAATGGCTTGTTTTATGCTCTTGTTGTACAATCTACTATTTTAGGTTTTTACACTTATTATTAGTAGGTATAGATTAATTGATACTACTTAATAATAAGTCTGTAAAAGAAGTCGCGTCTGAAACTTGAAAATTAAAAGAAACTATCAAGTCGAGGGGACTATATAAACAACACTCAATAAATAAATAAACTATTTTTAGAAAAAAAATCTGTTTGTGTGTCCGGATTTAATTCGAAAACTACTGGATGGATTGCAACACAATTTGATATGGGGGTAGTTTATAACACTGCATCTCAACATATAGGCTACTTTTTATTCCAGAAAAACGCATAGTTGCCGCGGGAACGCTATTACCGAATTCCACGCGGACGAAGTCGCGGGCAAAAGCTAGTATTATATAATATTACATACTTATCATCCATTGATATGGCATCTCCGGGAATTGGGCCCATTTTAATTTGGGTCATCTCAGCTCTGTCTGATCCAAAATCATTTTCAATTGATTTTGGCGTGGATGTTCAGAACCAAATAAAAATCAATTTGCAAGAGAAAATAGTACATTACAGACCTAGGGCAGTGAATTCGTTAATGTCCCAGATCGCAGGTGTTTGTGACCCGAACCGAAGGTGAGGGCCATAAATATGCGATCTGGGACTTTACGAATTACCGCCCGTGGTTTGTCAAAAGTTTTACGTCTTGCCTTGGCCAGAAAGTGAGATTTTCTCTCCGCGTAGCGGGCAGAAAATCACGCTTTACGGCCATGGGTGACGTAAATTATATTTCGTTGCCGCGCGGGACTCATTGTCCTGTTGAACTGACTTAACCTTGAATACGGGGTGTGGTGGGGAATATACATACTTATTGTTTACGAACAATAACATGTCAGCATACTGCGATTCATTTACGAATAAATGCTGACATGTTAATTCTTTAATGGTATTTTTCAGGTTCTTGACAAAGATATTCCTAGTTCAACTGCTCTAAGAAATCCTCAACTATACAAGCAGTTGACAAAGGGAAGGCAGCTGTCGTATAAGACATTCTATATTTGGACCGGAATCTCAATATATCAAGGTGCTGTGACATTTCTACTTTAATACAGGAAAAATAGCATATTATTGACGCAAAATAAACCAACTAACTTGATAACAATACTTGTAACTTTATCTTGGCTCTAGAAAGGGGACGACGCGACAATCTTGGAATGTCCGGCCGTTGTTGTCGCTAAGTTCGCTTTAGTATGTATTTTATTGCCCCATGAATGAGCCAGTTCAGTTTACGGACCGCACCAGTGGCGGATCCACACATTTGCCGCCAGTAGGCTATTCAACATTTTCCGCCCCTACTGGCCTCTACAAACCGGGTATTAAGTCACATTTATTTTATTACTAGCTACTGCCCGCGACCTCGTACGCGTGGAATATAAAATTGCCTATAACTTTTCTTTCTGACATCCGATTTTAATCAAACATAGCTTATATGTTGTTCCAAATGATGCTGTATCTACCCTTGAAAACTGCATTCAAATCGGTACAGTAGTTTCGGAGATTAACTCTCAGAACAACACAGACAGATAGAAAAGATTTTAAAAACTCTCAGAACAACACAGACAGATAGAAAAGATTTCAAAAAATCGCTGTTTTGTGGTCTACCATATATCTTTAGAAAGTTCAAAAAAAGGAACGGGGGGTCCCGTTCCTTTTTTTGAACTTTTCTTTCTATGTACAGACACGCCGGGTTCTGCCCTTTTATTATAGTATAGATTAAGACGCCAGTAGCCATGCTTCACTTTCAACCCGCTGCGCGGATGAACAACGAAGAAATTTCAGAGTATGAGACTTGATAAGGGTTTTTCAGGAGGCGTAATCATGTATGGCGCGCTGGTGCTGTTCGAAGACCAGCTCATCCACATCGTCGAGATCAGCTACACGGCGCTAATCCTGACTGAGCTGATCATGGTCGCGCTTACCGTAGTCACGTGGCACTGGCTGATGGTGCTCGCCGAGCTCGTCAGCCTGCTAATGTACATTTTTACACTACTCATTTTCAACAGCTACTTCGGTGAGTGACTTATACACAAACTAGCTTTAACCCGCAACTTCGTATGCGCAGAAATATTAAAATGTAAAATCCCGCTTTTTTCCGTTCCCGTGGGAACTTCAGGAAATCCTCTCTTAGTGCTCCCCTACGTTCCCTAAGGAACTTGCATGCCAAATTTCAGCTCTCTACGATCAGTAGTTTCTGCTCTGCGTTGATCGATCAGTCAGTCAGTTTCTTGTTTTATATATTTAGATTACGTCATAATCACATTTTTCCGTTCCCGTGGGAATATCGGGAAATCCTTTCTTAGTGCTCCCCTACGCTCCCCAAGGAACCTGCATGCCAAACTTCAGCTCTCTACGGTGACCCCGCGACCTAAACATTAAAATGTAAAAATCCCATTTTTTCCCGTTCCCGTGGGAATTTCGGGAAGTCCTTTCTTAGTGCTCCCCTACGCTCCCCAAGGAACCAGCATGCTAAATTTCAGATCCTTACGATGTTTCCCGCGACTTCGTACGCGCCTAAAAATTTAAATGTAAAAATCCCTTTTTTCCCCGTTACCGTGAGATTTTCCGGAAATCCTTTCTTAGTGCTCCCCTACGCTCCCCAAGAAACCTGTATGCCAAATTTCAGTTCTCTACGACCAGTATTTTCGGCTCTGCGCTGATATGTCAGTCAGTCAGTCAGTCAGTTTCTTCTTTTATATATTTAGAAAGATAGATAGCTGTTTCCCGCGACTTCGTACGCGCCTAAACATTAAAATGTAAAAATCCCATTTTTCCCGTTCTCGTGGGAATATCGGGAAATCCTTTCATAGTGCTCCCCTACGCTCCCCAAGGAACCTGCATGCCAAATTTCATCTCTCTACGATAATCCCCGCGACTACGTACGCGCCTTAAAATGTAATAAACCCATTTTTTCCCGTTCCCGTAGGAATTTCGGGAAGTTCTTTCTTAGTGCTCCCCTACGCTCCCCAAGGAACCTGCATGCCAAATTTCAGCTCTTTACGATGATCCCAGCGACTACGTACGCGCCTTAAAATGTAAAAAAAAAAACATTTTTTCCCGTTCCCGTGGGAATTTCGGGAAGTCCCAAGTTTTGCCCAGTTTAGCGTTGAAATCTCCCATAGCAACTGTGAAGTGAGTTCTGGAGATATGCACTCTGGAAATGTCCTCGTACATAGCCTCCACCCCAGCGTCGTGGTAGGGTAGACCTTCATGACCTTCAACGGCTTCAAAGAAAATCGTTGAGTCATTCTAAGTACAAGGTATGCCCTGATCGACACTCTCGATCTTGACCACATTGTTTACGAGGGACTTATAGACGATAAACCCTATACCTCGCCCTCCTCGTTGGTCGCCCTCCCGGAAATAGAGCAAGTTACAGGACTTCAGAGTTATCATGTCCTCCCCGTTTCTACGGACTTCCGATAACCCTATGATTTCCCAACGTAGTCCTCCAGTGGTAGTACCTTTTCGTCAGTCCGCAGTGTACGGCACTTGTACGTTGCCAGGGCCAAGGGTCGTCGGCTTTGGTAGCCGGGTATGGCCGCTACCGGAGCCAGGAATAACGAAGCCCTCATTTTGGTTCCAAGTGCTACTTTTCGTAGTCGAGTGTCCCCCCCCTGCCAACTAAACGGTGGGCTTTGGATGGCTGACAAAAATCACGATTGTAGTATATACCTATGTGCCTATAACGTACGTAGTTGAAAGGAAAACTATCACAGCTAAGCAGGCTGTACGAGTTTACGAGTCATAGTCGACCAAAATGCGAACGGAAAATTAAAAATTAAATCCCGTATAAAGCGGTCAGTTAGTCAGGCTGCGGAATCTTTTGCTCACTTACTGTTTGATTCAGACACTTATTTTATTTTTGAACTTCAGATGCAGACTTCATTCGACACTGCGATTTCTGGTGGAAGGTGACAACCATAACTCTCGTGTCGTGCTTGCCGCTGTACATCGTTAAATACATGCATAGAAAGTGGAGCGATCGTCAGTATCGGAATCTGCGTAAATGATCTTTAAGTGTTAGGGCATAAGGTTCTTTAAATATCCATCACAATAGCTCGTAAACAGTGTCGTTGCGGTCAGGCAAGCCGAGTCACATGGAAAAAATGTTGTCTTTACTCACATGATTCTATATTTTTCTTTTAAGCCGGTAACCCACTGCTGTACACGCAGTGCAAGCTACGCAGAGACACGCTAAACATGTCTCCATTTTATGGTCCGTGTGTAGAGTGGCCGTGCACCCTTCGGCCACCTTGTTCTTCGTACACGAGTTACATAACTAGCAATGTACGAAGAAAAAATATTCTTCATATAAAACCGGGTCATGTAGGTATAAGTAGTTGTTTTGCTAATTGGAGATCAAAAAATCTACGACAGATTGTCACTGGCCACAGAAAATCAAGATTAAATATAAAAAATTATGTCACTGTCGGAAGTGTCAAAGTCTGTCAGATAAAACATTTCAGTTTTAGTCAACCTTTTTCCATTAATAATTAAATTGTGATATTTTATACAACAAAAATCGTACTAATATTTATAAGTAAGTACATAATAATTGGAAACTTATTTTATCAATTAGATTAACAATTCAACCAAGTTTCTCAGTGGTTCCTTTCATTAATTATTATATATTTACTAGCAGCTCGCCCCGACTTTGCACGGGTGTTCTACAACACTTCTCTAAACACTATACTTTTTAGATATATATATATATACATGGTGGGTCAGAAAATATGGCAAATAATTAACCCACCGTATCGGCTATCGATTCTAAGTATATTGTATAGGTCTTTTATTTTTTTTGAGTTGGTAAAAAAAATTATTTTGTATAGGATTCAGGCGTCGCTCACACAACCAATCCCATATACAATTTTTTTTTTACCAACTCGAAAAAAATTAAAGACTTATACGATATACTTAGAATCGATATCCGATACTGTGGGTTAATTATTTGCCATATTTTCTGACCCACCGTGTATATATATAAAGGAATAGTTTCTGGTCATGTTTTTGTCCGCGTGGTATTAGAAATAACAAAATTCAAATAAAAAGATAAAATCCCGCCTGGTAACTCCGAAAGTCTGTGAACTGTGGGTTAAGTGAACTAAAGGCAATGACAATCTACTACTGCGTTTTGTTTCTACAATCCACCAATAGGTGGTATTTTGGTTTTCCGTAGACCCAACTGCAACCGGGTGGGCCCGGTAGGTGTGAATGACGGTAATGTGCTGTTAGCAGATACAAGATCATGCTTAGTTAGGGTTGGTCTAGGGCGCACACCGAATATAGAAAAAAAAATCCATATTTGTACATTACCCGTTAAATTGCCAGTTATGTACAAGGAAATAATATTCTTCCCACGTGGCGTAGCTCGACCGTAACGTGAGTTTACTGAATACGTGAATTTGATGCTGAAGAAGTTAACCTTTTGACTTGTATCCAATGTATTTAACTTTCATAAAGACTTTTAGTGTTATCTTTGCTCGTATTTAATATATATATAAATATCTAGGCCATGAAGATTTTAAAACACTTTACAAGTATATCTATTCTGCCCATCTTTATTGATATCTGTATTATTACCGTACGTGTTAAGCGAATGTTGCAACAGGTCAGAATAATAATTATTTTCTCAAACATGCTCGGAAATGTTCGTGTTACTTTCAAAAAAAGAAGACGCGAGGCTGTCCATTGCCGGCCTTGGCCAGCAAAAACATTATTGTCGTGTGTTTTTTTAAAAAATTCGCTTGCTATTTGAGACACCTCTAGAAACGGACAAATCCATGGAGGTAATAAGTACAACTTCCATGGCCAAATCATCCACGATCATGGAATAGTAAATACTGATGTGGGGTAAGTGCGCCTAAATTTATTTCGCCTCTATGTCTTGTAAACAGCCAACTACTAGTTGAGTAATATTTATAGGTTTCGATATATTTATGTTAAGCGCACTTACCCCATCCTGGCACACTTGACCCGAAACTGACAAATCCATGGAGGTAATAAGTACAACTTCCATGGCCAAATCATCCACGATCATGGAAGTAGTAAATAATGAGTTGGGGTAAGTGCGCCTAAATTTATTTCGCCCCTATGCCTTGTAAACAGCCAACTACTAGTTGAGTAATAGTTATAGGTTTCGATATATTTATGTTAGGCGCACTTACCCCATCCTGGCGCACTTGCCCCGACTGACCTTACGTATTTCCTCGCTGTTTGAGAAAAGCATTATATACACGGTGGGTCAGAAAATATGGCAAATAATTAACCCACAGTATCAGCTATCGATTCTAAGTATATTGTATAGTTCTTTAATTTTTTTTGAGTTGGTAAAAAAATATATTTTGTATAGGATTCAGGCGTCGCTCACACAACCAATCCCATATACAATTTTTTTTTTACTAACTCAAAAAAAATTAAAGACCTATACAATATACTTAGAATCGATAGCCGATACTGTGGGTTAATTATTTGCCATATTTTCTGACCCACCGTGTATACCTCGGCCGCAATTGCGATTGCCGGACTCGTACTAATAGAAGGCTTCGCTTCGCTCAGCCTTCTAACTGACTCGTCCGGCAATGCGCTACTTGGCGGCCTCTAAAATAATGTACTATATATGAACTATGATTCGAATATCAAAAGTATGCAACTTTATTTTATTACTTTTTAAGGTAGGTACAAATATGTAAACATAATGTGATATATGTGTTATATTAATTATTTTAAGAGATAATATGTAATGTATATTAAAAACTAGAGCGCGGCCGTGTTTCTCGCGAAACTTCCAATCCCATGGAAATTTCCCGTTAAGGCCGTTCCTATACCCAGCTCAGCCGTCACTGTCACTCGTGCAACAAGTGAAGGAGAAAGCGCTACGCACAGAACGCCCGATTTAGTTAGTATTTAACGCGTTTTAATTTCTATAAAAATACCTTCTAAAAACATCCATTTATAATATGGAGAATTTTTCTGTTTAGTTAATTTAGTTTTACACTGTTTGATATAATAAACTGGAGTAAAGTTGGATAAAAGGTCCGAGTTAGAGGTTACTTTGGAATTAAATTGTATCGAGCGAAATTTCGTGAAACGTGTAACGAAAGCTGTCAATGTAAGGATGATATAATCAAATATAACAAATGTTTTTATTCATATTTTTAACTTTTAACATTTCTTAGAAAAGTATGATCTTACATGAGCAGTTTGACGATGCTGGGTCAGGGAACGGCCTTAAGAAGTTGTTAGTTGCCTCTGTTTGTGTTGTTCTCATATATTGTCTGAATGTCACTATAGCAAAAATTATGTATCTTGTATCTTAAACGCGATCCTTATATGTCAATACCAACTACTTATCTCAAATTGAAATGCCTCAAACGATTTGGACGAAACTTGCAATGTAGGGATTTACGGGTGCGAAAAAAATATCTCACTAGGTCTCATAGCTGGTAAAACTAATTTTTTGGTTATTTTCGTCCGAACAACCTCCGTCGCACACGTACCTCGTACTTTAAACGTGATTATTTTATACAAACGATCATAGAAACAGATCCAGCGATTTGGATGATGCAATATAGGGGCTTACGTAGGCAACAAATCGATGTATAATAGCTAGGTCCCATAATATATCTGGGGAAAATTATTTAAGATATTTTCACTCAAGCTTAAATTCGATCTCCCAGGGGCACTTATTAAAACTATTTTTGTTCGGGTGGAATCTTGCACCTAAACCTACCGAGCTGTCATATAAATTGTGTAATAATGTTATAGGTAAGTTAGAATGCAAGTTATAAAGGAAAAGTTTATTATTTTTAGGGCATTCACACAAAAGCTATAGTTTGAAAAACATTAGAATTTTTTTCAATATCTTTTCGGTAATGAGAGCGTTTAAACAAAAATGCACATCCATACAGGTGAACTTTCACACTCGTAATGAATAGTAATAGGATCGATGGGTTACTTTCTTGGCATGTTCATTGTAACGTGAATTAATTTAAGCTTGAAAAGTGACGAGAGTATATTAAAGAAAATGTATCTAAATTAATTGGTGTCTTATTTCTTGCAATACCTCTTAGATAAAATAATTATCCTATGTAAACTTACATGATATCCTAAAAATAAACATTATATCAACGTTAACAAAATCGTAAAAAGCTAACTGTAGTGGTGGGATGTCGGTGTAGTATAAGAGTTGCGATCGAATTCTGTTCCCGAATTGGTCATCTTGGTCCTGGAGTTGTCGAGGAGGCGGCGCGCCCAGGCAAGACGGCGCGCGCGAGGCTGCGCGTCCACCGAGCTGCTGCTGGACTCGCCGCTCTGCGACCACGCCCACTGGTCCTCGCCCGCCGCGCCTGCGCCACTGCCGCCCCGTCTGCTCGACGAGTACATCCCCGATTGCTGATCGCTCTTATCTATCTTTAACTCCGCAATGGATGATTCTATCTCAGGAGGACTATTCGCTCTTGTAATTTTATCCGCCTCATTATCATTGCCGTTTTCATTGCTTTCATCCCCGGAATCCGTGCCCGAAATGTCGTCTTCCTCCGCCTCGCTCATGACGAGATCCATAAACTGATCACATTTTTCATGAAAATCATAATAAACTCTCTGTGTTTTAACTGTTCCTACAGAGGAATCTTTGCATTGGACCGAAGTAGGTCGTGATTCCTTTGATTTATTATCGTATATGACCCTTACCGGCAACATAGCCGGCAAATTAGAATCTATATTGGTATACGCAACTTCTTTTTTTTTTCTCTCAGACGTTTTTGGTCCAACGCATTGGCATCCATTTTCATTTCCAAACAAGTAATTGAAAATAATTTGTAATAAACATATTAATAAGGCAGCTAAAAGGACGAATACAACGCAAAGTCCAGGTGACCAATCTGCGTTTATCGAAATGTATGAGTCTGTCAATGATTTCCATAGTTGCCACTTATTTACACCTGTGGTTGGGTAAAAATCAAAAAGGTTGCGCCGAGATAAACCCCGGCCATAACTTTGAACGGCAGCAGCTATCCTGAATACTCCACCGTAAGCTGCGTAAAGTTTTTCATCCATTAAATGAGGTGCAACATCCCTTTTCATCCAATGCCATAAGTCGTTGTTAAAATTCACGAAATCGGCATGACGGCAAGTCTCTGGTGAGCTACTTAAAATGCATCGAGCCGCAGTTGTGTAATATTTCAACAGTATATTCTCAGATTTGGGCGATAATAAATTAAAGAGCCCACCATGCATAAACGGGAGCGCAATCGCGGAGGGCATATTTACATCGTCCACTTTCGGAGTTGGTAACCGAATACAGGAATTAGTATCTCTCTGGAAAACTAAACAGTTACATGAATTAGAACGTTTTCCGGGGCCGATCATGATTTTTACGACTGTCAAATTGGATAATTGCGGAGTTCTTGTGGGTCTCCTCCATCCTTGGCCTTGAGTATTCAACATAGTTTTGATCTCGTCATAAAATTCATGTATTTCTCTAACTGGTTTGTATGGCACATAACCAGCATAATAGGCAAACCTAGCAGTGGGAAGAAATTCGCTCCTCAAATGTCCTCCAATAGTATCAACTAATGTCTCCTTTAGAATAGTTATAGTATTGGAATACCCTTGATTGTCTACGGTATACAACGCTTTTCGATAATACCGTATAGCATCATTGATGAACTTCTTGTTAATAATGTCAGGCTTCGGTTGACCCTGTATAAGCTGGTTAAAAATCATACGAGCTCGCAATTTAGCTAAATCTTTTTCATTCCAACAATCCGTTTCAAACTGCTTATTATAAAACAATGTAGTACCAGTATTCGATTGCGTTTTACATGTATTCACTACGAAGAAGAAAAAAAATAAAAATAGCATTATTGATTTTACTTTTATGGATGCATTTGAGCGTCGCGCTCATTATAATTATGGTTATCATTTGGCGGCACAGATTAAATACGAAAATAGGGGGGAGAAACTTCAATTCATTGGACACGTTTGCAAACGTTTTCAGATACTGTAGCGCTTTACAGGAACCATTTTTTGTACCATTTTGTTGCATTCCAACAAACCGTGCGAAATACGCACCGTGATTATTCTGTTTCGTCATAAAGTAATTTTTATATTGTAAAAAAATCAATACTATATCATCATAGATGTTTTATGTACACGCGGCAGGGTGAGCAATTAAAGTGTCGGCCATGCAAGCCACGGCACGATTTCGCAGTGGTCCTGCAAGTAGGGTCGTCTGTAGCGCTCTTAAGCTATAATAGGCATGTTGCCTGTACCTAAATAAATGCATAATTATAGAATGAAACGTTAGTTTCCGTCATATAAATGGTAAAAAACACGTTTCGCTCCCAGCAATTTATTTTTATTTCACTTTTTAACTTCTATAAAATTCACGTGACACGAAACTCAAACTTTGGATAGTGAGAATAGTGACGTCATTGTCTAATAAGAAATTAAGAAGTCGAGTATGGATAAACAATACATTTCCATCTATGATTTGGATCACGTCATGTTATCCAAGTATAAACTATCATTGTACATACCGCCATATTTCAATTAATTGAATGTGACAAAATATTGTGAAAAAAATCGTTTGATTAGGGCCCTCACCCATGGTGACTTTTTGTAGATATGCTGCCGCGCTACTCATATCGCTATCCTTTTTACTCGTGCATTTAACCCACAAAACTTTAACAAGATAGAACTTGAAAGTGTACCTACCTCACGTGCTAAAAGTTGGTATTTAATCCGCAACGCACGGTGGGCTGGATGGCTCGAAAAGAGGACATTCGCACTTTTTTTCAGAAAATCATTTTTTTTTTAATGCTATCCGATAGAGAATTATATAAGAAACAATAAATGTGGTATATTTTTTTTCGAAATAAGGCATATTGACAGCAGAAAAAATAAAGTCTGTTTTTTGTATGGGACCCAAAAATAGGTACCTTGTTTCTCAGAAACTATTAGAGATCCCGTCTTCTACCTTTCATGACTTTGTTTTTCTACTTTTATAGAGTAGGAAACGATATGCAGATTTTTTATACAGGTGATGGTTTTTTTTTAGTCCAGTAAAAAGTCCACAAATTTTCGAATTTTTCGTTTATGTTATTTTTTGGGATTTTACATTATATTTCGATAGTTAAAAGTAAAAATGATAATAACACATAATGGATGTAACGTTTAATAAATTATGAAAAAAATCCCAAGTATATTTTTTACATTTTTCATACAACTAAAAAGTAAATAATGTAATGTTTAACAAAAGACACACGTCACTTAAAATAAACAATAAACAACAAAAAATAATATGGTTATGGTATAATAATAACGATACAAAACATTTCTAAAAAATTACATATACCTAAATACAAAAATTACTACAGTAAAAAAAAATATTCATTGGTATTTTCTAACATTTCAAAAAGATTACATTCATCGTCGTCACTCGTATTATTTTCTATAATTAGTAATTCTAAAGCTTCGGGTGAGAGATTTTTAGCTTTCTTAGTTAGTCGTGGCCTTAGAAGAGTTATTTGGGGATCAGAAGATAAAAGAAAGTTGTGCAAAATATCTTCATTCGTCATGGTTCTGCTACATTTTCTAGCATGGTGTTCTCTCACATTGCGAAAATCTTTGTTCCTCGCTTCTGATGCTTCTTCTGATAATTTTCCAATTGGTAACATGCCGAAATGCTTAATTGTGTCAGCCCCATGTATTAAAAGCTTGGGTACGCTAGATGGCATATGATACCACCGGTATAACTCTTCACTTGTACACAAGACTGCAGTTTCACGACAATAGTCAGAAAATTTTGTTATATTTACATGGTCTCCAGAAGCAATCACTTGCAAAATTACATGAAATCGTTGAATCACATTGACATCGATTCCCGATACGGGCTGTAATTTCAGGGTTGGAGAAGAAGCGTCTGGCAGTGTTACCATCGTTTGTTGTTCCAGCTCCTTGCTTAACGACATCAATTAGTAATCCCAGTTCAGATTTAAATTCGTCTTGAATCCATTTCTTCGCTTGTTCCTTCAAAATCTTGTTCTCTTTTGCTGCGGTCCATTTCTTGATATATATATAAAATGATTGAGTTGTACTTGTAAATACCTAACAACAAATTTTTTGGTTCAAATTTGTTGTTAGGTATTTACAAGTACAACTCTTTTCCAAAAAAAGTCAATAAAACGTCGCATGTGTAACTTTTTATTATTATTATAGAATTAAACTATCGAAAAATAATGTAGGATCCCAAAAAAGACAAACGAAAAATTCGAAAATTTGTGGACATTTTACTGAACTAAAAAAACAACCAGCACCTGTATAAAAAATCTGCTTATCGTTTCCTACTCTATAAAAGTAGAAAAACAAAGAAATTCGAACCCTGAATCACGGATGGCAGCCATCGCAACGCCGGCCTTGTGAGGCGGTGCGTTGTCTTGGTGAAACAGGATGCCAGCTCGAAGTTTACCCCGCCGCTTTTCTTCGATTGCCTCTCTCAATCTGCGTATTTGGTCAGCGTAGTAGGAGCCCGTAATAGTGGTTCCCTTTTCCAGGTATTCGATCATTATGACTCCCTCAGCATCCCAAAACACTGAAGCCATGACCTTACCAGCGGAGCTTGCTACCTTGAATTTCTTCGGTGTAGGGGAAGACGCTCGCTTCCAGGTCATGGATTGCTGTTTGGTCTCAGGATCGAAATGGTGGATCCAAGACTCGTCCATGGTTACAAACCGACGCAAAAATGTTTCAGGATCAGTTTGATATTTGTCAAGATTAGACTTCGAAATCTCACATCGTATTTTCTTTTGTTCAGCCGTTAATATTCTAGGCACCCAACGAGCGGAGACAGACTTTTTTTATGTGTAGTTCATCAGTTAAGATTCTTTGAATGCTGCCATACGAGATGCCTGTGAGCTCAACTAGATGCCTGATAGTCATCCTTCTATCTGTTAAAACGAGATCATGAATTTTTTCGACGTTTTCTCCAGTAATGGCGTCAGATGGACAGCCTTCGCGATGTTCATCTTGAGTGGATGTTCTTCCCAAGTTAAACTCCTTTGACCACCGTGTCACTGTGGAATACTGTGGAGCGGACCCGCCCAGTGTTCCCATTAATTCAGCGTATATATCTTTAGTACACATTTTTTTCAAACAGAAGTATTTAATAACCGCTCTCACCTCAGTTTTCTCCATTTTTGCGTTATTGTTCCGACTGCTCGTGAAAAAACAGCTGCAACTCTCTGACAAATACATATTTTTTAATTTTTTTATTTACTAAGGAGTCTTTATGGCCAGTAACGGCATACCTATTTATTTTAATCCGACGAAAAATTCGAAAATTTGTGGACTTTTTACTGGACTAAAAAAAACCAGCACCTGTATAAAAAATCTGCTTATCGTTTCCTACTCTATAAAAGTAGAAAAACAAAGTCTTGAAAGGTAGAAGTCGGGACCTCTAATAGTTTCTGAGAAACAAGATACCTATTTTTGGGTCCCATACAAAAAAACAGACTTTAATTTTTTCTGCTGTCAATATGCCTTATTTCGAAAAAAATTATACCACATTTATTGTTCCTTATTTAATTCTCTATCGGATAGCATTTTTCAAAAAATGATTTTCTGAAAAAAGTGCGAATGTCCTCTTTTCGAGCCATCCAGCCCACCGTGCAACGTGTCACTAGTAATGCGTATACTAGTAGCGCCCTACAGACGGCCCTACTTGCAGGGCCGGCATGCAGTGCCTACCGCAGTGGTGTTGGAGTAACTAACAACTGGAACTACTCATTAGTGTGGCTATATTGAACGTTGAGTCGTGTTCCAACTTCCTTCGTAGTGTTTAAAAATATAGAAATTAACAGTTTTTGACATTTGACCTAGACAACCACCGATTAAAAGTTATCATCTAAAGCTAAAAAGCGACATAAATCGGCCCTGCTTGCAGGGTGAGGAGTGGGGAGATCGTGTGTTTCTTACCTAATAAGTATGTGGCGTTGGGCTTGCAGAGTACACGCGGCAGGGTGGGCAATAAAAATTTTGGCCCTGCAAGCCTGCAGACGGCACGATTTGGCAGTGGCACTGCATGCAGGCCTTGCCAGTAGGGCCGTCTGTAAGACGCTTGAGCGCTGTGAGCACGCTCACAAAGTGTCCCGAAACGCGCTCAAAGTGCTGTGAGCGTGATTCGGAACGTACCCCTGGTGCTCGTTTTAGGCTGGGCCCAATGTATGGATTGAAGTTTCTCCCCTCTGGTTGGTTTGGGTTGGTTGTCTGTTGTCTGTCACGAAACGAAATTGACATGACAGACAGTTCGTTATTATTATTACCCATTTACCATTTTACAAATTCCTACTATTAGCGAATCTTTTGTGAACCTTGGTTGATCTATAATTGCAAATAATTACTCAACTACATTTGTTTCTTGTGAAAAGATGTGTGATTAATTTCCTTCTTAATTAGATTTAACTCTGTAACTGGAAACTGCGTAAATAAATAAATTATTCCAAGAAACATGTCTAAGGTCATTCCTTGTTATACTTGTAAAATAAAAATGTTATTAATTACAATACGTTTTAGTTAAAAAACGGTTTTAAAACAAAATACTTCTTATGAAAACATAACCTAATTTTCATATTTTACAGGACATTCGATCATTTTTTCTTCCAAAAAAAATCGGGAAAACTGCAGAACAAGATGATAGTGATATCATACCAGAATCTCCTGACGTCGATATTAAAATCAAGGTAAAATTAATATTTTTAGGGTTCCACAGCCAAATAGCTAAAACATGGAACTCTTATAAATTAAATCGCCATGTACGTCTATCTGTCTGTCTGTCTGTCTATCTGTCTGCCTGTCTGTCTGTTTGTCTGTTTGTCTGTCTGTCTGTCTGTCTGTCTGTGTGTCTGTCTGTCTGTCTGTCTGTTTGTAAGTATCAGCCATTTTTCTCACTGATTGTGTACTGTATTGTTGAAATTTGGAAAGTAAGTGTGTTCTATGAACCACAACAAAATGATGGAGAATGATTTTTAGAGTAAAAAATATTATCGGTGGCACTCCATATACTTATGTAAGTGAGGGTTGAAAAAAAAGTCACTGTCACTATCAATACAAATCTAATGACACCTGGTAAGCTAAAATCCATTGAGCCGTTTCGGGTAAAGAGCGAGCCAAAGAAATATATATACATACATACACTCTAAAAAAATAACCGTTTTTCTGGCACAGTCGGGTAAATAATATACCAGTTACGGGGGTGATCCAAAATTAATGATAATCAGTATGGAAGACACATAAAATGTTTAATAAAATAACTTCTTTTTCTACGTAATCTCCTTCCAAGTCTACACACTTAGACCATCGTTTCTCTAGACCACGAATTCCTTTTAAAAAAAATCTTTTTCTTGACCCTCCAAAAATGCCTCCACAACGGCCATTACCTCGCCATCATTTAAAAATTTGTTTCCTCTAAGATCTTCCTTCAGCCGTGGAAAGAGGTAAAAGTCGCTGGGGGCTAGATCTGGCGAATATGGGGGGTGTTCCAGCAATTCGAACCCTGAATCACGGATGGCAGCCATCGCAACGCCGGCCTTGTGGGGCGGTGCGTTGTCCTGGTGAAACAGGATGCTAGCTCGAAGTTTACCCCGCCGCTTTTCTTTGATTGCCTCTCTCAATCTGCGTATTTGGTCAGCGTAGTAGGAGCCCGTAATAGTGGTTCCCTTTTCCAGGTATTCGATCATTATGGCTCCCTCAGCATCCCAAAACACTGAAGCCATGACCTTACCAGCGGAGCTTGCTATCTTGAATTTCTTCGGTGTAGGGGAAGACGCTCGCTTCCAGGTCATGGATTGCTGTTTGGTCTCAGGATCGAAATGGTGGATCCAAGACTCGTCCATGGTTACAAACTGACGCAAAAATGTTTCGGGATCAGTTTGATATTTGTCAAGATTAGACTTCGAAATCTCACATCGTATTTTCTTTTGTTCACCCGTTAACATTCTAGGCACCCAACGAGCGGAGACAGACTTTTTTCATGTGTAGTTCATCAGTTAAGATTCTTTGAATGCTGCCATACGAGATGCCTGTGAGCTCAACTAGATGCCTGATAGTCATCCTTCTATCTGTTAAAACGAGATCATGAATTTTTTCGACGTTTTCTCCAGTAATGGCGTCAGATGGGCGGCCTTCGCGATGTTCATCTTGAGTGGATGTTCTTCCCAAGTTAAACTCCTTTGACCACCGTGCCACTGTGGAATACGGTGGAGCGGACTCGCCCAGTGTTCCCATTAATTCAGCGTATATATCTTTAGTACACATTTTTTTCAAACAGAAGTATTTAATAACCGCTCTCATCTCAATTTTCTCCATTTTTGCGTTATTGTTCCGACTGCTCGTGAAAAAACAGCTGCAACTCTCTGACAGATACATATTTTTTTATTTACTAGGGAGTCTTTATGGCCAGAAACGGCATACCTATTTATTTTAATCCGATTGAATAAGTATTCAGTTATCATTACTTTTGGATCACCCCTCATATAATAGTAGATTGTTCACCATGGGATGAAAGGCACCTATTAGACCTAGATACATATTTGAATTTTCAAGCTTAAGGGAGAAAATCTAAAGTCGAGCTGTGTATGTGATGGTGCCTTTTACCTGAGAAGTAAACACGCTACTTTTCGTTTCTTATATGAAGAAATCTAATCAAATAATGTGCGCTACTTACTAAAAACAATGTATGCCTCTACAATCTACCAGTAGTTCGAAATTAGCGGTATCACATTTTCAATTGCTGTACAGTTCATTTCATTTTTCAATCAGAGTGAATCTTGCTGTAATAGAATTTAAAGTGGATCCCTGAATCGAAAAACCGTGTGCACAAACCCACAATATTTTTAAAGACCTATCTAAAGATACCCTATGGGGTAAGGATCGCTTCACAAAAGCTGGCGTGTATGGAATGAAAGAAAGAGTTGTCTTTTGTTACTGTGTGAGTTTCATTCCTATATTCGTATAGGGTTGTCTAAACTTACGGTTGTTACTTATTGATTCAATCTGTTTTATACATATTTATCCAATTTGTGACGCACACATAGATATTTTCATTCACTCATTGAATTAATTTGTGCCACCTTTGGTGAATCCATCTGTACGCGAGAAAATACATAACATCCTCACTTTAGGTATGTGTAGGCGTCACTAATATGTATATTCATGTCAAATTACAGTTTTATAGAACTAAGCAATTAAGCATATCCGAGATATGCTACGGACGGACAGACTGACAGACGGCCAGGCGAACAGACATTGCGAAACTATAAGGGTTCCTAGTAGAGTACGGAGCCCGAATAAGGACTATTTTTGAGCATACATACATATTTTTCATCGGGAGATGGAGAGTGGATCATTGGCCCGCGTACTGGTACACACACATTTACAAGTGAACAAACGTCCTGGCACGCACACAGACGTCCTCGCACGCAAACATTGACACTTCATTCGAATTGTGTTCGAAATGGTGCTTGTATAGGCCGTATCCGCCCTGTGACATTATCCAGGATCTGCTTATGCAAATAAATAGTACTTACCCTTAAATTTCTCGAAATATAAAGCCTGTTTACGGTGTACGCTACCGAACGTCAAGCTGGCGTACACTTCACCGCGTGGATCTCTGGAACGGCTTAGCTCTCGGGAATGACTTGTCGCTCAAAAAATAGCACCTAAATAGTATAATATGCCCGTCAAATTTCACCGCTCTATCTATAATAGAAGCTGAGATATTCCACCACTTAACTTTCTCCGAATCTGAGTGAAAATTGTGTGAGTTTCCGTGGTTACGCTGCCAAATTTCGTACACCGTTAAATGGTGGCATATCTCGGCTTCTATTATAGAATGGTGAAATTTGACGGGCGTACTACGGTTTGGGTAAGTACTATTTTTTGAGCTATAAATTATTCCTGTTCCCAGAGATCCACGCTGTGTACGCCAGCTGAACGCTCAGTAGCGTACACAGCCTTATATTTCGAGAAGTTGAAGGGTACTATTTTTATAACCTAGGTATACTGTAGACTGTAGGTACTATTTGGGTACTAATTCTTTGCATAATCAGATCTTGAATAACGTTACGGTGTACGCTATCTTGACGGTCACGTTTTTATGATCAAATGAATATATTTTTAGAAAAGAGAAGTAAGGAAAAAGCGCGTTTTAAGTGATTCAGATGAAGAGATATTTTCAAGTAAAAAGAAAAAAAGCACTGATGGAAAGGTATCATCTCATAATATCCCCAAGTATAAGTCTCCAGTAAAAAAAGAACTTAAAGAAGTAAAAGCAGTTGACATATTTGGCACTAAACCGGTTAAAAGAACGGAGCCAATTGTAAATAAACTTAGAAAAAAAACTGAATCGGGTATTCACTCAGATGATAAATTCGATCAAAGTCTTGCAGAGCTTGACGAAACCAAAGTAAAACATCTCACTACAACAGACACAGTACCAAATAACGTAAAAAAAGATTCAGACGTATCTAATAAAATCAACGTAGAAATTAAATCAATAAATGTATATAAAAAAATTGATGCTCATTGTTCGAAAAATAACAAAACTGAGGAGGATATAAAAGAAAACAAAAGATTGAAGAATGGGATAAATTCATCTGGAAAGGATCAAATCTACAACCTTCCTTTGGAAATTGATTCAAGTGAAATAAAGACAAAAGATATACCGGAAACAAGCTTGAATGATTCTGGTAAGTTAGGTACAATTTATAAATTTTTGTATTTACTCACAGGCTCAAGTAAAATGTCTGTGCTCGCCTCATAAAAAAATCTATTGCAAAGCATGTCATATTTAAATGATGACATTGGTAGTGGCCCAGTAATTTGGTAGGAAAATCATTGGTTCCCTACAAAGTTTTCCGTTACTTTTGAAAATTGGTATCTTTATAGATTTTGATGTCCGCATTCTGATTAATAACTTTGCCATCTCGTATAGTCTATTTATATAGGCTACTTTTTATCCCGCTACGGAATTCCGTAACGGGATCCCGAACATATGCCCGCCATACAAAATGTATAGACCTGCCACACACATTCGGTTCGGAATTCCGAACGGAAAACTATTGCGTGTATCTTTACATTTAGCAGGTCTTTACATTTTGTATGGACGGTATGCGTTCGGAATTTCCGAATCGGAATTCCGTTGCGGGATTCCGTTACGGAATTACGACTGTATGTGGCGGGCCTTAGCTATTTTCACCCGAGCATATGTCGGTCGCCCAGGTACTACATCGTAATGTGCGGTCCAGTACAAACATATGTAGGTACACTTCTGGATCTTCCTTTTGTAATAAGGGTCAGAAAGTATTTATGTTTTGGACTGGACTGTGCCATTGTACGCAGGATTTTTTTATTGTATATTTTTCTTAGTTCTGACTGACGAAGAGAGATATGAGCGCAAGCGTCAATCGGCAGCTTTGTATCAGAAGTATTTAAACAGATCTGGACCAAAACATTTAGGTGCCAAAGAAATTCCAGAGGTAAGAAAGGCAATACTAACTTTTTCTATTGCGATTGTTTTAATTACACCTGATGGAAAGTGTTGATAGAGTCTAAGGTGGAACACGCTTGCCCAGAAGTTGTCTTTTCAATCTAAGTCTCCTGCTTGTGTCATCAAATTCAAGACATATCTGTGTAGATATATTTTTAATTTGATGACATGATGTTTGATTGGTAGAGAATGCCTTATGGCATTAAATTTGCCTTTTGTATTAGTAATTACTAATTATTAAAGTTTAGAAATAACTCATAATAAAACGATGTATTTTTTCAGGGAGCGCCAAATTGCTTAAAGGATTGTGCATTTTTGTTAACTGGCGTGCTTGACTCCTTCGAACGCGACGAAGTAGCAGACGCCATTAATAAGCTGGGTGGCGTTATTAAAAATTCTATCAGTAAAAAGGTTCGTTTGAGCAGAGACAATGTTATATAAGACTGTCAATCTCCTTACTTTACGGAGTACATCGAATTGAAAGTTTGTATGAAACTTCTAAACCGCTAGGCTTAAAACATGAAACTTGGCAGGGAGGTTCCATTTATAACGTACATGAGTGTTAATAAAGGATTTTAGGAAATTCTCCCTATCAGCTAAAGGACTTTTTTGGATTTCTGAAAAATTCGTGTTATCTAGTATTATTGTGGGCATTGTCAACTTCTGAAACCTACATTGCGCGTGGCCCTAAACGCACTTGGCTGATTTTTAAATAAGTTATATAATGCAAATGTAAGGTATAATTTAATTTTGGGGATAAATGATTATTTATTTCTAATTCTTATAATAATATTTTTAATTGTTTTAGGTGACTCATGTATTGGCTGGAGAGGATGCGGGGCCGGCTAAAATAGCCAAGGCACAACAATTCGGTATTCGTATTCTGAACGAAGATCAATTTTTGGAATTCATTATAACTAAATCCGAAGAACAAAAAAGTGCACAGTCAAATATTAAAGACAACAGAGAAAACCAAAACATTACCAAATTAAAGAAAATTAATGATATTACGCCAAGTAACAAAAATCATGAGAGTCACAAGAAGAATATAATAACTACAAAGCCAGTAAAAAACGAAATAAATGTAAAAGTGGAAACTGAAAAGTGTGAAACCGAAAAGGTCATTCATAATAATAATGAGAGAATGCAAGATGATATAAAAGAAAATAATACTACTAAATCTATAGACATTCCTAATAGAAGTGCTCCAATTACGAAGAATTTGAATGGTTAGTGGTTAAGTACCTAATAATATTTTTTCTACATAGGTCCTGTAAAGGGCCGTTTGTTATTGCATTTCCATTTAGGGGTTACAGGGGAGGTAATTTGTAATAATGGCACTATAATGCATTATGCAAAAGTGAACCATTTACGAGACATTTTCCAAGACTTGAAAGAAAGTCAAATCAACCTTTTTTAGGGTTCCGAACCTCAAGAGGTAAAAACGGAACCCTTATAGGATCACTCGTGTGTCTGTCCGTCCGTCTGTCACAGTCGATTTTCTTCGAAACTACATGACCGATTAAGTTGAAATTTGGTACACGTATATGTAAGTTTGTGACCCAAAGACGGACTTGTAACGAAGATAAATGATTTTTAAACATAGATTATATTTTTGGGGGCTAAATTTAAAAAAATATTAATGAAGTTTTTCAAACTATATCGTGTGACATCAAATGAAAGTACTTCTTATGAGGATCTCAAATATATTTATCTTATTTGTTTTTTGGTCAATACTTTTCGAGTTATTTAAGAAAATAGGCGAAAAATGACCATCCCTCCCCCTTATCTCCGAAATTACTGGACCTAAAATTTTGGAAAAAATACGGAGGCTAGTTATTGACCTAAGTATAGATTACAGGAAAATTATGTATTAAGAAGTCAATGTTATTTGAAATCTATCATATAAAAGAGCTTATCCTGTGAAACGGTTTGAAGATGACGTCATTGAGAATAATCAAGGGTCGGAACCCTCTCCACGCGAGTTTAACTCGCTTCTTGGCCACTTTTTTTCCATATGCATTATTAGAAGCAAGTAGCCCAGGAGCAGTCTGATTGGCGAGCCTAGGGGGAAGCCGTGGACGTCTTTCGGCTGAAATGATGATGATGTTGCATTATATTATTACGAGCATTATGTATTACACTCTGAAAAACCTCCTCCCGCATTTTTTCACCGTTCTAGATTTTGTTCGAGCGTAATCTGACGAATCCTTTAAAATGGAGTCGATTTCTCACCATCGCCTTGGCATAGGCACGAAATAAGTGATTTTTTACCATTATCAACATTAATGTATTCTTAATGTATACTTTCTTGATTTAAGAATAAGAAATAGAAACAGTATAATTTTAAAGGGAATATATAATATCCACTTTTTGTATCTTATCTTGAGACTATGGGGTCGTTGCGGATACACTTCGACCCATTGGGATCTTTTGTGTAATTACCCCTCCCCATGCAGCTAATCCATTCCTTCCTCCACCTTCACTAATAAGTTAATGATGGAGTGCAATGGCAGTGCTTTGAAATCCCCTGGTTTAGGGTAACCGCTACCTAGGAGTTTCATTCTGAGTCTGGCGAGGGCATCACATTCGCACAGGGTGTGTCGTATTGACTCACCCTCTTCGCCACTAATTCTGCAAACTATATCGGTACATAGTCCCATCTTCACTAATTAGCTTTTAACGCCGAAGTGACCCGTGGACGCTCCAACTATGTATCGCAGCTGTCTTCTGCTAAGACTTAAATGCCTTAGACCAGACATGGCTATCCACTCTTGCTGGTGTTTGTCCTTGGTGTGGTCAGTAAAATCTTTAGCTGACCCTTCCCGTGCAAGCTCTTCCGCTTTCTCTTTTCCGGAATAGCCCTCGTGCCCGGAAATCCACACCAAGCTTACCTTATTGTTCCTACCTAATTTGTTCAAGGCCTGGACACCATTGAACACAATAAGTCTAGAGTCAGCTTTGGGCGACGTAGGCGCTTTCAGTGTTGCTTGACTGTCACTGAGTATGTAGACACATCCTTCCCTCAATTTCCTGTCTATATTCTCCTGCGCACAAGCAACTATTGCATACTTCTCCGCTTGAAAGACCATTGCATAATTGTCCATGCTGGTGCTGCTGCTAAAGTCATAAGTATAAATGCCTGCACCCGTGCCAGTCGTCATCTTGGATCCGTCTGTGTACCAAACAACACTGTCACCATCTGGTAGTCCATCGGTCCATTGGACCCTCGTTGGAACATGTACATGTATGTTCATGTTGAATTCCTGTGGAACGCGTATGTGGGTTGCATTTTATCGCAGCCCATTGACGTTATTCTGTCCAGGAAATCAGTCGGTTCCATATTTAGATGCTTAGTCTTCAGCGTCTTATCACTCAACACGCCCATCACTTTCAACCTGTGAAGTGATTTACGTGCTTCAGATTGTATGGCAATATGTAGCGGTGGTAGATCCAAAATTACCTCCACCGCTGCCGTTGGTGTCGTACGAAACGCACTGGTTATGGCCATGCAGCCTGCAGGCGACTCTCTGGACTTTCGTTAGTGAATTTTTGTCCTTGGCCACCAGGCCACGCATCCATATATCCATATTGGTCTTACCATCATGGTGTATATCCATTTGACTACTTTGGGACTAAGTCCCCAAGATTTGCTATTGGCCTACCTGCACATGCCAAATACCCTTAGGGATTTCGTTATGGCCAATTATGCACGAGATTTCTGGACGAATTTCTTAAAAAAATATCAAAATCTTACTAAACAACAAGCTGTATTTGAAGTTTTTCCATCAAGAATATTTAGTAAAAGACAAACGTTTTTTATAAATCACAAGACATGTTAAGGTAAAGAAGTCCTTTGAGAAGCAAAGTGACTCGTTTATTACATAACTGGCTTCTGCCCGTGACTTCGCCCGCGTGCAATTCGGTTATCGCGCTCCTGCGGGAACTATGCGCTTTTCCGGGATAAAAAGTAGCCTTCCATTCCCGGGACTCCAACTATCTCCATGTCAAATTTCATCTCAATCGGTCCAGCGGTTGAAGCGTGAAGAGGTAACAGACAGACAGACACAGTTACTTTCGCATTTACAATATTAATATGGACTAGCTTTTTGTCCGCGATTTCGTACGCGTAAAATATTGAAATTTAATACAAATCGAGATCAAATGCTTTTTTGCTGGTGGTAGGACGTGGTCCAAGGACCGTCCGGATAGATACCACCGTCTTACTCGCTAACTTGCCGCCAAATGATGATGGTTTATCTACACAAACTTTCATCTCCTATTTCACCCCCGTAACAGTGAAATTTCCAAAAATGCTGAAATACGTGTTTCATTATTTCTAATCAAATATCTAAACCATAATATCTAGGGCGCTTAACTTCAAAAATGACGGTTCAACATTACAAACTTTCGTCACTAATTTTACCCCCTTAAATGTCAAATTTCTAAAAATGCTGAATCATGTGTTCAATGGGGGCTATCGCGTGTGAATTTGCCACTAGAGGCGCTAGTGTCGCGTGAGGTCCAATAACATTCACTTTTCACTGTTTTTGGCGGGTTTCTTGACATAAATGATAATTTCTTTAATTTACCTGTTGAAAAGTGATCTTCTTCGTGAAATTATCGCAAATATGGATTATTTGGCGGACAATGTGAGCGCTTGTGCTTGTTTTGTGAGAGAAGCCGTGGTGGCCTAGTGGTTCGACCTACCGCCTCTCATGCCGAGGGTCGGGGGTTCGATTCCGGCTCGCACCTCTAAGTTTACTTATGTGCGAAATTCAATTTGAATTTACCACTGAGCTTTTCGGTGAAGGAAAACATCGTGAGGAAACCTGCACGCATCTACGAAGTAATTCAAAGATGTGTGTGAAGTCCCCAATCCGCACTGGGCCCGCGTGGGGACTATAGCCCAAACCCTCTCGTGATGAGAGGAGGCCTGTGCCCAGCAGTGGGACGCAAATAGGCTGTAGTAGTAGTAGTAGTAGTAGTAGTAGTGAGCGCTTTGAAAAATAAATTAAACAATCCGCATAAAACGGAACTGCACAACATTGCGGCATAGCTACTCGATATGATGATAGTTATTTATAAATATTAAACTTAATGAGATTCAAGATTTAAAACTTTGTTTCGGCGCCGATCTTATAAAGTCGCCTTTGACAGCTATACCTCTGGACCTTAGTCAACAGTGGCGCCAACTGGTGAGCAAAGAAACGATAGGCCCCATTATTTGTAATCAGATATCTAAATCATAATATTTAGGTCGTTTTACTTCAAAGATGAAGGTTCATCCATACAAACTTTCATCCCTTATTTCACCCCCTTAAATAAGAAATTTCTACAAATGCTGAAACATGTGTTTATTTGAGTCTAATTAGGCATAGGCACCTAAATCATAATGTTTTTAACACGCTTTTATTAGGTCGACCTGCATGTAACTATGTAATGGAATCTTGCAAGTTAAATTTGACCCACTTTCCGATTTCCGATTGAGCTGAAATTTTGCACGAATATGTAAATCGCGTGACAATGCAATATTATGATGACGTGGAGCTGATCTGATGATGGAGCTGGAAGGCCATAGGAACTCCGTAATAAAATTAGTAATTAATTACGTAAGCGACATTGCGTTTTATTTATACATATTTTTACAATATTCTTAATACCATTAACCAGTGAGTAGTGCTTTTGCATATTTTGCACGACGCAGTCACTTAATGTGTTCCGCCATTGTTTCTGCAGTACTTACATTATTTTATCAGATTAAGAAATAAAATATTGAGTGCTTTGCGAAGTTATAAATTTTATTTTATTATGTAACGTTGTATAATAAAGGTAAAAGTTGCTCGTGGTGCTTTTTCGCTACTCTCAAATTATAAGGAATAGTCACTCGCTTTTTTGACACCTCTTATACAACGTTGCATAAAATACTATTACGTCACCCAAATAGGCCTGATTCACTTCCTTTGAAATGTCAAAATACCTTCGGTTTGTTATCCGAGACGCTCTTACACGGCTGATGGGAGCCATTGGAGTGGATTTGGCTAGGCTAAAGTCGGTGTCAAAGGTCGAAGCGGGAGCGTGGCCACAGGCTTTGCCGGCTCCTTATTTAGGAACACTCCTGGACAACGACTCATTGCGGGTAGCAGTAGCCCTTCGCCTAGGCTGTGATGTTTGTGTGCCTCTCACAAGTGCATCTGCGGCTCCATGGTGGAAGCGAATGGCCACCACGCTCTCAATGACATCGTGAGGAGGGCTTTGATATCCGCCAGCATCCCTTGCGTTCTGGAGCCTCCGGGCCTCTGCCGCACCGACGGCAAAAGGCCGGACGGCTTAACTTTAGTGCCGTGGCAGAAAGGAAAGTGTCTGCTGTGGGACGCCACGTGCGTTAGTACTTTCGCTGTCCCACCTCAGTCGGACTGTGCGCACAGCTGGTGCCGCGGCGGAGTTTGCTGCGGTAAAAAAAGTGAAAAGTATTCTGCACTGGGCAGTAACTACTTTATTGTACCACTCGCGTTTGAGGCTACTGGGCGCAGGTACGTACCTGGTGCAAAGGTTATCCATCGCCATTCAACGTGGTAACGCGGCCAGTGTGATGGGTACCTTCGCTCCAGGGACAACTCGAGGGGGCCTTTTTGATCAGGCTTAAGCTAATATTAAGCTTTCTTGTTTTTACTATTGTGTTTTTGTTTTTATATTTGATATAAAAAATAGGTTTGTTATCTATGGAACAGTTTCTAGCTTGAACTTCAATGCTAAGCCAAACTGTGTTATTTTTTCAGATTTAAACATCCCTTCAAGTAATAAGCTTCATGATAACTCCCAGGCAGCGATGTGGGTGGAAAAGTATAAACCACGAACATTGAAGCAAATAATTGGTCAACATGGAGAGTCAAGCAATGTTAAGAAGTCAGTGTTCAAAATCAAATCTTGCCTTTCTACTCAGATACATTAAACAACAGGGACCGGACATTCATCTCCTCTTTATCGATTTTCAACGTATATGTCGATGAATTAAACTTCAAAAGGGAGTTATTTAATGGTATTTCATCACGGAAGGGTACGGTGACATTTGTCACTTAGCGATTGTAGAGATCCTCTAGTGCAAATTATTAGGACGACACAGTCAATTAAAACACAACTGAGTTACTCTGTAAGAACATATTTATTTTGTGTTAACTTCAAAGAAAAGAAACGACATTCAATGCTCTTAATCACAAAGCCGATCATTATAGTAGTTTATGTAACTGCTACATAATTAATTATGTACAGTTGCATACACAACTTTATCTACGCTCATTTTATAAATCCTCTAGGATGCTTCAAAATCTGTCCATAATGGCGGCAATTCGAATACGTCAGTATCTCTTATTCGATTTTCAAAAAGCATAGACTAAATAGAGCTGACATTTGAATTTGGAACAAACTTTCGCTCTGTCTGACTGAATAATATAAGCGGGCATTGCTGTTCGAAGATGTTCGAAATTTGAATGCTATTAGACAATCGAATTCGATGTAGAGCTATTAAAACATTTTCACAGGTAAGAAATCTGTTCTAACTAAACAGTTTATCTTAATGCTGGTCATAGTTTGCGGTTATGGAACGCATCATTGAGGGTTTTTATCATAGAGGGGCGGGAGATGATGATAGGGGGTTTATGATATGAGTGTAGATAAATACAATTATTTTACGTTCAGCTTTATTTGTAGCAAAAACATCTATACTAATAATAAGACTAGAAGTCGCGTCTGAAACTTGAAAATTAAAAGAAACTATCAAGTCGAGGGGACTATATAAACCATACTGAAATAGTAGTTCATGTAACTGATGTATAATCAGAGTGGGGTTTTATGAAACGAGCGTCAGCGAGTTTCATAATAGGATCACACGAGTGTTTTAAGGCCTAATTATGTACAGTTGCAAAAGTTGTATAATATTGTTTGGAAATCCATTATAGCAGTGCTACTATGAACCCATAGACAATAGAAGCTTCTGTCTGTGCTGCAGCACTATAATGATGATAATTTGGATATCGCTGACAGCCAATTGGATGTAACTGGCAGATTGTAGTGCTGGAATATAAAAAAAGTATTTATAAATTATAAATTTTCAAGTGACAGATGTCCCCTTACCCCTGGTACAGTCAAGGGCATTAATATGTATACACCTTTGGACCTTAACACAACGGAACAGGATGCAAAAGTGTACACATATTAATGCTCTTGACTGTACAGTCGAGTTCATTAATATTGGCCAATATAAAGTACAATATTGGCCAACTCGACTGTACCATTGCAGTTTTATACATACTTTACCTAATCTAATATTTAAAATTGTAGACTTTGCAACTGGCTTACTAAATGGTATGTAAATAGAAAAGCCAAAATACCCAAACCCAGTCCTTGGGCGAGAAATGATGATGGGGGATATTATAAAGCGGCTCTCCTCTCAGGACCCCCCGGCATTGGTAAGTGTTTATTTTTTAAGAATTTTGTTAAGAGGCCTATAATATGTTTCGCGTCTTTCTCGCTCACTCTAGCGCCTACCGTATTTAAAAATAGAGATAGCGAGTTGTCCACATGGAAAAGTGACGAAATAAAGGGAATTTTAAACCTTTCGCAATATACATTAAAGATAAAAATCGGCGGTACTGATGCGTTGCGCGTATCCGAACGTTTCTTGTTCAGTTTTTTTTTCTACGAAAATAGATTTGCTTGCCTAATATAATTTTCCCCCTTTGCTTAAAGAAATGAAAAGAAGAGAGCTAATAAAACCGATATAGTTTGAATTTTAGTATAAGAAGTAGGTACTAGTACTACCTAGATGCCGCAGTATGAAACGACCATACCCAGTTACCAAACTTAAAAAAAAAGAAAAAGCGCGGGAACGATTTCACTACATTTTAAGAAGTTTTTTATTCGTTTTGTTTTTAAGAAGGTACTTTTATTTGTTTATTCTTTGTATATTACTGAATAATTTTGATCTAGAATAGTAAATTGATCACATTAAACTGAAACATGGCCTTTGCCTGATGGGATTGCCTGATGGGATAAATGGATTAAAAAAAAAACAAATTAAAAATAGTTATTTGTGCAACAAGAGAGCAAAATTGTTTTTTGCTTCCAGTGCCATGTTTGAGTCCTGAGCTAGCGAAAGATTCTATAGTTGAATCACGAGCGTCTAGCGAGTGATTCTAATTTAGAATCTTGAGCTTAGCGAAGGACTCAAAAGCACGAGAAGTAAAAGAAATTGCTCTCGAGTAGCACATACAATTTTTCACCTCAGTAGCGAGAACACATAAAAGGTACTTGCAAAGAATACTTACTCGTACATCAGGAACAATACTTATGAAATAACATTTCTTCTTCACTCCTTTCACTCAAATTATTACTTGAATTTCATGTTTTAAAAGAATTACTTTAAAGTTAGTTGTCGAAAATTAAGAAGAAAGACATGATTTGACATGAAAGAATGGCGGCAATTTTCTAAACGTAAGTATGTTCGGAAACTAGTACAATGATAAATTTCGAATTTATTCGGTAATATTTGAAAGCTTTTAGTTTACTTTAAATTAAAACTTTAGTTTAAAATGATTACAAAAAATAACATAATTACATGAAATATAAGTCATTTTAAAAATTTCAAGATAAGAAGGTAAAATCAACTTATAATTTTAATGCCTAAAAATACACGGCGGTACTGATTTATTGCGCGTATCCGAACGTTTCTTGTTCAGTTTTTTTTCTGCGAAAATAGATTCGCTCTATGACTTGCTTAATATAAGAGAGCTAATAAAATCGAGATAGTTCGAACTTTAGTACCTATAATAAGTAGGTACTAGTACTACCTACTCGTATATGCCGCAGTATGAAACGACCATTCGCAGTTGTCAAACTTAAAAACAGAAAAAGCGAGGGAACGATTTAACTACATTTTAAGAAGTTTTTAATTCGTTTTGTTTTTAAGTAGGTACTTTTATTTGTTTATTCTTCGTATCTTACTGAATAATTTTGATCTAGAATAGTAAATTGATCACATTAAACTAAATCATGACACTGTGGCTGTATGGCTTAGGCCTTTGCCTTTGCCTGATGGAATTGCCTGATGGAATAAAAGGATTAAAAAAAAAAAAACTTTGTCTCACTAAGTGAAGCAAACACGTTTTGCTCACTGATTTCTGACAGCAAAGTCTACTTGTACGTGTAATTTGTATGTGCTCTCGAGAGCAATTTATTTTACTTCTTGTGCCTTTGAGTCCTTCGCTAAGCTCAAGATTCTAAACTAGAATCTTTCGTTAGCTCAGGACTCAAACATGGCACTCGAAGCAAAAAACAATTTTTCATTTCTCATACTCTGAAAGAAGGTCATTGTTTGCTTAATTAGCGTGCAGAAAGTAGCTCATCGCTGCTCTAGAGCAGAAAAGTATTTTTTTTAATTTAACACTGAATCGTCGGCAACGGCAAAAGTCACACCAATTTTATACAGCCACACCAATTAATTTTAAAATGAACGCATTTCTATCATGTTTAAAACAAATAACTATAATATTTAATATAATGCACGCTACTATACAAAATTTAGAGAAAAAACTAAATATTTCTTGTTTAAAACATTAAATCAGCAGGAAGCCGTGTCAAAAATAACTGGCTCGCTTGTGACGTTTAACAAATGATGCGTGAAAAAAATAAAATAAAAACAAAACGGGTTGCATCAAATAAGTAGGTGGACTCAAATCAACGTTAAATATGGCGCCAAGGTATCATGCCATGGGGAAACGTCATTTTCCCCATATTGAAAATCTTGGTAGCCATGTTTAACGGGCTCATCGTCGTTAATTTTATTGATGCAACTACGCAACAAAGGCAGAAATCGAATGTTCGAGTACTAGTCATGTAGTAGTTAACTAAATATTTAGGATTTAAAATATTGAAAATAATGAATGATGAATCATGAGTGTTTCTGAAATGGACATAAACCGCTTGAATTAATAAAAAATTGGCTCAAGCTGTTTTGGAGATCCTTTTACTGCCAATCTCTAAAGTATATGTACTTATAACGATTTTATTGAAGTAGCCGACCTAAAACAGTGAAATCCTTACCCAGGCAAGGCTTGTTCACTTCTTACATAAAACTTATTTCAACTAATTACTAAATAAACTTTGGGGCATCCGTATTAATATTAATACATTATTACGCATACATTATTCAAGATTACAAATTTTGTATTTGGTTTAGTCTTCATCTTTACTTTACGTCGAAAAGGCTGGACCGATTTTGATGGAATTTGGTATGGAAATATTTCAATACGCTGGAAATAACATAGGATAGTTTTTATCCTGATATTTTAATGAAATCGAGGTTTCCATGGGTAAAACCATTTTTTTAATACTTGTGTTTTATATACCTGGCTTGTTTTCTTTCCTCGTATTCGAAATGAAAAGTAGAGTGTTTAACTCGGGTCGAAAGCACCCATTTCTGCCTCGAACTATTGACGCTCTCACTTAGTTCGAGCGCTAAAACATCTCGGCAGGAATGGATGTCTTTCAGCCCTCGGTTAACAATCTACTATTGCTCTCTTGTTGCACAAATAACTATTTAAGTATAACTCGATAGCTTAGATTTATAAAGCTAAATTGTTTTCTTGAATAAGTTTCGTATAATACCCATCTAATCTACCGACCGACCCGATTACAAATAGATGGTATTCATTATCATAAAAATTTTGTTTGATTGAAAAGAGGTTATATAATTTTGATTGTCAATAATGAATGACGAGTGTCATTCCACAGGTCTATACTAAGGATTCGTTCAGAAACATGCTTATGCAATGTTCGAATCGTATGATACGTGCTAGTTATACTTTTTTTATAATATTTTTTTTGGTTTACAGAATTTTATTTATTTATTTCATTGCATGTTTGAGAAAAGCACTATACATACATCGGCGGGGAACGGAAGTTGTCGTAGTAATGTACTATTACTACAGAGGCCGGGAAGGAGGATTTTGCAGGCTGAGTATTATATACAGCCGAACGAAGTGAGGTCGGATAGTTACGAGGCCGACAACTTCCGTTCCCCGCCGATGTATGTATAGTGCTTTTCTCAAAAATGCAACGACGTAAATAAATAAAAAAATTATAGCTGTATTGGCAGAATGTCATAGCGAACCATAGTGTAAATATTGCTTGTAGCTTTTTTTAAATGGCGGAATGCCAAGATGCTGTGTCACAAATATATGAAATGGAAATTAAAAAAAAGTGAGATGCCGGCCTTGGCCTGCAACGTTTGTATGAAATCTCATTATAGACCAATTGTCTAGCCGCGCCTGAAACGTGATACTTCCCAGGCTAATAAGAAGAACATAATATCAATATTTCATTGCATGTTTGAGAAATGTACTATTACTAAGCATTTATTATTTATCGGAATCAAAATATTGTATGCAATGAGGGCATAAAGTTTATGTTTACGCGTTATTTTTTTGATACGGCCCTTAAGGCTTTATTTTAATAAGAGTCTTTCGCTATTGTTAAGGATAGAATAGCTGCATAAGTGTTAAATATGTTTGTATGGAAATATTAATCACTAGCTTCTGCCCGCGACTCCGCCCGTGTGGAATTCGATTATCGCGCTCCCGCGGGAACTATGCGTTTTTCCGGGATAAAAAGTAGCCTATGTCCTTCCCCGAAACCCCAACTATCTCCATGCCAAATTTCATCTCAATCGGTCCAGCGGTTGAAGCGTGAAGAGGTAACAGACAGACAGACAGAGTTACTTTCGCATTTATAATATTAATAATATAGATCGCATTGTAAAAGTTAATGGTCATTACGGATGTAGTGAAATAGATATTCATATTTATGATACAAGCGCGGAAAGTCGGTATTACCTATTCGCACGAGTTAGTGCCATACAACGTTTCACAATCAAATTCAATCAATGCATCGTGCTAGGAAATACATCAAATTATATACCTATTTAAGAAGTAAAATTTTCAATTATTATGGCGTCCATAATTTTAAAACCTACCTTTGTGGCCAAATGTACGTTGGTCCAGAGTCTCATTTATAACTTGAAACCAACTCATTGTAGTGTTTACGCCGGGTTTTCCGAAAACGAAGTTGCATTTTTATTAGTTGCCTCGATTTCGTGGGCAGGAGGCTGTCCGTAGTTCCTTGAGCACTAGTTATCACTTGTATCTAATTCACCACTTACATTCATAAAACTGCTCATATTTCAATGATTTATGTAATTCAAACCGAATACGTAAGCATACCAGAAATAACAATTATGGCGCGTTTTTTAACTGTTTTTATCGTCCTAAAACGCACAACCACCAGTGTGCGGGCAAGTGCGCGCGCAAATCTTTATTTAGAGCCAAGTTTTTAGTCAAACAGCCACATTTAGTTGTAAAAATTACTACATATTTTGAAATCATGTTCTTAATTAAAATGTGTATAATGGTCTATATGCTGTCTATCCAAACTAAGTGATCTGAACAATAAAATTACAAAGATATATTTTTAATACTTCAAAGGTGCAAAAAACCCATTGAACATGAGAATAGTATTTTTAATTCTAAAAAAACAGACAACAGCCATTTTATTTTACAAATTGAACTAAATCAAATGTTCCCTATAATTCACAACGTCCAATTCGGACCGCTTGAAGTACTACATTTTAACCCGTCGGGGGTTAAAATGAGAGGGGTGTTATGAGTTTAACGTGTCTGTGTATCTGTCTGTGGTATCGTAGCTTCCAAACGGATACCGATTTTCGTTTAGTTTTTTTCGTTTCATAGATAATTTTATCCCGAGTGTTCTTAGCCATGTTTCATGAAAATCTGTTTAGCCATTTGAAGATCATGAGCTCTTTTTTAGTTGATGAGGGGATCTGACTAACTTCCTTATTTCCGATCGATTCGAAAATTGGTACCGTTATACTTTAATGATATTGATAGACTCCTTCAGTGGAAAATTAATAAAAGTGCAACTTCGTTTTCGGACAACCTGGCGGAGGTGCTTCAATTAGTTGTTTCCAAGTTATAAATGAAACTCCGGACAACGTACATTTGACCACAAAGGTAGGTTTTAAAATTGTCGACGCCTTAATAATTAAATTTTTTACTTCTTGAATATACCTATATTTTATTTATTTCGTCGCATGATGCATTGTAAAACGTTGTATGACACTCGTGCGAATAGGTATTTAGGGCACTCGGTGGGAATTACCTCATAAATATCTATTACATCACCCTTGGCCATAAAGTGGGATTTTCTGCCCGCTACGCGGAGAGAAAATCTCACTTTTTGGCCAAGGCAAGACGTAAAACTTTTGACAAACCACGGGCGGTAATTCGTAAAGCCCCAGATCGCATATTTATGGCCCTCACCTTCGGTTCGGGCCACAGAAACCTGCGATCTGGGACATTTACGAATTCACCACCCTAGGTCTGTAATGTACTATTTCGTCCTTGGCCGTAAAGTGGGATTTTCTGCCTGCTAACCGCGGAGAAAATCTCACTTCCTGGCCAAGGCAAGACGTAAAACTTAAGACAAATCACGGGCGGTATATATATGGCCCTCATCTTCGGTACAGGCTACAGACACCTGCGATCTGGGACATTGAAGAATTCACCGCCCTAGGTCTGTAATGTACTAATTCTCTACATCTGTACTTGCTTTAAAATGTAAGTAGTTACTGGGTCGTTCAATATGCCTAATGATGAGTATTATTTAAGGTAAAACAACGACAGTGAGTTTGGTTTGTAAGGAGCTTGGTTTTGATATGGTGGAATTCAATGCCTCGGACACTAGAAACAAATCGCTTATCAAGGAACAGATCGGTGAATTATTGACGACTACGTCCCTATCCGGATATGCTAGAGGTATGTTTATGTTAGCTCTTCCAGATAGATATACATAAGTATAATGAATGATTTTATCAAGATGAACCTATAATGCATTAGCTTCTGCCTGCGACTTCGTCCGCGTGGAATTCGTTAATAGCATTCCCGCGGGAACTATGCATTTTTCCGATATAAAAAGTAGCCTATACCAATGACCAGTGTTATAAACCCCGATACCAAATTTTGTTGCAATTCGTCCAGTAGTTTTCGAGTTAAATCCGGACATACATACAAACATTTTTTCTAAAAATCGTTATTTTGTGTCTGTATCGTTTATACAGTCCCCTCGACTTGATAGTTTCTTTTATTTTCCAAGTTTCAGACGCGACTTCTTCTACAGACTTATTATTTTTATAGATTATGCAGATATATAAAAATAGGGATGACGACAACTTTTTTTTCCTTAGTCTATCAGGAAGATTATTGAAAAGTATTGGACACGTATTTTTTCTTTTTTCACGTAATCAAACTTATACGGAGATATATTGAGTTGAAATGTCGCGTGACGTCACGGTTAGGTACGATTTATACCTAAAGGTGCCGTAGTTAGCCCCCACTCTCCAACTTTAATGCGTTTTAACCGATGCGTTGGGTAACCGACCCTAGCAGCGATAGAGATTTTATTGACATGCATAAATTCGCTTCTACTTATTTGTAAATAATGTATTTTAAGATATAAACATAGTAATGTAAAAAAGCTTGTGAGTTGTGAAATCAGCAAGTGAGATTTCTTTTGACATTTACGTGTAATAGCGACTAAATTGTGAATGTTTTCTGTAAATATTGAGTAGTATAAATTTAGTCTCGAAGCCTCGTAAGAATACTTTGCAGTTCCAGTAATATTTTTGAATTGATTACGTTCTTTTGAAGTCGGTAAAAAGGCTGTGCTTCTTGTAGACTTGAACCAAGAACTACGTTCTTTATAATCAAGATGATAACATGTTGTTTTTTTAAGGCTTAACAGGTAAACAAGCGGTGACAAAAAAACATGTTTTAGTAATGGACGAAGTCGATGGTATGGCTGGCAACGAAGACAGGGGTGAGTCATTGCTGATTAATTGATGAAATGATCTGGTAGTATATGGCTAATAATAACTTAACTCATATTATTATTTCCAGGAGGTCTTCAAGAGTTGATATCACTCATAAAATCCGCTTCCGTCCCTATCATTTGTATGTGCAATGATAGAAACAGCCAAAAAATGAGATCCCTTGTAAATTATTGCTATGATTTAAGATTTAATAGGCCGAGAGTCGATCAAATTAAGGTAATTACATATCCGTATTATTCCATATCCATATTATAATATTATAAATGCGAAAGTAACTCTGTCTGTCTGTCTGTTACCTCTTCACGCTTCAACCGCTGGACCGATTTGGATGAAATTTGGAATGGAGATATGCGGAGTTCCGGGAATGGACACAGGCAACTTTTTAACCCGAAAAAACGCTTAGTTCCCGTGGGAACGCGATGACCGAATTCCGCGCGGGCGAAGTCACCGGCAGAAGCTAGTTACAAATAAATTAGTGTTTAAAATCGGTAATATCCATTATAGTAGTTTTTGCAACTTATATATAATGGGAGTAGGAGAATACTAACTCATATTTTCAAAATTGAGTTGCAAGATTCCACTTGAACAAAAATACATACATACAGTGAAAGATAAATAAAAGCTTTTGAAAGAGTAGGCATCCTCTCTATAGTTGATGGCTACAAGAAAATAAAGGAGGTTGTTCGTGATATGTTGAAGGCGGCGATGATGTCGGTGTGCTGCAAGGAGGGGCTGAAGGTGCCGGGCGAGGCGCTGGCGCAGCTCATCGCGGCCGCCGGCCAGGACGTGCGCCAGACGCTCAACCTGCTGTCTGTGTGGGCCGCCGACCAGCGGCGCGCGGACGCCGACTCGCTGCGCCGCGAGGCCGCTACAACGATCAAAAACGTCAAATTGGTGAGTGTCTGCTGACAAAACCTGCCATGTATTTATGCCAATGCTATTTTTATCGTACGTACAAAGTTTTGGTTTGCTTCTATTCCAGACAAGCGCAGGCGAAGTTTTGATAAATACAATTTATTTATATTTGACAGCATTTTCGTATCCCTTAAAGGCTTAAATTATGAAAGGTGTTATTGTTATTATTTTGATTGTTTTCAATCTTTAACATCAATTTTATTTAGAACTGTTTTTTTTTTGATTTGCGTTTAACGGGGTAACAGCATCCTGATACATACTTTCAGGTTAACTTCCTAGGTCCTAACTGTCCGTGCCTTATCTAACTTAGTTTAATCCGTCTTATTGTGATTGAGTAACACAGTCAAAGTTCTCCGATATTTTTTTCTGATTTATAGTCTAGCAACAATTATAAGATGCATGCATTTAATACGTTATTTTTAATTCATTGTGATCTGTCATTGTATTACGAAATAAAATGTTGATGATGTGTATTTAGCATAGCGATGGCATTCTACTGCTTGAACTACTAAAATATTATAATACAACGTTCAGGGTAAGGATATATAAATGAATGAATTGACGTGACTTAGTCTGGCTAAGGCTCGACAACCGCTGGACCGATTTGGCTGATTCTTTTTTCTTTTATCCCCCGTGATTCAGGGAAGGTTTAGAAGAAGAAAAAACCGGGGGAAATCTGAAGGAGCAGCTAAAAAAAACTTTGTATGAGAATCGCTTTTGGGTGATACGAAGTTCAGCGCGTCAACTAAGTTACCATTAAAATTTAAAAAAAAATGCACGCATGTTAACCCTCCCTCTAGAGCGCAGTCGAGTAAAAAATATGATGATTTTAAATATGATTGTAAATTCGCTTCCGCCATATTCCGCAATTGACACCTCACGTCACGCATGACTGATAGGCGGTACAAGGTACGCCGGGTCAGCTCGTATTTATATAAATTAAATACTACATGCTATTTTAGTCATCATCATCATCATCATATCAGCCGATAGACGTCCACTGCTGAACATAGGCCTCCCCCAAGGCTCGCCACTCCAACCGGTCCTGTGCCGCTCGCATCCACCGACTTCACCAGTCTCAAGTCTTCGACCAGTGTGTGTGATCAGTGATGATTTATGGAACTGATACGTGGGCGCTAAAGATGGGCCTGATAACAAGGCTCAAAGGGCAATGGAGAGAGCTATGCTCGGGGTTTCTCTGTGTGATAGAATCAGAAATGATGATATCCGCAGTAGAACTAGGGTCACCGACATAGCTCGAAGAATTGCGAGCTTTAAGTGGCAGTGGGCGGGGCACATTGCTCGTAGAACTGACGGCCGATGGGGCCAGAAAGTTCTTGAATGGCGTCCGCGTCTCGGTCGGTGTCGGTAGGCCTCCAACATGGTGGAGCGATGACCTAATGTAGTATTCGCAGAATAATTTAGTAAATAGTACCTACTCATATTTTGGTTTGCAATGCGATACGGCGCTCGCTGTTGCGATTGTTCATAGCATCACATTACACGATGCTGTAATGTATTATTATTTTTGTTTTTGTTTTTATCACTCTAAAAGAGGCGTAGCGATCGATTGAAAATATTGATAAAGCTTGACCAGAAATTCACCAGACCTTGCACTCGCAATCGCAGTAGGCAATATAACATATGTATGTTCTTTTTATATTTTCTTATAAAATAGCTGATAAAGCCCGACCATAAAAATAAAAAACTTCGCGTATTGCGGATAACTATTGGAACTAATTTCTTCAACTGGCAATAGTAACGTTAAGACGTCATTTATGTCATCAGTAAATTGTATGTAAATTGCTTTCAAAGTGAAGTGTTGATGGTGCGTGGCTTATTCATTTAATTTCGTTAGTGAAAAATGCCGAAAACTATTAAAAGTCACTTAAGAAAAGTGATTTACAATACGATAAAGTATTTTGTCAGAAAGAAAGTCTGAAGGTATGGACCCTGGTCCTCTAAATAACATTACCGACCTTGTTGTCAACATGACAGGTAGGGTAGGTTGATTCAAACCGTCCGTTAAGCAGTGCTCGTTAAATATTTTACTATGGGATAGAAATTAGAATGAGGTTTCTGTATGGAATGACAGCTCGGCGGCCATATTTAACGACCAGGAGTCCGACAACTGTACTTGAATCAACCCAGGCTTAGTGTTGCTATAATTACTGCAAATTTAACGGCTCCAGAGCAGGTTTTTTATTTTTCTGGTCGGGCTTTAATAAGATTTATTATTATTTATAATATACTACCTTCTGCCCGCGACTTCGCTCGCTTGGAATTCGGTTATCGCGCTCCCGCGGGAGTTATGCGCTTTTCCGGGATAAAAAGAAGCCTATGTCCTTTCCCGGGACCCTAACTATTTGCATACCAAATTTCATCGCAATCGGTCCAGCGGTTGAAGCGTGAAGAGGTAACAGACAGAGTTACTTTCTCATTTATAATATTAGTATGGATTATCTCATAGAACCCTAAAAACGTT
Source organism: Aethes cnicana (assembly GCA_963971205.1). NCBI lineage: Eukaryota > Metazoa > Arthropoda > Insecta > Lepidoptera > Tortricidae > Aethes > Aethes cnicana. Next base: position 16,646,889 of record OZ020272.1, read on the forward strand.
TATCATGGCCGACCATTGGTTTCACATAACACCATTATGCGACGTTTTAGTCCTAAAACAGTCGTATAGAAGTCGCATTGTAACTTAGACAAGATGGCTGGAATTTTAAACAAAATGTAAATAATTTTGTACAATGATTGAATTTCAAAGAATTCAAGGGGGGCGCAAAGTTTAGGACAAAAACACACCTATATATTATGAAGTACCAAAGCTAATATTTTAAATTAAATATATGTAGTAGGTCTATAGATGGGCAATTCATGAAATAAAAACTAGGTGCCGCTTTACCAGAACACCAAAAAGAAATTGTCAAATTATAGTTTCCATTATTTTGACATATATTTGAACTAAAGTTTCAGACAATATTTTTTGTAGTGATGAGTTTTAATATGTACTATAGCCTCCCAAAAAATCAAATAAATCGCACAGACCAAATTCAAGAAAATAATTAAAAAGTGAAAAAAAGCAAACCGCCATAATACGAAAACTGTCAAGTGTACATGGTTCTTCTTTTGGGAACAGAGCTTTGCCTACAAGGAGTATTTAAAAATTAAATAACTAGAACATTTGATAGAAAGGCAAATTTTGTATAGAAACACGGCTACAGCCTTTAGATTTAAATTAAATGCTGTCAATCATGATGTTGCCGTAGCCCGTTACTTTTTAGTAGTGTTTAGCAATTTCTAGAAGAACACGAAAAGTGCTGTAGCAATGACAGCACTAGTACCTTATCGACAACGAATTTGAAGATAATGAAATCCAAGTACCTGGGTGACCGAGCTTTGCTCGGGTCAAAACAGCTCAAACCAAGTTTTCTCGGATATGATACCTAGCTAGATTGATTTGTCGCCCCCGAAAACCCCCATATTCCAAATTTCGTCCAAATTGTTAGAGCCGTTTCTGAGATCGCTTGTATATTAATAAAGAAATATACAAGATTAGCGCCTTTAAAGTATAAGACAATTTGCCATCTAGACACTTTTATTTATAGAATGAGGATGTTTTGTATTTAATGTTAACAACAGAAATCCAAACCCAGTAAACTTAAAAACTGAAAATATTTGGAATACGCATCACTGCATATTATAAAACAAAGTCCCCGGCGCGTCTGCCTGTCTGTCCTCGATTAACTTAAAAACCACTGAACGGACATACTTTTTACTTATATTGTTGTGTTACTTTATACATTTTCATTTTGTATGACTTTGTACATTTTCAGGGACCGTGGGAGGCGATACGTAAGGTGTTCTCTGCAGAGGACCACAAAACTATGAGCATTCACGACAAGAGTGACCTGTTCTTCTACGACTACAGCCTCGCGCCGCTTTTCGTACAAGAGAACTACATACAAGTGGCACCTCACTGTCCTATGTATGTGGTTAATAATGGCAGTTTTTTTTTTGCCGGAACATATTGGGGAAATCCTAATCTATAGGAGATTGAGAGAAACTGTCTCGGCAACTTCTACTACTACTGCTACAGCCTATTTGCGTCCCACTGCTGGGCACAGGCCTCCTCTCATCACGAGAGGGTTTGCGCTATAGTCCCCCCGCGAGCCCAGTGCGGATTGGGGACTTCACACACACAACTTTGAATTACTTCGCAGATGCGTGCAGGTTTCCTTACGATGTTTTCCTTCACCGAAAAGCTCAGTGGTTAATTCAAATTCTTCAAGTGACTCGCATTACTTGGCACCCATATTATAGATCTCAATTCTTTTGTTGGTGAAATCGATACCGACACATCATATTGAATTGAACCAGAACCGAAATGTGGGCATTTAAAATAATTGACAAAAAATTTACAAATTGATAAAATTAAGCGCTTACCAATAATAACATGTACAATTATCTAAATTAATCACACGAAATAAGCATGTGGCCTGTACCTAAATAAAAGAGTAATGATAGCACGCAATATTAGTTACCGTCATAGAAATGCTAAGAAACACGTTTTCCCTCTTGTTTCAAAGCAATTTAATTTTCATTTCACTTTTCAACTTTGTATAACATTCACGTGACACGAAACTCAACTTTTTAAAGATGAGAATTGAAGTAGGTGTCAATAGTCGTGTGGCTAATTGGCTCATGGGCCAACCAAAACGTATGCGAATCGTTGGTATGCAAGACGTTGGGTTGCTAAATGATATATCTACCTATTGATCAGTCTGCCAGTCATTGTTCTGCGAATCGTTGTCTGCGGATCGAAAATCTGATAATTGTTGTCGGCGAAATATTAGGTATCCGTCATAATATGAATGCACGCTACTGCATAAGAGAGCTACAACGAACGAAATAAAAAAATTAAAATAAAAGTTAAAACCTGCATAGCATCAGAAAAAGTGAACTGCCATAAGCTTTATCATAGAAGAAGTACGGTAAACTTGGAATGACAACCTTTAAACAAATCAGGCGTACGCCCGAAATAAGTGTTAAATGCGATAGTAGATGTCGCTGCCTAGGTAGCCTGCAAACAAATTTGAACTCCATGAGCAACATCTAGATGGCGCTGTACAGGCGAAGTATGAAAATTGGAAGCTCCCTGGCTATTTTCGATGTACGCCGTAACATAAGGAGATTGACAGTCTTATATAATAACGTTGTCTCTGGCTTTATTTATACCTCGAAATCTGAGTCCAGTGATATTTGCGAGTGCATAATTTACTGTCAGTCGAAAAAAATAACGCTAACGCTGAACCGACTTTCTTCAAATATAGCTATAAACATTCGATTAATTCACTTAACAAACGCAAAAAAACAAAATCGTGTGGAGCTACGGTGTACCGACAGACACAATACACAGACTTATTAAAATTGTGGCAGGGTCAAAAACGTTCCTAAAGGGGAATCTCCTTAAATCAAACGCCCGGTTCCTATATCCACAAAACGCCTCGTTTTGGGTACAATTTATCATTTGCTCCATAGACAATCTGTCTAATTTTAATCGTCCGTAGCATTTACCTATAATAACATATGGACGAACAGTGCCTAACAGAATATGTCAAAATATATGGAGCAAACTGATATTAGAAAATACGTTCCAATATGCTAATAACGCCTCTTTATAGTATGTGTCAAGATAAATATTTTATACAAAAGTAAACCTAACACTGTAAGACTTAAGTGGCAAATTTACTGAGTGCCAAACGGGTGCTCGAGTTCTTCGTGCACCCGTTTTGACGGGCCATTTTTTTCCGCTGATTGTGAATCCTTACTTATAATAATAGATCAATGGTCCGTAGCCATAACGAGGCGTTTTTTCGATATAGGAATCGAGTCGAGTGAGGGATAGGAGTCGGAAGATCATGACGTTTTGCATTAAAAATAAATATCAGTCTTGGCCATTAAACACACCCATGCGTGTTTCATATAAAACGCATCATTATAGTAAGGCCGGGGCCGCAATGGTAATATTTTGGCATCCACTTTGGTTATAGGTACTTACACCAAAATCTGGTGAAAAATGGGGTAGTGAAAATCATAGCTTTTATCTAGAAACATTGGATAAATTAGAGAAATACTTCCTAATAGCATAGAGAAATGATACAAGAGTGGCAGAGCCCATACTGTAGTGCGTGCTCCCAAAGCCGGGTTAACACTAGATCGACATCTAGCGTCCAGTGGCTGAACTCCGATTACCCGACCGTTTAGCAGTTGCTACCGCTACTTGAAGCTAGATGGCGAGCCATGAAACTTGAACCTTGAAAATTGGGATCATAAATACATAATACTCATTATTTTCCTTTTTCTTTTTACAGAGCAGAAGTGCTTGATCGGTTAAGTATGGCAGCAGACAGCATCAGTACAGGAGACCTCGTGGAAGCCAGAATCCGGGGCGCCCAGGCGTGGAATCTTTTACCTATACAGGTTTGACATCCCAACCAATATTATGAATGCGAAAGTAACTGTCTGCCTGTTACCTCATCATGTTTAAACCACTGCACAGATGTAGGCTACGGAGATAGCTTGAGTCCCGAAGAAGGACACAAACAATAGAATTAGAAGCCATAGGGGATATAATTATTATGGAAGTTTAATATGAAATTTATTGTAAACCAAGTAGTGGGCAACAGTAGTAGTTTTTAAAATATTAGCTGTAGAGATCTTCTACTATCTAAAGTCCCGGCCCTCCAAATTACTGTTTCATTGTGTTTAGCCTCATCCTTACGAGCGTAAGAGTGTGTATGTAGTTGTAAGCATTCATCGTCAGTAGCGGACCGAACCGTGGACCGATTTGTATGAAAATTGGTATGAAGGAAAGGAAAATGACATAGGCTACTTTTTAATCCAGTAAAACGCATAGTTCCCGCAGAAAAACGCGATAACCGAATTCCACGCGAATAAAGTCGCAGGGTCATATGGGTAAACTGATTCTTAATACTTTTAGCAATGCGATAAAAAAACACGAAAGTCTTTTCAATGGAACCGGGTTCCGAGGATTTATCAATTTTCAACCAACGAAAAAACGGGAGGAGGTTCTCAAGTCGACGCGACGATATATATGTTTTGTACGTCTTACGTTATACTGTACCATTATTTAAATGTCTCATGTATATGAATGAGCCCATACCCGGCGGCAGGTTAGCAGTTAAAAAACGGTGGTATTGACCCGGATGGTAGGTCCAGCATCAGGACTTACCACTACCACTCCAAAAAACGACACCTCACAAGCTAAAAGCCATCAGCCGTTTATGCTACAGAGCGCGCCAAAGAAATATACATACATTGAAAAATATAACCCTCCTTCTGGCGCAGTCGAGTAAAAACACCTTTTTCACCTATTGCATCAACCTGTATATAATCATTTTGTGATCCATTCGTGCTAGCTGTCGTGAATCGACGTGTACCAGGGCACTACCAGGGCCTGCTGTTTTATTAAATGTTATGCAATTAAATGAAAAGAATAGTACATTACTGCAGAGGCCGGGAACGAGGATGTTGCAGGCCGAGTAGTATATACGGCCGAACGAAGTGAGGCCGGATAGTTACGAGGCCGACAACTTCCGTTCCCCGTAGATGTATGTATAGTGCTTTCCTCAAACATGCAATTAAATAAATAAATCAAAATGTGTAAATCAAAAAAAAATATTAATTGAGAAATTATAGGTGAATTAAAAAAAAACTAACACGTATCATACGATTCGAACATTGTGTAAGCATGTTTCTGAACGAATCCTTAGCATAGACCTGTGGCACGACACTTGTCATTCATTATTGACAATCAAAATTATATAACCTCGGATCTTTTCAAACAAACACATTTTTATGACCATAAATACCATCTGTTTGTGATCGATAGTTAGATTAGATGGGTGGATATACGAAACTTATTCAAGAAAACAATTTAGCTTTATAAATCTAAGTTATCGAATTATACTTAAAAATAATAAAACACATACATTTCGGACTGTAAGATGCTTAGTATACAAAACAGTAAAGGTTATAGACCTTTACTGTTTTGAAACTCTGAAATGAAAACAAAAATATTTTAATAGCTGTATTGGCAGAATGTCATAGCGAACCATAGAGTAAATATTGCGTGTAGCTTTTTTTTAAATGGCGGAATGCCAAGATGCTGTGTCACAAATATATCAAATGAAAATAAAAAAAAAGTGAGTTGCCAGACTAGGCCTGCAACGTTTGTATGAAATTTTATTATAGACCAATTGTCTAGCCGCGCATGAAACGTGATATTTCCCCGGCTAATAAGAAGAATATAATACAGAACAATATATACAGAATAATATACAGAATAATATACAGAATATTTCATTGCATGTTTGAGAAAATCTGATTTACCTTATTAATTATATCATCTTCTAGGCGATGTACAGTTCGGTTATACCGGGACACACGATGTCAGGACATGTCACTGGGCAGATACAGTTTCCAACCTGGCTGGGAAAGAACTCTCGCAGGAGCAAAATGCACCGACTCTGCCAGGAAATACATGCTCACACTAGACTCAGGTATCTCAGGGTTTTTAATTCTCTTATGGTTAGGACCTGGGCGACCGAGGTTTGCTCGGGTGAAAATAACTGAAACCGAGTTTTCTAAGATATGAGAGCTAGATCGATTTGTCGCCCCCCGTAAACCCTTACATTCCAAATTTAGTCCAAACCGTTAGCCGTTTAATAAACAGATAAATATACCTACAAGATTAGTGCGTTTAAAGTGTTAGATGACAATAGATTTAATTAATGAATATATTCACCAAATCTTATATTTCAGTACGTCAGGTTCAAAATCTTCAATTTTTCTGGACTATTGTACGCATCTACGTGATGCTGTTGTGACGCCGCTCATCAAAGATAAGGCGGATGGGATCGCCCAATCTTTAGATGTGCTTGAAGCCTACCACCTTCTCAGGGAAGACTTAGAATCGCTGACTGAGATGTCCCTGTGGCCCGGACAAAGGAATCCAATGATATTAATAGACTCTAAGGTAAGTAAACTTCTTACTAATTGGTGTACCTTCAACTTCTCGCTTTATGTTAAAAATTCATGCCTTTTTCTCATATTACTTAATAGCTTCCGATGTGAAC
>OZ020272.1:16653632-16740088 GCA_963971205.1 Aethes cnicana
CCGTACGCCGCGCGCGCGCCGCCGCCGCCGCCGCCGCCGACGACGACGACGCTGACGGCGCGGACGACGACGACCCGCCCACGGCTGAAGCGGACGACAGCGATCCCGAAAACGACATACTCATTAAGGTTATCTTTAATTTTTCAACAAACTTTCTTACGAGTCTTAAAGGCTTCCAGATTCGGACTAATATAAGCATCTCAATATGCAATGTTGTTATCAGTGTCGGAGATTTTGAGGATGTGTAATTTTATCGATAAATCAACCATATACGGGTGCAGTGCACGTGGTAATAGGCAATATGCATGTTGTTTTTTACATTTTTGTATAATAGCTTGTCATTATATAACAGTTGAAATATATCCGGATTCGGGCGTTCCTCACTCCACCAATCCCGACAAAATCTTTTTTTTTACCAAAAAAAAATTAAAAACCTATAAAATATGCTTAGAATCGATAGCCGATTCTGTGGGTAAACTATCGTCACAACGTTTTGCTGGACCCTATATAACTACAACCATCTACATCTATATGTATAGTATCATCGGGTACGCAGATTCTGAGTCTACGCGGGACGATGAGCTTTACGGTGAAGGAAAACATGAGGAAACCTGCATGCATCTGCGAAGTAATTCAAAGATGTGTGTGAAGTCCCCAATCCGCACTGGGCCCTCGTGGGGACTATACTATACCCCAAGCCCTCTCATAGTGAGGGGAGGCCAGTGCCCAGCAGTGGGATGCAAATAGGCTTTAGTAGTAGTAGATATATTATATTCTTTACGCGCAGTCTACGACACGGAAAATTCTGAGCTTTTTTCTCATGATACGGAAAGTTCCTGTCTAAAGATAAATAAATCAAGCACCTTGTCATATTTCACCCATACCCAATTTAGTGGAATTTAGAAAAAAAAGATTTTAGTCTCTCAAGTTTAAGGAATGTGGAGCTTCTTCTCAAGCAATGGTCTAGGAAGCGCTGGTAAATTCATTTCTTATGTTTAAAAGTGCCCCAGTGTAACCAATTTGCTGAATAAATGATTGATTTGATTTGACTGTGCCTCAAAAAAGTTGTCAAAGTATTCAAATGTATTGAAGTTTCTCCCCCCCCCCCCCCCCCTGACCAAGGCCTTAAAAACTACTTCTTTTCTAAGGGCAATAAATGGTATAAGGTTCATTTATCGATAAAATTGATCGTACTACACAAGTACACATCCTTCAAATCTCCGACACTGATGACCAAACACATTGTATATTGAATCAATGTGCAATGTTAACTCTAGTTTCTGCCCGCGACTTCGCCCGCTTGGAATTCGGTAATCGTGAAGAAGCAACGGACAGACCATAAACACTTTCGCATATTAGAATGGATTTGCAGTTCTGTACCATTGACATAACAAAATTAGAGCATATTAATTTAATTTTAAAGAAATTGAAACAGTATCTTTAATATACTGGATGTTCGGCACATATGGACCGTCAATTTTTTTGGGATATCGTTGGGGTTATTTCCTATCTTTTCACCCTTGGACCGGGCCCCAGGTCATGGTTTGGGAGATATGATTTTTCAAATGTGTTTTTTATTAATAACTGTAAAATGGCTACTATACGCTTTTAATACTTGGTAATGCATGTTTGTTCGAATAATGATAGGTTTGAAATTTTTATTATATTAGTTTTTTATAGTATTTTAATTGATAGGCCCAAAGGGACGTACGAGGTTTTTTAATCCACAAAATTACTGACAAGGAAAAAAAAACAACTTCGTATTAGAATTATTCAATACCTGAAGAAAATTGAGACCTTAATTTTTTTAATACTTTTCTAGCTTATGACGTTTCTAACGTTATGCACACATTAATAAAAATCTCATGTAATATAATTTACAAGGATATTCCGTCAATAGGGCGGAAATCGTTCAGAATTTGCGGGCAGTAGAACTTTAGTTTTATGATCGTTTAAAAAAAATGGTTAGACGCTTAGGACCCAAGGTCGAAAAGTGAAAAGATAGCAAATAACCCCAACAATAGCTATCCCAAAAAATTGACGGTACATGGGCCGAACATGCTGTATACTTACAGGGTGTAACGTTTAGATCGGTCAGTATGGGCAAGTCTGTAACTATAAGACATACAAAGATCTGCTCTTAGGAACCATGTCATCGATTTTAGTAACAAGAATAACTGCATTCATAGATTTTTAAAGTACTTATTCCTGGAATCGAACCCTGTATAGGTACTGAAAAATTAAGCTACTACTACTACAGCCTATTTGCGTCCCACTGTTGGGCTAGTGCGGATTGGGGACTTCACACATATCTTTAATTCATTCGCAGATGCGTGCAGGTTTCCTCACGATGTTTTCCTTCACCGAAAAGCTCGGTGGTAAATTCAAATTGAATTTCGCACATAAGTAAACTTAGAGGTGCGAGCCGGAATCGAACCCCCGACCCTCTGCGTGAAAAATTAAGCATCATGAAACAAAACCGTTTTTTTACTACTATATCCATACTAATATTATAAATGTGAAAGTGTGTTTGTTTGTTTGTCCTTCCTTCACGTCGCAACGAGTGGACCAATTTGGATGAAATTTGCTATGGAGTTAGTTTAGGGCAATAACATAGCTTTATTACCGATATTTCCACGGGAACCGGTTTTCCACGGGTGAAACCAAAATTTCAATACTTCTATATAACTATAACTGTCTATATGTATAGTACTATCGGGTACGCAAATTCAAAGTCTACGCGGGACGAAGTCGCGGGGAAACGGCTAGTAATATTATAAATGTGAAAGTATGTTTGTTTGTTTGTCCTTCCTTCACGTCGCAACGCAACGACTAGACCGATTTGTATGAAATTTGGTATGGAGATAGTTTGTGACCCTGGAAATCACATAGGATACTTATTATCTCGATATTTCCACGGGAAGGGTTTTTTTACGTATCAAACCAGTTATTGCAATACTTCTATAACTATAACCATCTATATGCACCATCGGGTACGCAAATTCTAAGTCTACGCGGGACGAAGTCGCGGGAAAACGGCTTGTATAAAATATATCCTGATTCGTTAAAATTAAACCAAAATGTTTCAATGGCTTATTCATTTTATTTCAGAAACGAAAGGTCAAAGAAAACGAGAAGTCTAGTGCTGGTAACGATGTGCCCAGCAAAAATAGACCGACTACTAGCAAAGGAAGGGGTAAAAAGAAATAGGTAGTATAGCATAGGCCCCGGCACGGATCTTGAGCGGTGAGCGAAAGTAGAGGGGATTTCTACGCATGGGTAGAATACTATTGAAGGGCCAAAAAGTATGAGCGCACTGCATAGCGCCCGCTGCGTCCCGCGCCCCTCCGCCTATGAGACCTTATTTTCATAGCATTAGATCGTTAAAAAGAATATACGTATTTATTGGTTTTTGGAAATTCAACCCGTAAGAAGACTTACAATTTTGCATGAAATTTCCAATTAATTGTTAATATTTATTATAAAGAGCCTCTGTCTGTCTGTCTACCGTCACACTTTCACGTCATAATGTGATCAAAATTATGGTACGTTTACATGAACGGCGTTCAAATTTACGGGCGCGTTCACAGGCACGAGCGTGTAAACAGGCTTTTTGAACGCGCTCGTGAATGTGCACGTGAATACCGTCGATCGGTCGGCTATCGGTTTCCTATCGGTTGTTCGGCAAAGATCATTGTATGTTTACATGCACGGCGTTCAAAAAGCTTCACGGATGGAATTTCCAAAAAATCTTTCTTATCAGTTGTATACGTCGTAATACCCAATTAGAGTGTCAAAGGGCCTGGCCGGAATCGCATAGTAAAATCGCCCCTGCCTGAATTTGAAATATTATTATGTAGGTTTATTTGTCTTATTTATTAGATATATCTGTACCGAATATTGAGCCTTAAAAGATACTTTAAAAAAAAAACAGTTTTTTCAGCCAAACTACGTATTCTCTGGATAATTTATTTATACATGTATTTGATTTACAATTATACTACACCTACTCGGAAAGCTCATTCGAACTAACCTAATAATTGGAGAGAAAGCTGGTCATTAATCCTGCTTCAACATCTGGTTAATAATGCTGTATGAAAATCCATTACTACACACTGTTTTTTTTAAATCCTAAATCGAGCCATGGATGCGAATTCATAAACACTTTTTTTATTTGACACAACCTATTGGCAATGGCTTTGCGACAACCTACATGGTGCGTTTACACGCTTGGCGAGTAGAATCGACTCTAACATGAAGCTACGTCCTGTAATGCTAACAATCTTGGCATGCATGGTTCGCTTCTCAGGTGGCTTAGGTCTTATCTACTGAATAGATCACAACTTGTGACTCTGTATGGGTTTGTGTCTGATCCTATTTACGCTACTTCTGGCATCCCACAAAGATCTAATCTTGGACCCCTGCTGTTCTTGATATTTATCAACGACATTTTGGATAAATTCTCTTGCGGGTGCTCGGTTTACGCAGATGATATAAAGTTGTATGAAAAAATTTAAGCTGTCGAGCACTGTCACAAGCTACAGTCAAATATTAATATGCTACAAGACAGGTGTGATAATAACAACATGTCACTGAATACTAAGCAATGTCAAGTAATTCCTATAATATTAACGGGACCAGATTGAAATCTGTAATTTGGTCACCTCTTTACAAAGTACACATTCACAACGTGGAGTCAGTACAAATGAGATTTTTCAGACAACTTGGTGCTAAATTCGGTTTGCGCAAATCACTTTCAACTTATGAGTTGCGTTGAAAGCACTTTAATTACCAGTCCCTTGAAATACGACGACGCATAAATGATCTGGCTACAGCACATAAAATCATCAATAACAAAATTGACTCCCCTGATCTACTATCCCACTTCGTATTAAAAGCTACAAGACCCAGTCGCATACCACAACTTTTTTCTGTATCATTTTCTAGAAATAATGTATATTATAACGATCCGTTAATACGTATGGTAAGGATGTACAATAATGTATCAAAAGAGACCAGTAATATTGATATTTTCCATCAGAGAATTGGCTGTATGAGGCCGAAAAAAACATTATACAAACCTTGCAATCCTAGTTTCATCTTTATTTTCAGTGTTACATGTATTGAGTTAACCTATAATAAGTTAATGTATTTTTAATGGTGTCATTCGAATGCCGTTCACGGTTGTAATGGAGTGGCAGGCATAGCACTAGTTTACTTTTAAAATAAGTATCAATTCTGTAATTTGTTTGTTACTTGTTACTATATTGTGTGCCTATATTAAATAAATAAATAAATGCTTGCCGAAGCTTGCCAAGCGTGTAAACGCACCATCGGCCATGCGAATGACCTGTTATATAGCTTGCGACAAATTAAAAAAAAGTTGTTTAGCGCCAATTTTACCATGACGAAAAATAAAACCTTTTGTTTATTTTGTAATATATTTAGTGAGATACGATGCTGATAATGGAGGGATTCGAGAGACATTCGTTATACAAACTACAACTTGTAGAGCAATATGAAGAGTTAATGTACATTTGAGCAGGTGAAAAGGCTTTCGTCTCTTTTAGATTTTTCCTCGTAGAAGTAGTATAACATACTAGACATCCCTCGAGGGTAAGTATAGATTACTCCTCTTGGTTAATAAATATCTAGTAATTGGAACGCATCTCAGTGTTTTATACCTATGCACGATGTTCTAAATAAATGGCGCGAACTGGAGAAATGTTTTCGTTGGAAAATTAGAAAGTACTTACTATAAATAAAGATAAAGTACTTATCTGAAAACTCAAAGAGCAGTATATTGAGCATTGTTTTATTTTTTTCGCAAACCGTATTTCAGGTTTGATATTCGGTACAGATGTATCTATAAATAAGACGGATAAACCTTATGAATATTTCGTATTCAGCCAGGGGCGATTTCACTATGCCAATCCGGCCAGGCCCTTTCATTCGGATCTGTCCAGTAGTTTGAGCTGTGCATTGATAGATCAGTCTGCCAGTTACATTTGTGTTTTCTATAGGAGGTCACGTCAGACACTACCTACGTTAATTTTAATACTACCTTAAACATATTGTGACGTCTGCTTATATGCACGAGGTCCGACAAAATAAACGTAAACATCATGAAATCAGAATGTCCAAAGAAACTCGAGTATTTTTCACTTCCTGGTTTTTAACATATTTGGAATGTGGTACCGTGTGAAGATGCCAGTTACAGAATCGATTAAGCATCACAAATATAATTAAGAAAATAAACCTTACGTTAAAAGTACAACCCTTCTGACTTTAATTTTAGTAAATCATGTGTGTAAAATATGAGCTCTCATCTCAATGATCTAATACCAAAATTGCGCTCAGGTTCATTTCGTCCTAATTCCCATTTCGTCCACATTCCCAATAAAAGAAACCCGGGTTAACACTAGATCGACATCTAGCGTCCAGTGGCTGAAGCCCGATTACCCGACCGCTTAGCAGTTGCTCCGCTACTTGAAGCTAGATGGCGAGCCGAACGCAAATAATATTCTTCCGCTCTGGCACTTGCTGACCGCTGCCGCGGTACGCACGCTCAACTCGTGCGTTGTCTAATATAAATAACTAACATACTCGTTGCTACGCTCCTCGCTATCTAGCTTCTTATTTATATGTATTAGGGTAGGGTTCTTATATGAGTTGTAAATGCGGGCGAGTTGGAAATGTGGAAGAAATGGGAATGTTAACGAGTTGACAATGTGGACGAAATGGGAATGTAGAGGAGTTGGGAATGTGGATGAGATGGGAAGTGGACGATTGTCGATTCGGGATTTATATGTGGGCGAGTTGAGTATGCAGCCGAAATGGAAATGTGAACAAAGTAAACCTGAGCGCAAAATTGGATGGTATTGAGACGACCAGGAACAAAACGAGTGTTCGCTTGGCTGCAGTCATATTCAAGAGAGTGTTTCTGTGTACGCATTGTGTGTGCAATTATTGTAAAATACGTCGTCTGCATAGTACCTTCAGTTTCATTAGGTCTTAAGATTTTAGTCATAATGAAATTATCATTTAATTAGATTAACCAGGGGACTTACTCGATTTAGGAGTAGGAGTGTCCACTCAAGATAGTGTACAGTCCAATACAAAGATGTATGGTGTGAATCCACATGATGCACAAAAATACGTCAACAAATAGAACTTACTACCATAGTTATAAGGTTAGTATACATCATTTTGTAACGTTAATATCTCATGGTTACTTACTTCTCCATACTGACCCATTTTGTTTGATCACTCTCTGTATGTATACACTGTGCGCCAAATGTCTCCATACGGTTTTGTTCGACAATGTAAGTTCATTTTTTTGTATTTTGTTAGGCGTATAGCACGACACAACTTAGAAGGCGCGCGGATTAAGCAATAACATACTCTGCATCAACGGCTTAAGTGCTTCGCCGCGCGCCTTTCTAAGTTGTGTTCTGCTATACGATTGGTCTACGCTATCTTAACGGACTCCTCATAGGCGATGGGCATTTTACACCATGTACTTGTACGGGCTAAAACATTTAGTATTCAAAATCGATTTGCCTATATTTCCGGCCCAGTACCTACAAACACTTTTCAGAGTTACTTACAAATTAATGTTCAACTAAAAATGCTCGTCGTTGGTTAAAAACTTTTTTATATTATTCAACCCCTTGGTATTCCTAAGCATGCATTTTTGTTCATTTTCAATTAAGTATTGTGAAATAGGAAATTTATTCAATTTATTACATCGTCTCTTTCTTCCGCGTGTGAAAGGTTAAACTGGGGCTATATTCAAAGTCTTAAATAGGGATCTCTCTGTTCCCCTATAGGATCACTCACGCGTCAAGTTGAAATTTAAATTTAGCTGCTTAAAGTTCACGCGAATATATTTCGAATATAGCCCCTGTATAAATTTATGATTTAGCCTTGTAATGTGATGAACCACGAAAGATTGAATCGACGCCTTCTTCAGTCTCACTACACATAGCATCGTCAGTAGGTATCATTTGACAAATCGGGCAATAACATACGGGCTAGTTTATCAACGTACAATTTTTGTTCTTTGTGACAGTTCGGATTAAAAACTTGTAAGTCAACTAGACTTAAAAGGCCCTACAAGTGCGAAAACAATGTATTATAATGATTTCATTATTTATGGCCCGATTCGGCAATTTCGCCTGGGGATGTTGTAAATCATGTCCAATGTCAATATATTTCTTTAGTTTAGCCTATTTGTATTTTCCAATGATTAAAGAATACTTGTGTCTTTGCATTATGACTTTTTATTAAGTTAACTCGCGGTCGTTGAAGAATAGGGCATGGTGACAGCATCAATAATTATTTATCATTTAATTCCAAAAAATGTACCTACCATAAATAGGTATATCACTGTCAATAGAATACTAACCATTTTAGCAACGTAACCATTTCATGTATGAGCAGCCTTTTATGACAATGAAAAATATTAAACGGAATATCACTGGGTAGGTACCTACTCTCGGTGTCTAAGTGGAGGAGATGATTTATCACAAAACTATTTTGTTCCATTTAAAAGGATAAGTCACATTCATTCAAGGCTCAATGATTTAAGAATCGAGAAAAGAGTCTCTGTGCTGAATAAATCATTGAATTTTGATGTTTTACAACGCTTTTATTAGGTCGTCGTGTAACTAACTTAACAACACTCTGTAAGGAATCTTGCAAGCTCAATTTAACCCACTTCTAATTATCGTATCATGATGAAACTTGGCACCTTTATGTAACTTGGATGACAATGTTGTGTACTTAAGTACTTAAATTTCTGTGACAATGCCATAATAGGGTACCACCGAGCTGATCTGATGATGGAGCTTGGAGCTGGACTCGGAAAAGTCAAAGCGGTGTTTTAGTTTTGAAACTATTCATTTACAGCACATCTATCTGTATTTTATTCTTATATCCAACCAAACTAGATTTTGCCCGCGTTTTTGTAACGGGATTTGACATTAACATGTAAAATATAGATTTTTCTCGTTCCCGTGAAAATTTAGGAAAATCCTCTCTTAGTGCTTCCCTTCCCCATAGTCCCCCAGGAACCACACTGCCAAAGGGTCTGGCCGCAATCCTATGTTGAAAAGCTTCTAGTTGAACGGAAGGTTTAAAGCAACGTCACATGCTTCAACGCATGCGTTAGAAGATACGTCCATTAAAAGTTAATTATCCATCTACATCAATGTGACCGCAACGTCCTAAACGTACCTATATTTTATAACCAATTATATGCCAACTTAATAGAATCATAACGATCGTATCCTAAAATAATCTTCGAGTTGATATGCACAGGATGATTCACGGGACATGATCATTCACGGGACATGATCGGAATTATCGTAATTAACCCTAAGTACATAAATGAGTAAATTATAAACGAATATAATAATAAAATATAGATGTAGCGTATTGGTATAAAATGCTATTTTTTTTCCTTCGGTTGGTACCTATATATTTTTTCACTACTCATGCTCTTAAAATGTTACTTTAGTCTCTGCACATCGGGACTAAAGCTCTTTTTTAGTCTCTAGGGACTAAAGTTTTTTTTTTTAATTTACATTGGAAACCCGCCTAAACAGCCAACCACAGAGTTTGTGAAAGGAGGATTATCCCCATTTCCAGTGAACCTAGACAATTTCTAGGGCGTGAAAAAACGATTTAATTTCGTGAAACACGATTTAATGATTACGAATAGGTACCTATGAATCTTGTTTTATTTAAAGTGAATTCATTTAATAATGCATGACCCAATTAGTTTTAAAATATATTAATAGTTTTCAAGTTTGAATCTGTTGGCTAAATATCATTCAAAACGTCACGTGATAAGAAACAGGTCAAGTGCGAGTTGGACTCGCGCACCGAGGGTTCCGTACCTTCAAACTTGATGATGCAAATTTAACAATACAAACTTATTATTTGCGGTTGGTGAATTAGACACGGCTACTGCGCCAACCGCAAATGATAAGTTTGTATTAGTAAATTGTCTTTTTTTGTACCAAAATATATAACCGTAAGGTTATCAGATTTATTCCTGTATGTGTGCTGTAAGACCTTGCTTCTGGCCAAATTTCATGATTCTAGGTCATAGGGAAGTAGCAGGTTATCTACTTTGTTATAATAAATATCGTAATTTTGTATGGAACTAGTTTTTTTCTCCTCGCATTCGAAGTGAAAAGCAGAGTGTTTAACGCGTGACTAAGCAACCATAATGACACTCGAACTATAGCCACCCTCGCTCTGCTCGGGTGGCTAAACATCTCGTGTCATAATGACTTGTTTTAGTCCCTTGATAAACAATCTACTATTTTTTATATAGAACTAGTCGGCCCGGTGAACTTCATATCACCCGAAGGCGATTCCTATACAAAGTTATTTTCTTTTTTTAGCTGTTCCTTTAGACTTTTCCCGATTTTTTTATTTCTAAACCTTCCCAGAATCACGGGGAATAAAACAAAAAAGAATCAGCCAAATCGGTCCAGCAGTTCTCGCTAGCTAGACTAACACACGGCAATTAATTTTTAGGGTTCCGAAGTCCACAAGGAACCCTTATAGTTTCGCCATGTCCGTCCGTCCGTCCGTCTGTCTGTCCGCACTATTGATCGGAGATGCTTAGTTCTAGAAAGCTGTAATTTGGCTGACATTACGCTGACAAAGTGGTATAATAACGTTTTGAAATACATTTTTTTTATATACCCCCCCCCCCCCCCCCGCCAGCTAAAAGCAACTTATGAAATGATTAAAAAACCAATGATTTTTCTCGAGCGGCAGGGGCGTCGGGCGGGCACGTCATACCACAGGCTAGCTAGATGCAAAATAAGTCTTAGAAAGGTACTGTGGGCATCGGCAAATTCGGAACCCTATACTATGCGCGTGGCCCGACACGCACTTGGCCGGTTTTATATATAAGAGAAGAAGATGTTTCTCCTGCTTTGACTGTCTTTGTCAAAGTCAAAGCTTGTCATTCCATACGATAAGTGTCAATGTCATTATGACATTAGAAAGTTTCGGAGACCTCAGTGTTGCAAGTTTGACGAATAATATGGCATATAAATAATGTGCCAAATTGGCAACATTGCACTTAATGTGACTCAAGCGCCTCTAGCGGTGACCCTCATTGCTACCGTACCCGCCGTTTCCACAGTAATGTAATCTATATATATAAAACAAGAAACTGACTGACTTGCTGACTGACTGACTGATCGATCAACGCAGAGCCGAAACTACTGGTCGTACAGAGCTGAAATTTGGCATGCAGGTTCGTTGGGAAACGTAGGGGAGCACTAAGAGAGGAATTTTGGAAATTCCCCCTTTAAGGGGGTAAAAAGGGGGTTGAAAGTTTGTATGAAACTTCTAAACCGCTAGATCTAGAAACATGAAATTTAGCTAAAAGGGTTATTTTACTGCGTATGTGAGCGAAAAGGATTTTTGGAAAATCCCCCCTTAAAGAGGGTAAAGCGGGGGTTGAAAGTTTGTATGAAACTTCTAAACCAGTAAGCTTGAAAACGTGAAACTTGGCAAGGATGTTCCTTTTATAACATAAATGAACGTCAATAAAGGATTTTTGGAAAACACCCCTTAAGAGGGTAAAACGGGGGTTGAAAGTTTGTATGTAACTTCTAAACCGCTAGACCTATAAACATGAAATTCGGCAAAAAGGTTTCTTTTATGACATAAATGAGCACCTATGGAGGATATTTGGAAAGTGTCCCCTTATAGGGGTAAAAGGGGGGTTAAAAGTTTGTATGTAATGTAACTTATAAACCACTGAATGAAACATGAAATTTAGGAAAAAGGTTTCTTTTATGACATAAATGAGCTCTAACAGATATTTTTTGGATAATGCCCTTTTATATGGGTAAAAAGGGGATTAAAATTTTGTATGTATCTTCTACTAAGTGTAGAAAAATGAACTTTGTTAGAATTTCCAAAAAATCCTTTATTAACGCAAACGCAGTTTCATGGAAAACGCTGCATAATCCCTTTAGGTGATAACAAAATGATGGATGGATGGAGGAATTGTTCCCATATAAAAATGGTCCCACATAATGTGTTATATGGAAAGCTATTTAGAGGGATACAGTATTAATCTTTATTAACTGAAATTGGATCAATTGAAATCACCTCAAGCATTTCATGCACTTTATGATTGCCATTTACACCATGCAATTTAAATGAATATCTTAGGAGTTATCGTAAAGAAAATGAATTCAGCGCGTACTTAGCTGACCCGCGAGCTGAGCGGCCTTGTGATTGGCCATCAGTTTGCGATGCTTAATAGTCCGAGTTCAATATGAGTGGCGCGCACAATCGAGTTCCGGGGAAGGAAACCGGCTACATATTAAGTTCGGTTTACACGGGTTCAGTGTTTATCCCGGAAGAACGCTTAGATCCCGCGGGAACGCTATAACCGAATTCCACGCGGACGAAGTCGCGGGCAAAAAGCTAGTCTTCTATATATATAAAACAAGAAACTGACTGACTAACTGATCGATCGACGCAGAGCCGACACTACTGGTCGTAGAAAGCTAAAATTTGTAATGCAGGTTCCTTAGAGAACGTAGGGGAGTACTAAGAGAGGATTTTTGGAAATTCACCCTTTAAGGGGGTAAAAAGGGGGTTGAAAGTTTGTATGTAACTTCTAAACCGCTGGGCCTAGAAACGTGACATTTCGCAAAAATGTTTATTTTATGACATAATTGAGCACTAACAAAGGATTTTTGGAAAGTGTCCCTTTATAAGGGTAAAAAGGGGGTTAAGAGTTTGTATGTAGCTTCTAAACCGCTAAGCCTAGAATAATGAACTTTGGCAGAAGTTTCTCTTATGATGTAAGTGACTAAGTAAGAAAGGATTTTTGAAAAATCCCCCTTAAAGGGTTAAAGGGCTAGAGGCTAGGCCTAAGAATCATAAAATTTGGCAGAAAGCTTTCTCTTATGTCGTAAATGGGTACTAAGCAAAGATTTTATATTAAACTTTTAAACTGCTACCCTAGCTTATAAATCAGAAATTTGGCAGAAACGTTTCTCTTAGACCGAAGTGGCCACTAAGAAAGTTCGGTGTACACCCGTGTACACGGGGTCAGTGTTTATCCCGGAAGTACCCACACTTAGATCCCGCGGGAACGCTATAACCGAATTCCACGCGGACGAAGTCGCGGGCAAAAGCTAGTAAGTAATAAATCACCATTAAACATTCCTGTGAGACAATGATCACATGTCATTAAGTATGTTCTGAAATGGTTACCTATGACAATGCAAGCCACGAACTTCAATAAGTTTTGTGGCTTGTTCTGTGGTCATCATGCATGTAACGCCATTCATTTATTGAATAGAATAAGTTCACGTTTTTGTTTTTTTCTTCAATTAGAAGAAAACAGGTTACGTTGATCGGACTATTATTAAAAACCGGCCAAGTGCGTATCGGGCCACGCGCAAAGTATAGGGTTCCGATGTTGACGATGCCCACAGTACCTTTCTAAGACTTATCAGCATCTAGCTAGCCTGTGGTATGACGTGCCCGCCCGACGCCCCTGCCGCTCGAGAAAAATCATTGGTTTTTTAATAATTTCATAAGTTGGTCGACTATGACTCGTAAGTTTGTACAGCCTACTTAGCTGTGATAGTTTTCCTTTCAACTACGTTATATATGCCACCGCCGTGATTTTTTTCAGCCATCCAAATACCACCATTTTGTTGGCAGGGGGGGGGGGGGGGCACGTGACTCTAACAAAAAATAGCACTTTAAAGCTTAATATTTCAAAAACGCATCACTTAATCAAAAAATGGTTTTAACAAACCCACAATATTTTTTTAAGACCTATTTAACGACATGCCGCACCATGGGGTACGCAAGAAAAAAAAAATTACATCCCCACTTTACGAGTAGGGGAGGTACCCTATAAAAAAAAACAACATTTTATTGTACCACTTGGTCAGCATTACTAATATGTATATTCATGCCCAATTACAGCTTTCTAGAACTAAGCATCTCCGTGCAATAGTGCGGACAGACGGACGGACGGACGGACGGACGGACGTGGCGAAACTATAAGGGTTCCTTGTGGACTTCGGAACCCTAAAAATGAAATTTCTAACAGTTGCTTATAATTTACCGAGTTAAATAGTAGGTATTGTTGGTTCCGGTCACGTATCCTGAATCACTCTGTATATGTATATATATATATATATTGCATTTATATATACAGAATTACTCACCGCATCTTTCATTATTCAAGTTGAAGATGAACCATCGAGCTAGTGTTCTGTTAGTGTCCTGTTCTTTAATTGTACACTGTTACGCTGAATCTTTATCAGCAAAGCAAGAACAAGATGTTATTAAATACATTGGTAAGTGATATTTAGAGGCAAAATACCTACACGTTGACGTACGACACGTTTCTGTTTCAAACTAATTTTTCAATCGGTTTAATTTTACCAGAGTATGAAATAAATCACTTTGTTGTTCACGATGAGGATACCCTGAACAAGTGCCTGGTGAGAATTTCAGAGTTATTCAAGCCTTACATGAAGTATGGTAAGTAGGAAACAAACTAAGTTTTATCTTAATTTCTTATTACCTTCGTTACTTTTTAGTCAAGATAAGTAAAACAACTCAATGTACAGGTAACTACGAGTACATGAGTATTTACAAATAGCGTAATTGATTCGGATGATGTTGTTAAATCCATGTTGCAGCCACGATGTTAAAGGTGGCCTGTCATCCCCACCGATCGATCGCAGCCGCATGCGGCTGCGGCCGTTGCGACTGACGCGCGCGGCCGATGCGGCCATAGTCGTTGCAAATTAATGTATGGAGCCGCTTCGGTGGGTTGCGACTGTCGCGTGCGGGTGCGGCCGATGGGTGCGACAGACGCATTGAAAATTAATAATTTCGGCCCACGTGAGTTAAGAAATGTGTTCCCTCGACTCACCTGCTGAAAAGCCGGGCGAGATATTTGTGAATTATATTGTAATTTATAACTTGTGATTGCAGGATTTTCGTTACCTGTGCTATTAACTTTTTGAATTAAGAGACTTACAGGTTTCCTCACGATGTTTTCCTTCACTGAAAGCTGTGCAAATTAAAATTGAATTTCGCACATAAGTAAACTCAGATATGCGAGTTGGATTCGAACTCCCGACCCTCTGCATGAGACGCGGTAGGTCAAAGCACTATATATGTGTATCTTCTTTCTGATATATAAAATTCTCGTGTCACAGTGTTTGTAACCAAACTCCACCGAAACGGCTCGACCAATTCTTATGAAATTTGGTGTGTATGTTCAGTAGGTCTGAGAATAGTTTACGTCCAATAGGAATAATCAGAGAATACTCAGACCTCTTATTGGGTATGAACCCAAAAAAAAATTCTAAGGCGGTACGAAGACCGCGGGGTCTGCTAGTAATATATATTATATATACGAGTATATGCTTCGGTACCCGACCTCGGCAACAATGTACTATTTCGTTGTTACCACATTGACTGGAGCAAAAACAATTTTGCTCCCTGCTGTGAAGTTTCTATATTGGCAGATACTTTTAGTATTAACAGCATATTGAGAAATTTATTAAATATTTTTATATATAGGTATTTGAATATATTGCTTCTTTGTTTTGCTTAATAACTACTGCTTAGGTGCTTGGTTTGAATTCCTCGCAAAACTAAAATATCGTATTTGCTCCTTAGTAACTATCAAATAACTACTTATCCACTATTATTGCAGGTTTAAAAGCGTGGGATGTACCGGTTTTAGACCCTTTATTTCTAAAAACGGTAAAAGTACTACAAAATGATGGTGCTCACATTTTCAAAGCAGACTTTAATTCTGTCTGGGTGTACGGGCTCTCTGACTACAAAATTGAGTATATGCGGTACGTAGTCTCTCTCTTGCTGAACTGATTATAGTGACGCCACAAAGTATTATTATATTTACTTGAATGTAAGTTCCGTACCGACTAACATAGACGACTAACTTTTTACTCGCGACTTCGTACGCGTAAAATATTAAATTTAATGAAAATCGATGCGAATGGTCGTTTCATACTGCGGCATCTAGGTAGTAGGTACTAGTACCTACTTCTTATACTAAAAATCGAACTATGTCGATTTTATTAGCTCTCTTCTTTTCATTTATTTAAGAAAAGAGGGAGAATTATATTAGACAAGCCATAGAGCGAATCTATTTTCCTAAAAAAACTGAACAAGAAACGTTCGGATACGCGCAACGCATCAGTACAGCCGTGTATTTTTTAACCGACTTCAAAAAAAGGAGGAGGTTCTCAATTCGTCGGAATCTTTTTTTTTTTTTTTTATTTTTTTTTATGTATGTTCACCAAAAATAAATAGTAAACGTGAACCGATTTCGATGATTCTTTTTTTGTTCGAAAGGTGGTACTTCCAAGTTGGTCCCATATTAATTTGGTTCAGTTTTGATGATGGGATCCATGAGAAAATGAGGGAACTCCTCCAAATTTGCTAGCACGTAGATGATTTTGGTGTCAATTTCGAGGATTTCAGAGTTACTTATGTACTTCTATAGTAATGTTTGGAAACTGTAGCCGAAAAAAAATTTTTAAATAAAAAAATAAAAACCGCCTTCAAACTCCGACAGACTGCGAAGTCGGTGTCAAGTGAACCGACCCAAAGAAATGATAATCATATAGTGAACTTGACATTGACATCGCAGTCTGTCGGAGTTTGAAGGCGGTTTTTATTTTTTTATTTAAAAATTTTTTAGGTATTAAAAATATACGTTGATTTAACATCTGAAAATCTTGCAATTTTTAAAATGACTTGTATTTCTTATAATTATGTTATTTGTAATCATTTTAAACTTAAAGTTTTAATTTAAAGTAAACTAAAAGTTTTCAAATATTACCGAATAAATTCGAAATTTATCATGGTACTAGTTTCCGAACATACGTTTAGAAAATTGCCGCCATTCTTTCATGTCAAATTCGTCTTTCTTCTTAGTTTTCGACACCTAACTTTAAAGTAATTCTTTTAAAACATGAAATTCAAGTAATAATTTGAGTGAAAGGAGTGAAGAAGAAATGTAATATCATATTTTTCGTGATGTAGGTATTCATTGCAAATACCTTTTATGTGTTCTCGCTACTGAGGTGAAAAATTGTATGTGCTACTTGAGAGCAATTTCTTTTACGTCACACCAGGCCGAAAAGCGGGATTTAACGCCCTTGGGCGCTACGAAAAATCGATCTTCACGGCCAGGTGGTGACGTAAAATCGTATACTAACCACGGGCGATCGTAAAGAAATCCTCAGACCGCTAGATTATAGCCCTCGCCTCCGGCTCCGGGCCTCAATTACCCGCGATCTGAGACTTTCTTTACTTGACCGCCCTAGGTGTGTAATGTACTATTTCATTTCTCATACTCTGAAAGTTTATCATTGTTCATCTGCGTAGCGGGTTGAAAGTGATGCATGGCGACCCTATGGTCGTAAAGTAATTGGAGGATTTGACATTCATATCTCCGTCTCTTTTAAACTCGTATACAAAGTCATACCTACGTCAAAACAGGACGAATACATGTTTCTCGCTCAGTTTCAAATCAAACAATCTTGGGGAATTGAGATTTTTTTTGGCAATATAGTTGGCAAAAAAAGGCGGGCAAAGGAACAACGAATACAGCCAAGAAATCATTAAGTATAATATTATTTTTCATTTCTAACAAAATATTTGGCGAAAAAATTCGGCAATGGAACAACGAATACAGCCAAGAAAAGGACACAGGCTACTTTTTACGCGATAACCGAATTCCACACGGACGAAGTCGCGGGCAGAAGCTAGTATTATATATATACCTACTTTATTCCTTATTAGAAATGAAAAATAATATTGTACATTTTTTATACTACTAAGAGTGGCAAACAAGCATACCTATTATGGCCTTCCTGATGGTAAGAGGTCACCGTCGCTTATAGACGCTTGCAACACCAGAGGCATCACTCGCGCGTTGAAAACCCCCATGTTGTAACCTATTTGAAACACCTGCGTAGGAAGCTCATTCCACAGTTTTAGTGTCCTAGGCAGGAAACACCTTTGGAACCGAACGATGCGGGATTTAATGGTTCCAAGTTGTGGGAGTGAACATTCTGCCGGTGACGAGCAGTGCGATGGTAGAATGTGGCTGTTGGCATCATGTCAAACAGTTCCTGGGAGCACAGTTCATTATACAAGCGGTAGAACACGCCGTACATAATGATTTCTTGGCTGTATTCGTTGTTCCATTGCCGAATATTTTGCCAAACAAAAATCCCAATTCCCCAAGATTGTCTACATCTACATTGAAACTGAGCGAGAGATACATGTATTCGTCTTGTTTTGACATACTTATGCCTTTTATAAGTCGATAGTATAGGCAAACGAGCGCACAACCCACCTAATGGTAAGTGGTCACTGCGGCCCATGGACACTGAAATCCTTTGATACCCCATTAAGAAACCATCGATCTTATTAAATCTCGAATGCGTTGCCTGCCCTGAGGCCTGAGATGGAATGCCTCTGTGCCAGAAATTTTACCGGCTGTCTTAAGCCCCTACCCGAACACAACAGTGCGAGCACTGCTATTTGGCGGCAGGTAAGCGGGGAAAGACGGTGGTACCTCCCCGGAAGGACCTAGCAGCAGGCCCTAGGTACCACTGGCAGAAATTGAAAAGAAGCTTTGTAAATAACTTAGAAAGAGATGTTAAATCCTCCAATTACTTTCCGACCCTAGGGTCGCCATGCATCACTTTCAACCCGCTACGCGTTGAACTGAACTATCAGAGTAGGTACTTATGAGAAATGAAATAGTACATTACAGACCTAGGGTGGTGAATTCGTAAATGTCCCATACCGCAGGTTTCTGTGGCCCGAACCTAAGGTGAGGGCCATAAATATGCGATCTGGGGCTTTACGAATTACCGCCCGTGGTTTGTCAAAAGTTTTACGTCTTGCCTTGGCCAAAAAGTGAGATTTTCTCTCCGCGTAGCGGGCAGAAAATCCCGCTTTACGGCCAAGGGTGATGTAAAAAATCTTAATCTATTTTTCAGATCATTCCCTCGAAAGTATTCCTTTGAAATGAAGCTCAAATTCCCGGATTTGAAAATGTTAGGCCAGTACGACATAGACGGCAAAGTGCTTGTTCTAGAATTGAAAGATCAAGGACCATTTACCGCAAATTTAAGTAAGTACAACATGGTACATTAATATTTATTATTATTTTATTATTGACCGATTGCGGCAGAAGAAGGGTTATGTTTTTAAGTGCATGTATATTATAGATATTAGGTCCTTACATATGAAATTGGCGTTTCATATGGCAGAAATGAAAACGATTTTTTTTTATGAAACTATTTTTTTATTTAGTCAAAGTATGTACCATGGCTATCTATGCACTTTTGCCATCTCGAAGGTAGTTCATTGATTCCTTTACTAAAAAAAGTGTGTGAGCGAGAATCAATAAAATCTTTGAAGGCCGTTTGGACAGCCTCGTGAGAATTGAATTTTTTTCCTTGCATGAAGTTGTCCAAATTCCGAAAAAAATGGTAATCAGTTGGAGCAAGGTCCGGGGAGTATGGTGGGTGTCGAAGACATTCCAGTCGCAGCTCCCGTAGTTTTGCGGCCGTCAAACGTGCCGTATGTGGTCGAGCGTTGTCCTGAAGCAGCAGTGGGCTAGATCGATTGACCAGTCTGGGTTGTTTAATGGCTAGCTTTTCCATCATCGTTTGCAATTGTTGACAATACACATCAGCCGTGATTGTTTGCCCAGATCTTAAGAAACTGTAATGGATGACACCGGCACTAGTCCACCAGACACTTACCAGTACCTTTTTCTGAGTCAACTTTCGTTTCGGGCAGAATTTGGCTGGTTCACCTGGGTTCAACCATTGTGAAGAACGTTTCCGGTTGTCGTACAAGATCCATTTTTCATCACAAGTAACGATACGATTCAAAATGCCTTCATTATTGTGCCGGTTGAGAAGTGAAACGCAACACTCGACGCGTGTTTCTTTGTTTGCGTCGCTCAATTCATGCGGTACCCATTTTTCAAGTTTTTTCACTTTTCCAATTTGTTTCAAGTGAATCAAAATGGTTTTATCACTCACACCGAAGCCTGCCGCTAACTCTGACGTGGTTTGCGATGGATCTGCTTCCACAATTGCTTTTAATTCTTCGTTATCAACTTGTGTCTCCGGCCGTCCACGAGGCTTGTTCTGTAGGTCAAAATTTCCAGAACGGAAACGTTGGAACCAATAACGTACCGTATTTTCTTTTGCAGTAGCTTCCCCATACGCATTGTTAATCCTACGAGCCGTTTCTGCAGCACTAGTGCCGAGGTGAAACTCATATTCGTAAATATAGCGATATTTTAAGTTCTCCATATTGTGAACAGAACGATGTGAAAGAAAAACAAATGACGCGATAACAAATAAATTTCGTAATTCGAACACAGAAATACATGGTCTTAAATCCTTACTTCCTTACTAATATTATAAAGGCGAAAGTTTGTTTGGATGGATGTATGGATGGATGTTTGTTCCTCTTTCACGCAAAAACTACTAAACGGATTTTAATGAAACTTTACAGTAATGTAGCTTATAGATCAGAATAACACATAGGCTACTTTTTATCCTGGAAAAACGTATAGTTCCCGCGGGAACGCGATAACCGAATTCCACGCGGGCGAAGTCGCGGGCAGAAGCTAGTTTGAAATAAATTTGAATTTGGAATTCCTAGCCGAACGCCACATATTTTGAATCAAAGTTGCCAGTTCGCCAAACGCCAATTTCATATGTAAGGACCTAATATGTACGTAATGTGTGTATGTATGCATATTTCTTTGGAAAGCTGTGTAGCCTAACTTAACGGTTTGATGGACTTTAGCTTTGGTATTTATTGGTATTAGTTGAGGGCTCTGTTTCCGCATTTGGCTCATTTATTTTGAGCCTTGTACCTACGTCGAGTGCCGGCTAGAGATCTAGCCAGCCTAGCCTATCTCGGAGGTTTCTCCACAGAGTACTTTATAGGTTTCTCAACCAAGACTTCCTCCTGCGTCCGACGTTCCTCCTGCCAGCGGTCCCGTCATCACCGGGTCAGGTGGGTATTACTCCCCAAGATTGTTTGATTTGAAACTGAGCGAGAGACATGTATTCGTCCTGTTTTGACATATGACTTTGTATATGAGTTTGAAAGAGACGGAGATATGAATGTCAAATCCTCCAATTACTTTACGACCCTATAGGGTCGCCATGCATCACTTTCAACCCGCTCCGCAGATGAACAATGATAAAGTTTCAGAGTATGAGAAATGAAATAGTACATTACAGACCTAGGGTGGTGAATTCGTAAATGTCCCAGATCGCAGGTTTCTGTGACCCGAACCGAAGGTGAGGGCCATAAACATGCGATCTGGGGCTTGGTTTGTCAAAAGTTTTACGTCTTGCCTTGGCTAATGAAGTGAGTTTTTCTCTCCGCGTATAGCGGACATAAAATCCCACTTTGCGGCCAAGAGTGATGTAATAGTACATTACAGACCTAGGGTGGTGAATTCGTAAATGTCCCAGATCGCAGGTTTCTGTGGCCCGAACCGAAGGTGAGGGCCATAAATATGCGATCTGGGGCTTTACGAATTACCGCCCGTGGTTTGTCAAAAGTTTTACGTCTTGCCTTGGCCAAGAAGTGAGATTTTCTCTCCGCGTAGCGGGCAGAAAATCCCACTTTATGGCCAAGGGTGACGTAAAAATATTTTCACCTCAGCAGCTTGAACAAGTAGACTTTGCTGTCAGAAATTAGTGAGCAAAATCGTGTTTGTTTCACTCAGTGAGACAAAGTATTTTTTTAATTTGTTTTTTTTTAATCCTTTTATCCCATCAGACAATCCCATCAGGCAAAGGCAAAGGCCTAAACCTTGCAGCCACACTTAAATCGTTTCCGCGCTTTTTCTTTTTTTTTAATTTCATTACTGCGAATGGTCATTTCATACTGCGGCATCTAACTAGTAACTACTTCTTATACCAATAATTCAAACTATCTTGATTTTATCCGCTCTCTTATTTTCATTTCTTTAAGAAAAGAGGTAGAATTATACTAGGCAAGTCTTACTGCGAATCTGTTTTCGTAGAAAAAAAAACTGAATTAGAAACGTTCGGATACGCGCAACGCATCAGTACCGCCGTATTTTTAGACATTAAAATTATACGTTGATTTAACTTCTGAAAATCTTACAATTTTCAAATGACTTATATTTCATATAATTATGTTATTTGTAATCATTTTAAACTAAAGTTTTAATTTAAAGTAAACTAAAAGTTTTCAAATATTACCGAATAAATTCGAAATTTATCATTAAGTACTAGTTTCCGAACATACGTTTGGAAAATTGCCGCCATTGTCTCATGTCAAATCATGTCTTTCTTCTTAATTTTCGATAATTAACTTTAAAGTAATTCTTTTAAAACATGAAATTCAAGTAATAATTTGAGTGAAAGGAGTGAAGAAGAAATGTTATTTCATATTTTTCGTGTTGAAAGTATTCTTTGCAAGTACCTTTTATGTGTTCTCGCTACTGAGGTGAAAAATTGTATGTGCTACTCGAGAGCAATTTCTTTTACTTCTCGTGCATTTGAGTCCTTCGCTAGCTCAAGATTCTAAACTAGAATCACTCGCTGAACGCTCGTGATTCAACTATAGAATCTTTCGCTAGCTCAGGACTCAAACATGGCACTCGAAGCAAAAAACAATTTTGCTCTCTTGTTGCACAAATAACTA
This sequence comes from Aethes cnicana, assembly GCA_963971205.1. Classification (NCBI taxonomy): domain Eukaryota; kingdom Metazoa; phylum Arthropoda; class Insecta; order Lepidoptera; family Tortricidae; genus Aethes; species Aethes cnicana. The sequence goes on from OZ020272.1 coordinate 16,676,433, forward strand.
TTGCATTGTTCCAGCTGATGTAGATGCAACTGTGGAAAATAAATTTACTGTAAAAAACGGACACCTAGTGCTTTCGTCCTCTAGAACTGACTTTACTTTCCAACACATGAAATTTCATTTGGAGAATTTATTTAAAGGCTCTCCTGTTGGTTTGTATACCTACTTACTTATTGTAAATTAATGTGAAATAGAAGATAGCGTTGCTAAAGGTTTAAAGTAGGTACTTATATTAAATGATTTATATTTATATTTCAGGTGAATCAATCAATGAATCGTTGAATAGGAACATTGACGATTTAATGCGCGAATTAAAGCCCGCTTTTGCCAGAGAAATCAACAGAATAATTGTGCGCACCTTGAACAGAAGTGTTGAGAACTTACCTTTAGCAAAGTGGCTGGCTGCTATCAAACATTAGCAATATTTCAATTCTAAATTTGCTTATAAATATTGTATACATTAATAAACATTGCCATTACTAAACAGGAGTTTCCAGATGTAAGCTGGTTCTTGCCCAATTTTTTAAATGGAACCTTTAATTACCTATTAGTTAAGTTAATTGAATGAAAATTTTGAGAGTAAGTAATAAGTTTTACCTGTTACTTATCTACACAGAAATATTTCAATGTCAACTAAAAAGAATAAAATGAACTTTTCTTTAAAAACTTTTAGTGTCAACTTAATAACTTCATTAGTCATTAGGCACTTACGAAATCATTGCGAAATTTAAAGCTTGTCGCGAGATTTACCTGTGTTTTTAAAAATAAAATACGATACTATCAAATAAATACTTATGAGTTCTATCATATAAATACTTTTATTTGGTTAAGTTTAGTCTATCCATATAATATTAGAAATGTGAAAGTAACTCTGTCTGTCTGTCTGTCTTCACGCTTCAACTGCTGGTCCGATTTGGATGAAATTTGGTATGGAGATAGTTGAGGCCCCGGCCGGGAAAGGACATAGGCTACCTTTTATCCTAGAAAAAACGCATAATTCCCGCGGGAGCGCGATAACCAAATACCACGCGGGAGAAGTCGCGGGCAGAAGCTAGTAAGTATGGTATATGTATACCAATCAGAGGTCAGCTCGAGTGGAAGTGTGCTGGGCCCATAACCTGTAATTTTATAGATATTTAGTGGATTAACTACTAAATGCATTTATTAGATATTCTTAATTATCGCAGATAAATGAAACCACTCAGTGACAGTAAGAGACAAAATGTCTGTAATCTGTGTAAGTCAAGTTAGTTACATAGTTCAGTACAGATAGCGCTACTAGTGTATACAAATCAAATTTGCATTTATCAAAACAACAGGTTATATATTTTAACATACGAGGGGCGTTCAAAATATTCTCGGTATTGGAATGAAAACAAACAAGTATGAACAGTTTGATATTTTTTATTTTTCAATATACTCCCCCCCTATGTTAATACACTTAAAAGATCGATCAATTTTTTTTTTTAATCCCTCATAAAAATATTTTTTATCCTTGGTATAAAAGTGCTCCTCTACTGCCGCCTTCAACACCTCATCGTCAAAAAATCGATTTCCACGCAGATCCTTTTTGAGATTGGGGAACAAAAAGAAGTCGCTGGGGGCTAAGTCCGGACTATACGGTGGATGAGTTATAGTTCCGAACCCACATTCAGCAATAGCTGCCTTGGCAATATGAGCAGTATGGACAGGGGCGTTGTCATGCAGAAGCAGAATACCTTTAGACAACTTTCCTCGCCTTTTTTCTTTTATTGCGTCCCTTAATTGATGTAGAATATTCGCGTAGTACTGTCCCGTGATATTTACACCTTTTTCTTTATAATCGATCAACAATACTCCTTCACAATCCCAAAATATTGTTGCCATGACCTTGCCAGCGGAAGGGACGACCTTGAACTTCTTGGGATGAGCTGAACCCTTAATGTGCCACTGCATGGACTCCTGTTTACTCTCTGGGTCATAATGATGAACCCAGGTTTCATCTCCAGTAACTATCTTTTGCAGCACCTCATCAGGATTTTCACCACACAGGTCAATAAAATCGGAACAGCAAGCTGCACGCACATCTTTTTGAAGTCGAGTCAGCATTCGCGGAACCCATCTTGCACTGACCTTTGACATATTAAGATGGTCATGGATAATGCCATGTACGGTACCAATAGAAAGATTGGTTACTTGAGCTATTGATTTTATCTTCACTCGACCATCTTCCAATATAAGGTTTTCCACCTGATCAATATTTTCTTGTGAAGTAGCTACTACAGGCCGGCCAGGTCTAGGGTCATCTTCAATAAGGTAACGGTACCGAATTACGGAGTCTTAAGGCATTTTTGACTTTGTAAGCTATTTCCAGTAAAACCTGAGATCTCACCTAATTGAAATCGATTCACTAGGAAAGACTGGCTTTTAGAGTATACAATGTTATGTAACAAATGTATATTAAACTGTGTTTTGTATTAATTATAGTCGTTTTTCTAAACCTCTTAAATGTCCGTTATTACGGATTAAAATTAGTCTCTGTCGGTTATCCCGTAAACGCGTGCACGTAATTCCGGTAACTTCAGTAAATGCCCCTTTCCTGCAGAAATAATAAAATAGGAAATTTAAATAGAATGTAACTTGATACAAAATAAAATAACAGTACCTACATGTTTGACAAAAATAAAATTTATTTTTATTATTAGAGGAGATGAGGGTGAAGAGATTCGGTCCAGAAAATTTCGGTTAGTTTCATTGTCCCCCACGAGAAACAATCTTATCCGATGTCCACAAAATATTCAATCGTGAAAGAAATGGGCCCCGCAGTAACAAAGATTTTTGATTAAATTATTGAAAATTAGATTGTATGTTGTATAACTCTCTCCATCGTACGTTAAAGTAAGTATCCTAAGCCTATTTATCAATATATGAGGTTAATAGTTATCCACAAAGTCTCTATACCAGGTTGGTCTCGCCTAGTTCACCTCGCCCTTCCTTGTACCCCTTGGTAGGTTTTCTCTATGTTCACCAAATGTTTGTAAAAATCGTAAATCCAGCTATGTCAATTTTCCACGAAACCTATGACCGGTGTGAAGTTAGCGGCCAAAAGTTGGCGGCCGAAAGTGTGAAGTTGGCGGCCAAATGTTGGCGGCCGAATGTATAACCCTACCAAATAAAGAAGTAAAAAATTAGGCGATTCATTGAAATCATTGTAAAAACAGCACTTTAATTCACTTACTAAGCTGTCACTCGAACTCAACGTTGCCGTTGAAAAGATAACAATCAAATGATATCCCCACGAAAGATACATTTGAAAACTGAGTTGAATACCAACTTAATGTTTACCTTATAATATCTTTAACAATGAATAACATAGGACTGATTGATTTTGTAACTTATAGATATAAAAAGCTTTCAGAACCAGTTTTATGCAGAGCTATGCATAGTTTTGATATAGAAAAGACACGCAATAGCTTGGCCGCCCGCCGGTCCGCGAGATTTAGGAAAAACACATTATTATTTTTGACTTATTTCTAGTTCGATGAATGGGATGCGACTTATAAATTACCATAACTAATATAACAGGCTTTAATAAACCGTTTTTAGTAGAGCTCTACCTCGTTTCGTTTGAGAGAATAGGCCGCAACTACTAGGAGGCTGAAGGCCCGTCGGCAATGAAGCAGAAAATCATTTATTTCACCTGATTTCTAGATCGATGAATGGGATGCTGCTATAAATTTATTATAGCACAATAACAAAGCTTTCAGAAACAAGTTTTAGTAGAGCTCTACCTCGTTTTGTTCGAGAGTAGAGACAAGCAATGTCTTGGGCGCCCGACGGGCCGTGAGCGTTGAGCAAGAAGGATCTTTTTTTAACTTATTTCTAGATCGATGAATGGGATGCCACTATAAACATAATGTTGTATATTGACAAGGCTTTCATAATCAATTTTGGTTAAACCTCTACCTCGTTTTGTTTGCGAGATATGACTTGGCGGCCGACGGCTATACAGAAAATAGGAAGAATCATCATTTTTTTCACCCGATTTCTAGATCGATGAATGGGATGCGACTTATAAATTATCATAACTAATACAACAGGCTTTAATAATCCGCTTTTAGTAGAGCTCTACCTCGTTTCGTTTGAGAGAATAGAACAAAGCTTTCAGAAACAAGTTTTAGTAGAGCTCTACCTCGTTTTGTTCGAGAGAAGAGACACGCAATGTCTTAGGCGCCCGACGGGCCGTGAGCGTTGAGCAAGAAGGTTTTTTTTTTTACTTATTTCTAGATCGATGAATGGGATGCCACTATAAACATAATGTTGTATATTGACAAGGCTTTCATAATCAATTTTGGTTAAACCTCTACCTCGTTTTGTTTGCGAGATATGACTTGGCGGCCGACGGCTATACAGAAAATAGGAAGAAACATCATTTTTTTCACCCGATTTCTAGATCGATGAATGGGATGCTGCTATAAATTTATTATAGCACAATAACAAAGCTTTCAGAAACAAGTTTTAGTAGAGCTCTACCTCATTTTGTTCGAGAGTAGAGACACGCAATGTCTTGGGCGCCCGACGGGCCGTGAGCGTTGAGCAAGAAGGTTTTTTTTTAACTTATTTCTAGATCGATGAATGGGATGCGACTTACAAATTATCATTACTAATACAACAGGCTTTAATAATCCGCTTTTAGTAGAGCTCTACCTCGTTTCGTTTCAGAGAATAGGCCGCAACTACTAGGAGGCTGAAGGCCCGTCGGCAATGAAGCAGAAAATCATTTATTTCACCTGATTTCTAGATCGATGAATGGGATGCTGCTATAAATTTATTATAGCACAATAACAAAGCTTTCAGAAACAAGTTTTAATAGAGCTCTACCTCGTTTCGTTTGAGAGAAAAGCCCGCAACTACTAGGAGGCTGAAGGCCCGTCGGCAATGAAGCAGAAAATCATTTATTTCACCTGATTTCTAGATGGATGAATGGGATGCTGCTATAAATTTATTATAGCACAATAACAAAGCTTTCAGAAACAAGTTTTAGTAGAGCTCTACCTCGTTTTGTTCGAGAGTAGAGACACACAATGTCTTGGGCGCCCGACGGGCCGTGAGCGTTGAGCAAGAAGGTTTTTTTTTTTACTTATTTCTAGATCGATGAATGGGATGCCACTATAAACATAATGTTGTATATTGACAAGGCTTTCATAATCAATTTTGGTTAAACCTCTACCTCGTTTTGTTTGCGAGATATGACTTGGCGGCCGACGGCTATACAGAAAATAGGAAGAAACATCATTTTTTTCACCCGATTTCTAGATCGATGAATGGGATGCTGCTATAAATTTATTATAGCACAATAACAAAGCTTTCAGAAACAAGTTTTAGTAGAGCTCTACCTCATTTTGTTCGAGAGTAGAGACACGCAATGTCTTGGGCGCCCGACGGGCCGTGAGCGTTGAGCAAGAAGGTTTTTTTTTAACTTATTTCTAGATCGATGAATGGGATGCGACTTACAAATTATCATTACTAATACAACAGGCTTTAATAATCCGTTTTTAGTAGAGCTCTACCTCGTTTCGTTTGAGAGAATAGCCCGCAACTACTAGGAGGCTGAAGGCCCGTCGGCAATGAAGCAGAAAATCATTTAATTCACCTGGTTTCTAGATCGATGAATGGGATTCTGCTATAAATTTATTATAGCACAATAACAAAGCTTTCAGATACAAGTTTTAGTAGAGCTCTACCTCGTTTTGTTCGAGAGTAGAGACACGCAATGTCTTGGGCGCCCGACGGGCCGTGAGCGTTGAGCAAGAAGGATTTTTTTTTACTTATTTCTAGATCGATGAATGGGATGCCACTATAAACATAATGTTGTATATTGACAAGGCTTTCATAATCAATTTTGGTTAAACCTCTACCTCGTTTTGTTTGCGAGATATGACTTGGCGGCCGACGGCTATACAGAAAATAGGAAGAAACATCATTTTTTTCACCCGATTTCTAGATCGATGAATGGGATGCTGCTATAAATTTATTATAGCACAATAACAAAGCTTTCAGAAACAAGTTTTAGTAGAGCTCTACCTCATTTTGTTCGAGTGTAGAGACACGCAATGTCTTGGGCGCCCGACGGGCCGTGAGCGTTGAGCAAGAAGGTTTTTTTTTAACTTATTTCTAGATCGATGAATGGGATGCCACTATAAACATAATGTTGTATATTGACAAGGCTTTCATAATCAATTTTGGTTAAACCTCTACCTCGTTTTGTTTGCGAGACATGACTTGGCGGCCGACGGCTATACAGAAAATAGGAAGAAACATCATTTTTTTCACCCGATTTCTAGATCGATGAATGGGATGCTGCTATAAATTTATTATAGCACAATAACAAAGCTTTCAGAAACAAGTTTTAGTAGAGCTCTACCTCATTTTGTTCGAGAGTAGAGACACGCAATGTCTTGGGCGCCCGACGGGCCGTGAGCGTTGAGCAAGAAGGTTTTTTTTTAACTTATTTCTAGATCGATGAATGGGATGCGACTTACAAATTATCATTACTAATACAACAGGCTTTAATAATCCGCTTTTAGTAGAGCTCTACCTCGTTTCGTTTCAGAGAATAGGCCGCAACTACTAGGAGGCTGAAGGCCCGTCGGCAATGAAGCAGAAAATCATTTATTTCACCTGATTTCTAGATCGATGAATGGGATGCTGCTATAAATTTATTATAGCACAATAACAAAGCTTTCAGAAACAAGTTTTAATAGAGCTCTACCTCGTTTCGTTTGAGAGAAAAGCCCGCAACTACTAGGAGGCTGAAGGCCCGTCGGCAATGAAGCAGAAAATCATTTATTTCACCTGATTTCTAGATGGATGAATGGGATGCTGCTATAAATTTATTATAGCACAATAACAAAGCTTTCAGAAACAAGTTTTAGTAGAGCTCTACCTCGTTTTGTTCGAGAGAAGAGACACGCAATGTCTTGGGCGCCCGACGGGCCGTGAGCGTTGAGCAAGAAGGATTTTTTTTTTACTTATTTCTAGATCGATGAATGGGATGCCACTATAAACATAATGTTTTATATTGACAAGGCTTTCATAATCAATTTTGGTTTAACCTCTACCTCGTTTTGTTTGCGAGATATGACTTGGCGGCCGACGGCTATACAGAAAATAGGAAGAAACATCATTTTTTTCACCCGATTTCTAGATCGATGAATGGGATGCTGCTATAAATTTATTATAGCACAATAACAAAGCTTTCAGAAACAAGTTTTAGTAGAGCTCTACCTCATTTTGTTCGAGAGTAGAGACACGCAATGTCTTGGGCGCCCGACGGGCCGTGAGCGTTGAGCAAGAAGGTTTTTTTTTAACTTATTTCTAGATCGATGAATGGGATGCGACTTATAAATTATCATAACTAATACGACAGGCTTTAATAATCCGCTTTTAGTAGAGCTCTACCTCGTTTCGTTTGAGAGAATAGCACGCAACTACTAGGAGGCTGAAGGCCCGTCGGCAATGAAGCAGAAAATCATTTAATTCACCTGATTTCTAGATCGATGAATGGGATGCTGCTATAAATTTATTATAGCACAATAACAAAGGATTCAGATACAAGTTTTAGTAGAGCTCTACCTCGCTTTGTTCGAGAGTAGAGACACGCAATGTATTAGGCGCGCGACGGGCCGTGAGCGTTAAGCAAGAAGGTTTTTTTTTAACTTATTTCTAGATCGATGAATGGGATGCCACTATAAACATAATGTAAATAAATAAATAAATAAATAAATATCTTGGGACATTTCACACATATTGACCTAGCCCCAAACTAAGCAAAGCTTGTACTATGGATGCTAGACAACGATATAAATACTTATATAGAGAAATACGTACATATATAAATACCAACATCCATGACTCAAGTACAAACATTCGTGTTCATCACACAAAGTTTGCCCCGAGCGGGACTCGAACCCGCGACCATCGGAACAGAAGGCAGGGTCACTACCAACTGGACCAATTCGGCCGTCAAATGTTGTATATTGACGAGGCTTTCATAATCAATTTTGGTTAAACCTCTACCTCGTTTTGTTTGCGAGATATGACTTGGCGGCCGACGGCTATACAGAAAATAGGAAGAAACATCATTTTTTTCACCCAATTTCTAGATCGATGAATGGGATGCGACTTATAAATTATCATAACTAATACAACAGGCTTTAATAATCCGCTTTTAGTAGAGCTCTACCTCGTTTCGTTTGAGAGAATAGGCCGCAACTACTAGGAGGCTGAAGGCCCGTCGGCAATGAAGCAGAAAATCATTTATTTCACCTGATTTCTAGATCGATGAATGGGATGCTGCTATAAATTTATTATAGCACAATAACAAAGCTTTCAGATACAAGTTTTAGTAGAGCTCTACCTCATTTTGTTCGAGAGTAGAGACACGCAATGTCTTGGGCGCCCGACGGGCCGTGAGCGTTGAGCAAGAAGGTTTTTTTTTTTTTACTTATTTCTAGATCGATGAATGGGATGCCTTTATAAACATAATGTTGCATATTGACAAGGCTTTGATAATCAATTTTGGTTAAACCTCTACCTTGTTTTGTTTGCGAGATATGACTTGGCGGCCGACGGCTATACAGAAAATAGGAAGAAACATCATTTTTTTCACCCGATTTCTAGATCGATGGATGGGATGCGACTTATAAATTATCATAACTAATACAACAGGCTTTAATAATCCGCTTTTAGAAGAGCTCTACCTCGTTTCGTTTGAGAGAATAGCCCGCAACTACTAGGAGGCTGAAGGCCCGTCGGCAATGAAGCAGAAAATCATTTATTTCACCTAATTTCTAGATCGATGAATGGGATGCTGCTATAAATTTATTATAGCACAATAACAAAGCTTTCAGATACAAGTTTTAGTAGAGCTCTACCTCGTTTTGTTCGAGAGTAGAGACACGCAATGTATTAGGCGCGCGACGGGCCGTGAGCGTTAAGCAAGAAGGTTTTTTTTTAACTTATTTCTAGATAAATGAATGGGATGCCACTATAAACATAATGTAAATAAATAAATAAATAAATAAATATCTTGGGACATTTCACACATATTGACCTAGCCCCAAACTAAGCAAAGCTTGTACTATGGATGCTAGACAACGATATAAATACTTATATAGAGAAATACATACATATATAAATACCAACATCCATGACTCAAGTACACATCCATGACTCAAGTACAAACATTCGTGTTCATCACACAAAGTTTGCCCCGAGCGGGACTCGAACCCGCGACCATCGGAACAAAAGGCAGGGTCACTACCAACTGGACCAATTCGGCCGTCAAATGTTGTATATTGACGAGGCTTTCATAATCAATTTTGGTTAAACCTCTACCTCGTTTTGTTTGCGAGATATGACTTGGCGGCCGACGGCTATACAGAAAATAGGAAGAAACATCATTTTTTTCACCCAATTTCTAGATCGATGAATGGGATGCGACTTATAAATTATCATAACTAATACAACAGGCTTTAATAATCCGCTTTTAGTAGAGCTCTACCTCGTTTCGTTTGAGAGAATAGCCCGCAACTACTAGGAGGCTGAAGGCCCGTCGGCAATGAAGCAGAAAATCATTTAATTCACCTGATTTCTAGATGGATGAATGGGATGCTGCTATAAATTTATTATAGCACAATAACAAAGCTTTCAGAAACAAGTTTTAGTAGAGCTCTACCTCGTTTCGTTTGAGAGAAAAGCCCGCAACTACTAGGAGGCTGAAGGCCCGTCGGCAATGAAGCAGAAAATCATTTATTTCACCTGATTTCTAGATGGATGAATGGGATGCTGCTATAAATTTATTATAGCACAATAACAAAGCTTTCAGAAACAAGTTTTAGTAGAGCTCTACCTCGTTTTGTTCGAGAGAAGAGACACGCAATGTCTTGGGCGCCCGACGGGCCGTGAGCGTTGAGCAAGAAGGATTTTTTTTTTACTTATTTCTAGATCGATGAATGGGATGCCACTATAAACATAATGTTGTATATTGACAAGGCTTTCATAATCAATTTTGGTTTAACCTCTACCTCGTTTTGTTTGCGAGATATGACTTGGCGGCCGACGGCTATACAGAAAATAGGAAGAAACATCATTTTTTTCACCCGATTTCTAGATCGATGAATGGGATGCTGCTATAAATTTATTATAGCACAATAACAAAGCTTTCAGAAACAAGTTTTAGTAGAGCTCTACCTCATTTTGTTCGAGAGTAGAGACACGCAATGTCTTGGGCGCCCGACGGGCCGTGAGCGTTGAGCAAGAAGGTTTTTTTTTAACTTATTTCTAGATCGATGAATGGGATGCGACTTATAAATTATCATAACTAATACGACAGGCTTTAATAATCCGCTTTTAGTAGAGCTCTACCTCGTTTCGTTTGAGAGAATAGCACGCAACTACTAGGAGGCTGAAGGCCCGTCGGCAATGAAGCAGAAAATCATTTAATTCACCTGATTTCTAGATCGATGAATGGGATGCTGCTATAAATTTATTATAGCACAATAACAAAGGATTCAGATACAAGTTTTAGTAGAGCTCTACCTCGCTTTGTTCGAGAGTAGAGACACGCAATGTATTAGGCGCGCGACGGGCCGTGAGCGTTAAGCAAGAAGGTTTTTTTTTAACTTATTTCTAGATCGATGAATGGGATGCCACTATAAACATAATGTAAATAAATAAATAAATAAATAAATATCTTGGGACATTTCACACATATTGACCTAGCCCCAAACTAAGCAAAGCTTGTACTATGGATGCTAGACAACGATATAAATACTTATATAGAGAAATACGTACATATATAAATACCAACATCCATGACTCAAGTACAAACATTCGTGTTCATCACACAAAGTTTGCCCCGAGCGGGACTCGAACCCGCGACCATCGGAACAGAAGGCAGGGTCACTACCAACTGGACCAATTCGGCCGTCAAATGTTGTATATTGACGAGGCTTTCATAATCAATTTTGGTTAAACCTCTACCTCGTTTTGTTTGCGAGATATGACTTGGCGGCCGACGGCTATACAGAAAATAGGAAGAAACATCATTTTTTTCACCCGATTTCTAGATCGATGAATGGGATGCGACTTATAAATTATCATAACTAATACAACAGGCTTTAATAATCCGCTTTTAGTAGAGCTCTACCTCGTTTCGTTTGAGAGAATAGCCCGCAACTACTAGGAGGCTGAAGGCCCGTCGGCAATGAAGCAGAAAATCATTTAATTCACCTGATTTCTAGATCGATGAATGGGATGCTGCTATAAATTTATTATAGCACAATAACAAAGCTTTCAGATACAAGTTTTAGTAGAGCTCTACCTCGTTTTGTTCGAGAGTAGAGACACGCAATGTATTAGGCGCGCGACGGGCCGTGAGCGTTAAGCAAGAAGGTTTTTTTTTAACTTATTTCTAGATAAATGAATGGGATGCCACTATAAACATAATGTAAATAAATAAATAAATAAATAAATATCTTGGGACATTTCACACATATTGACCTAGCCCCAAACTAAGCAAAGCTTGTACTATGGATGCTAGACAACGATATAAATACTTATATAGAGAAATACATACATATATAAATACCAACATCCATGACTCAAGTACACATCCATGACTCAAGTACAAACATTCGTGTTCATCACACAAAGTTTGCCCCGAGCGGGACTCGAACCCGCGACCATCGGAACAGAAGGCAGGGTCACTACCAACTGGACCAATTCGGCCGTCAAATGTTGTATATTGACGAGGCTTTCATAATCAATTTTGGTTAAACCTCTACCTCGTTTTGTTTGCGAGATATGACTTGGCGGCCGACGGCTATACAGAAAATAGGAAGAAACATCATTTTTTTCACCCAATTTCTAGATCGATGAATGGGATGCGACTTATAAATTATCATAACTAATACAACAGGCTTTAATAATCCGCTTTTAGTAGAGCTCTACCTCGTTTCGTTTGAGAGAATAGGCCGCAACTACTAGGAGGCTGAAGGCCCGTCGGCAATGAAGCAGAAAATCATTTATTTCACCTGATTTCTAGATCGATGAATGGGATGCTGCTATAAATTTATTATAGCACAATAACAAAGCTTTCAGATACAAGTTTTAGTAGAGCTCTACCTCGTTTTGTTCGAGAGTAGAGACACGCAATGTCTTGGGCGCCCGACGGGCCGTGAGCGTTAAGCAAGAAGGTTTTTTTTAACTTATTTCTAGATCGATGAATGGGATGCCACTATAAACATAATGTTGTATATTGACTAGGCTTTCATAATCAATTTTGGTTAAACCTCTACCTCGTTTTGTTTGCGAGATATGACTTGGCGGCCGACAGCTATACAGAAAATAGGAAGAAACATCATTTTTTTCACCCGATTTCTAGATCGATGAATGGGATGCGACTTATAAATTATCATAACTAATACAACAGGCTTTAATAATCCGCTTTTAGTAGAGCTCTACCTCATATATGAAAATTATAATTTTTTGTATGGCAACACTCAACAAACTCAACAATTTTTTTACAAAATAAGAATACTATTAATACCTATAAACGCTTCATTCATTACAACGACGTTAAATGATGCCAACCCACTCAAAATTAAATATTCGTTGCAATAAATACCTTTGTATGAAAATGTATTTTTATGTATGGCAACACTAACATTAAATATTTTTCCTATAACCACCATGTTGAATCAAGCAATTTGACCATACATTATTGTCACCCCCTACCAATACTTTTGGCTGAGTTATTCGAAATGTGTGAAAATAGAAAAAAAAATCCTGACGCCCGTGTTGCCAGTTTATTCGGACAAAAATAGTCAAATGTCATTACTACAACTGCGATAAATCGTTTTGACTAATTCTTTTATCAAAAATGTTTCACCTTCTACTTTTTATATTTTTGAATAAAAAGTCCAAAAAAATGTATGGACAAAGAAAAAATCAACCAAACCTGGCAACACTGAACATCAAGTCCTACAACCGCCAAAAACAAAGTGATCCGCTAAAATGTTGCCAACCTCAAAATATCTCACCTCGAATAATGCAATTTTTCACACATTTCACTAAATGTCAGCCATGGGGTCCGCCATCTTGTCGAAAAAAAAAACAATCCTTGACAACAAAATTGAGGATGAACCCGAGCCCATAAATAAAAATTTCGAAAAAATAACAAAAAAATCACCGCAATGCGACCCCGCAAAGACACCTCGAAAAATGAAAAATTTCAAATACAAATATCTCGGCGGCCATCTTGTTTTTCCAACTTTTTTCAATTTTATCGTAGCATTCGTCCTAAAGTTGACCGAAAACGACACGAATATTGGGTAAGTGCGATAACAAAAAAAAAAGTTGATAATCGCAGTTCGGGCGCCATTTTGAATTTTTCAAACTTCATATTTTTCCCATGGTCACCATACTGAATCAAGCAATTCTTCCATACATTATTATTACCTCTCACCAATACATTTGGCTGTGCTATACGAAATGTGAGAAAAGTGAAAAAAAAAATCCTGGCGCTAGTGTTGCCAGTTTTTTCTGATGAAAATGATCAAATGTCATTACGACGACCGCAACAAATCGTCCAGGGTAATTTTTTCATCAAAAATGTTTCTCCTTCTACTTTTCAACTTTTTGAATGTAAAGTCCAAAAAAATGTATGGGCAAGGCAAAAAAAAACTGAACCTGGCAACACTCCCGACTGAGCCCTACAACCGCCAAAAACAACGATGTCTGCTCAAATGTTGCCAACCTCGTAGTATTTCAACTCGAAAAACGCGATTTTCAGAGCTTTTTACATTAAGGCCTCCACGGGGTCCGCCATTTTGTTGAAAAAAAAAAAACAATCCTAATTGGCAAAATTGAGAATATATCCAGGCAGATCGAAAAAAAAAAGTCACACAAAAGGACAAAAACCATCACATCACGACCCTGCAAAGACACCTCGAAAATTCCAAAAATTCAATTTCAAATATCTCGGCGGCCATCTTGTTTTTCCAACTTTTTCCAATTTCATCATAACACACGCCCTAAAATTATCCGAAAACGATACCAATCTTGGGTAAGCGCCCTGATAAAAAAAAAGTTGGCCAAGTCAGCTCGGCCGCCATCTTGAATTTTGGACATGTCAGATTTTTCCCATAGACACGGATGCAAACCAACAATATCCCTCATACATGACATTCACCCCTCACTGCTCCTTCGGGCGCTCCAATCAAATTTTCGTAAAACAAAAAAAAAATCCGGGCGCCATTGTTGCGAGTTGCCAGCGACGAAAATAGTCAAATGTCCTTACGACATTGCCAGCCGACATTCTCGAGCGATTTTTTAATCAAAAATATTTCTCCTTCTAGTTTTCACATTTTTGAATGAAAAGTCCAAAAAAATTCATGATCGAAAAAAAAACCAACTCAATCTGGCAACACTCGCAGCCGAGCTTCACAATCGCCTTATACAAAGTGACCCGCTCAAATGTTGCCAACATAAGAAAAATTCGCCTAGAAAAATGCCAATTTTCGTTGATTTTACAAAATGGCCGCCACGAATCCGCCATCTTGATGAAAAAAAAAACAATCCTCGACGGCAAAATTGAGGACATACCCGAGCCCGTAGAGAAAAAATATCGAAAAAAAAAACAAAAAATCACCACGCGCGACCCCGCAAAGTCACTTCGAAAAATGAAAAATTTCAAACGCAAATATCTCGGCGGCCTTAGAAGCTTTGTTAAAAAAGTAATAATATATCTTATAAGATTAGGTATAGATTCCTCTTTGTTTCATCCAAAAAACCATATTTTTCAAATATTTTTGTATAGTAAATTCAAATTTGATCCCACAACAAAAGTTTTTAGCATAAAAGCTTCTAATTAATCCCGCGCATCATTTGATACCGTTTTCTAAAATACAGGTTGAGATCCCGCGGTGTTATACTAAACAAACTTTTTTTTTCTTGAATTTTCTATCACCATATCATAGTTTCCGGCCACTTTCTCCAAATTCCTTCGTTAGATTTCTTCCAAATAACCGTAATTCTGTGTAGACGGGTGCCCCCAGCGACGCTGCGTCCCTAGAAACCTGAACAAAAACAAATTTTCGAAATATTAGTAAATTATCGACTTAATAGTCGTTATCCAGCAAAAGTCAAAAGTCTATATAGCCCCTGCCCGCGCGCACAAACATCTTCAATTTCTCGTAACAGTAACTGATATATCTCAAGTTAACTCACAACAATGATCATGGTCATGCAGATATCCAGTCAGGAACTTCAATGATCTGACCGAAGATCCAAGCGTGGGACTGTGGTAGGGGTAAAATTACGTGTCATTAGCTCTCGTTACTCTAACCTCGCTTGAAGCTAATTTGATTGTTGGTTACCTTTGCGATTGGAGTTTTATTGTTAATAGCGATAAATCTAATCGTTAGCTTGTGCCATCCTATGTTGGGATTAGCACGAATAAATTAATCGACGTTTCTTTTTCCCCTTCTTCGGTATTTGTATTTAGCTAGGTTAGATTGGCTCATTCTGTCTGAGACCTGAATTTCTTTGTCTAGGGCGTAATATAATTAGTATATGTTGACGTTGGTTGTTCAGCGTGTTTGTATCTATAACAATATCCCACAACAAAAGTTTTTAGCATAAAAGCTTCTAATTAATTCCGCGCATCATTTGATACCGTTTTCTAAAATACAGGTTGAGATCCCGCGGTGTTATACTAAAAAAACTTTTTTTTTCTTGAATTTTCTATCACCATATCATAGTTTCCGGCCACTTTCTCCAAATTCCTTCGTTAGATTTCTTCCAAATAACCGTAATTCTGTGTAGACGGGTGCCCCCAGCGACGCTGCGTCCCTAGAAACCTGAACAAAAACAAATTTTCGAAATATTTGTAAATTATCGACTTAATAGTCGTTATCCAGCAAAAGTCAAAAGTCTATATAGCCCCTGCCCGCGCGCACAAACATCTTCAATTTCTCGTAACAGTAACTGATATATCTCAAGTTAACTCACAACAATGATCATGGTTATGCAGGTATCCAGTCAGGAACTTCAATGATCTGACCGAAGATCCAAGCGTGGGACTGTGGTAGGGGTAAAATTACTTGTCATTAGCTCTCGTTACTCTAACCTCGCTTGAAGCTAATTTGATTGTTGGTTACCTTTGCGATTGGAGTTTTATTGTTAATAGCGATAAATCTAATCGTTAGCTTGTGCCATCCTATGTTGGGATTAGCACGAATAAATTAATCGACGTTTCTTTTTCCCCTTCTTCGGTATTTGTATTTAGCTAGGTTAGATTGGCTCATTCTGTCTGAGACCTGAATTTCTTTGTCTAGGGCGTAATATAATTAGTATATGTTGACGTTGGTTGTTCAGCGTGTTTGTATCTATAACAATATCTATTTTGTTAATTCTTGTATATAGCTAGTTGTTTAATATTAGATATATCGTGGCATAATATTTTAGATTTCACATATTCTATAATAGTTATTAGCATTAAGAAAAATGTACATGTCGAAAAAGAAATCTTTTCAACAAATATCATCAGAGTTGCACAAAGTCAAACCTCAGCTTCGTGAAAATGAAAAAGTAACAGTGGATGATTGTAAAAACATATCACAGTCTTTGAAGGATTGTAAATACAGACATTATGCTCATCTCTTCAAAATAATAAACGAAAATACCAATTTTCGAAACTTTCATTTTTACAAGTCTGAAATCAGAAATGTCACTCTCTCAACTGAGGAGTTAACGCAGGCAATTCCCAAGTACAATTTGTGCCTTAAACCAGAACCTCCAACCGTATCTTGTGTCAGTTACGAATTGTTATGTGCCCATTTCCAACTGCCCAACACTTTGCGAAATCGTACGCGAATTTACAAGGTATGGTTGAAGTTACACAAAGCTTCAGCAAAGCTGTCCGCAGTGAATCCATACAATAATTATCGTCCCATCGATTCGCCCACTTACGACGAAGAACCAGCGCTTGATTGGTTCGCGTTGAGTCCATTAGAAACGGCTTCAAATAATGATTTGTGTTTGGAAAAGAAATCCGCATTCGATGACTTCAGGTCGTCCCCGGATTGCCAAGTTTTAAATGACGACCACTCAGAACAGCTTAATTTACCACGGCTATGTGATCTTGTAGACGCCAACCACTTTAATACCAAGTCATCATCACCTTCCTCCTGCCATACAGTTCTCCTTCCGAATTCGACGCCGCCAGAGATTGCGCCCAATCAGGCAACAATTAAAGTATCGCCAGACATACGGCGTGTGACGAAAGCCATTTTGAATATTTCAAGCCCTAACGTTTCGGCCGACGTCCTTCCAATCGGCACCAAGAATGTCGAAAGCCTTACCCGCGATTCCATTATTGAGGGTTCGTACATTATGGATGAGCGTTTGTGGAATGAGATGTTTTCAAATGGTCAATTAAACACCTTCACGTATCCCTACATTCTGAAAAAGACAATCGAAAAATACGTGAACAATACTTGCATCATCAATATTGAACATAAAAAATATTTAAAAAACAACAAAATAACAGTGACAGCGTCCTGCAAACATACTGAATGCAAAAAATTTAAAATTATCTTATCCGATCGTACCTTAACTGTACATAGTACAAACTTCAATTATTGTCACAGTCAGTATTTGACCCGGCAGCTAAGAGGAGCCGAAAGGACTATTGAGAAAAATAAACTTTTAAAAACAAAACCGCTTGCTCGCAAGAAAGAGTGCCTATTAAATTTAAACCATCCTCGTTTAAAAGAGGCAAAAAATCTCCAAACCGTAAAGTCAGATGCTACGGTCAGGAAGGCTCGATCGGAGGCTATAGGCATGAATAATCGTTCAAAAGATGACATTTTGGACCTGTTTTTATACCAAAGGGATCATTCAAATTACGTACAGGAATTGTCCTTTCCTCTAGTCGTAAAACTGTTCTGCGACGACCAAATCAACGTGATAAAAGCCACGGAAAAAACATTATTGCACCTAGATGCAACGGGTGGTGTGTGCAGGCCACCAAACGGCGACAAAAATATGAAAAGAATATTTTTGTACAGCGGTGTTATAAGAGTAAAAACAACACGGCGAATATTTTCTGTTTTTTCGATGATATCCTCGAAACACGACGCCAATACAATTTTCAAATTTTTAAATGATTTCAAGGTCTTTTGCGAGTCGAGCAACTGTTGGCCTGCATTCTCCGGGGTTGTGACAGATTTCAGTTTTGCTCTTATTAACGCAGCGTGCAAATCGTTCAATAATTGCACGTTAGCAGAATATTTAAAAATATGTTTTGACGGTGCGTTGAATGAAGAGTGTCATACACCTATATTTTTGTGTTGTGCACATATCGTCAAATGTATGTGCAACGATATAAATAAATCGAAAATTACTGAGAAGAACACGTTAAAAGACTTTTTTGTAAGCGTCATATTGATGGACGATTTAACGACAGTGGACGCCTTCATCGCAAACTTATACATTTTGTTGAATTCCGAATATTCCTCGCGAGCGGTTACAGACGCTTACAACAAATTGGTTTCAATTTGTTTAAATAACAGCAAAACTAAAGACCTGATCGAAACATTAGAAAAAATGCATACAACATCGTCGTCTGTATTCAAAGAGGGCGAAACCAAGAAGGAGGCCTTATATTCTGGTAGTCCGTATTACGCTAGGTGTAAGGCCATTATGGAAAATACATTAATCGAAGCTGCGGGACAGGAACATAACGAATATTTCGATCCGCCACTGTACGGCACATTTATTACAAAGTATATACCATATCTACCTTTGTGGTGTAACCTATTAAAAACTGGTCGCACAAGCAACTCTCCGGTGGAAAATTACTTTGGTCAGTTGAAACATAACGTTTTAAATGGCCAACGAAATTTGAGATGCACTCAGTTGGTTCGGAAATTGTTGTCTGACGTTTTGTCTTTATCCAAAGAAATACTGAACCGGATTCCCAAAGCAAGACTTGCCAAAACCCCAAAGTTGCCACAGGCGCATGAAGTATGGAGTAGGAAGAAAAAACCTATCCATAGTCATTTCGATGGCAGATTTTTAAAGGAGATAAAAATTAAACCAGAATTGCTGGAATTCGACGATGCTACATTTTGCAAATACTGCCGTCGCGGTACAAGTCCGGGGAGTTTTACGACGAAATGGGTCGCGTGCAACATTTGCGACGAGTGGGTGCACCAGTCTTGTGCAAGACCAGAAGGCTGCGAGGCAGTTGTTTTCACGGACTCCGAAGAATTCGTATGTGAATATTGTCGCAGCAGTCCGAAATTGATAGACACTCCGGTTGACTGGACCCTCCCTAATTCACCATCAGAGTACGGTTCTGATCCACAGGCTCCACATATAAACGTATACCCGAATGGTTTGGTGTTGGAACCAGAATATTATACGCAGATTGACAGAGGGTACATAGTCACTAAAATGGAATCATTATCCTTTTCAATGAACACACTACACCATGACGATTATGCAACCCTACAGCCGCACCAGTATTTGTCCGGGTTTGTACTGGAACACGCATGCCATATACAAAACAATGACAAATTTAATATAGTGAATGTTGAAAAGTCCACGTACATATTTGGAGGTGGTAAACGCACGCAAGATTTCCTAGAAAATCTTTCTATCCCCATAGAAACCGACACCGTCTTTCTGATATGCCTGTGCCAGCACTTTACCATGGTCGTACTATCAGTGAAGAATAAATACATCACAGTAATCGATCCGTTAGGCCAAGAAAAGTCATTGAGTAAATCCTATTTGGAGGAAGTAAATAAACTCTTAATCGAAAAAAATATCACGTCAGACATCACCAAAGTTAATATACTAAATCACATAAAACAAAACGACACCTACAACTGTGGACCGATGTTGATTTATTTTTTTACATGTTTAGCCGAGGGCAAGTGCTTGTCGCCGATTGAAACTCTAGATTTCGACTTTTATAGAAACCAAATAAAAAAAATGTTACTGGAAAACAGTGATCGAATGGATCAATTGTGTTTTTTCTGCACAAGAATCATAAGGGAGGTTGATGAATTTTTCTTGTGTCGCTTCTGTGACAGAAAAATTCATCTTAACAACAACTGTATTTTGTCGATAACAGAAAAACGTGAAAACGTCTCTATAAATCGCAAAGTACTAAGTCTCAACAATACTTGCCAATTGTGTACCATCTTCTTCAAGAATTTACAGCAGTGAAGGTATTATTTATTATGATTCTGTATTGTGGAGGCTGGCTGGTATTCTACTTATAACTTCCCAGAGCCCTGTTGAGTTTTTCAATTGGTGGAGGCGAAAAAATATTTTTTCCCAAACATGCAATGAAATATTGATGATACGTTCTTCTTATTTGCCGGGGAAGTATCACGTTTCAGGCGCGGCTAGACAATTGGTCTATAATGAAAATTCATACAACCGGTGCAGGCCTAGGCCTGCAACTCACTTTTTTTTAATTTCCATTTGACATATTTGTGACACAGCATCTAGGCATTCCACCCTTTAAAAAAGCTACAAGCAATATTTACTCTATGGTTCGCTATGACATTCTGCCAATACAGCTATTAAAAAATCATGAACCATATTTGCTATATAGGTATCGCAGTTTTATTTATGTAAAAAAGATCAGTATCATGAAAAATTTGTTTGATTGAACAGAGGTTATATAATTTTGATTGTCAATAATTAATAACAAGTGTCGTTCGACAGGTCTATGCTAAGGATTCGTTCAGAAACATGATTACGCAATCTTCGAATCGTATGATACGTGTTAGTTTTTTTTAATTCACTTATAATTTCTCAAGTAATACATTTTTTGATTTACAGATTTTTATTTATTTATTTATTTCATTGCATGTTTGAGAAAAGCACTATACAGACATCGGCGGGGAACGGAAGTTGTCGGCCTCGTAACTATCCGGCCTCACTTCTTTCGGCCGTATATAATACTCGGCCTGCAACATCCTCCTTCCCGGCCTCTGTAGTAATGTACTATAGCAGCTGATTTTCTTTTATATTATTTAAAAAAGGGACGACTAACTGGTTTCAGTCGGGTTATCGGTTCTTATTTTAGAACCATTCCACCTATTTCCCTGATCGCTCCTGGGATTACTAGTTATCTGCCCTCGCCGCCGTCACTCCGTTGAACCTTCCTGCCTTGCAGATGCCTATTATTTTCTCAATCGTTAGGTCTTGTAGTCATCTTCCTCTAGCGTGTCCCTTCCGGTTCCTTCCCATCTCTCCATTGCGTATGATGGGCATTTTGCTATTAGATGTATTCTTGTTTCTTCTTCCCCGCATTTGGTCATCTTTTATCTTCAGAATAGTTAGGTAGATAACTGTCCTATGATTAATCTGATGGTCAACATTGGATTATTCCTCTAGACCTTGCCATCTTCGGGTTGCTTCTTGTATCGCTCTTCGCCCTATAAACTTATTTTGAAATAAATGATTTTCTGCTTCATTGCCGACGGGCCTTCTGCCTCCTAGTAGTTGCGGGCTATTCTCTCAAACGAAACGAGGTAGAGCTCTACTAAAAGCGGATTATTAAAGCTTGTTGTATTAGTTATGATACTTTATAAGTCGCATCCCATTCATCGATCTAGAAATCGGGTGAAAAAAATGATGTTTCTTCCTATTTTCTGTAAAGCCGTCGGCCGCCAAGTCATATCTCGCAAACAAAACGAGGTAGAGGTTTGACCAAAATTGATTATGAAAGCCTTGTCAATATACAACATTATGTTTATAGTGGCATCCCATTCATCGATCTAAAAATAAGTTAAAAGAAAACCTTCTTGCTTAACGTTCACGGCCCGTCGGGCGCCCAAGACATTGCGTGTCTCTACTCTCGAACAAAATGAGGTAGAGCTCTACTAAAACTTGTATCTGAAAGCTTTGTTATTGTGCTATAATAAATTTATAGCAGCATCCCATTCATCGATCTAGAAACCAGGTGAATTAAATGATTTTCTGCTTCATTGCCGACGGGCCTTCAGCCTCCTAGTAGTTGCGGGCTATTCTCTCAAACGAAACGAGGTAGAGCTCTACTAAAAACGGATTATTAAAGCCTGTTGTATTAGTAATGATAATTTGTAAGTCGCATCCCATTCATCGATCTAGAAATAAGTTAAAAAAAAACTTCTTGCTCAACGCTCACGGCCCGTCGGGCGCCCAAGACATTGCGTGTCTCTACTCTCGAACAAAATGAGGTAGAGCTCTACTGAAACTTGTTTCTGAAAGCTTTGTTATTGTGCTATAATAAATTTATAGCAGCATCCCATTCATCGATCTAGAAATCAGGTGAAATAAATGATTTTCTGCTTCATTGCCGACGGGCCTTCAGCCTCCTAGTAGTTGCGGGCTATTCTCTCAAACGAAACGAGGTAGAGCTCTACTAAAACTTGTTTCTGAAAGCTTTGTTATTGTGCTATAATAAATTTATAGCAGCATTCCATTCATCGATCTAGAAATCAGGTGAAATAAATGATTTTCTGCTTCATTGCCGACGGGCCTTCAGCCTCCTAGTAGTTGCGGGCTATTCTCTCAAACGAAACGAGGTAGAGCTCTACTAAAACTTGTTTCTGAAAGCTTTGTTATTGTGCTATAATAAATTTATAGCAGCATCCCATTCATCGATCTAGAAATCAGGTGAAATAAATGATTTTCTGCTTCATTGCCGACGGGCCTTCAGCCTCCTAGTAGTTGCGTGCTATTCTCTCAAACGAAACGAGGTAGAGCTCTACTAAAAGCGGATTATTAAAGCCTGTCGTATTAGTTATGATAATTTATAAGTCGCATCCCATTCATCGATCTAGAAATAAGTTAAAAAAAAACCTTCTTGCTCAACGCTCACGGCCCGTCGGGCGCCCAAGACATTGCGTGTCTCTACTCTCGAACAAAATGAGGTAGAGCTCTACTAAAACTTGTTTCTGAAAGCTTTGTTATTGTGCTATAATAAATTTATAGCAGCATCCCATTCATCGATCTAGAAATCGGGTGAAAAAAATGATGTTTCTTCCTATTTTCTGTATAGCCGTCGGCCGCCAAGTCATATCTCGCAAACAAAACGAGGTAGAGGTTAAACCAAAATTGATTATGAAAGCCTTGTCAATATACAACATTATGTTTATAGTGGCATCCCATTCATCGATCTAGAAATAAGTAAAAAAAAAATCCTTCTTGCTCAACGCTCACGGCCCGTCGGGCGCCCAAGACATTGCGTGTCTCTTCTCTCGAACAAAACGAGGTAGAGCTCTACTAAAACTTGTTTCTGAAAGCTTTGTTATTGTGCTATAATAAATTTATAGCAGCATCCCATTCATCGATCTAGAAATCAGGTGAAATAAATGATTTTCTGCTTCATTGCCGACGGGCCTTCAGCCTCCTAGTAGTTGCGGCCTATTCTCTCAAACGAAACGAGGTAGAGCTCTATTAAAAACGGTTTATTAAAGCCTGTTGTATTAGTTATGATAATTCATAAGTCGCATCCCATTCATCGATCTAGAAATCGGGTGAAAAAAATGATGTTTCTTCCTATTTTCTGTATAGCCGTCGGCCGCCAAGTCATATCTCGCAAACAAAACGAGGTAGAGGTTTAACCAAAATTGATTATGAAAGCCTTGTCAATATACAACATTATGTTTATAGTGGCATCCCATTCATCGATCTAGAAATAAGTTAAAAAAAGATCCTTCTTGCTTAACGCACACGGCCCGTCGGGCGCCCAAGACATTGCGTGTCTCTACTCTCGAACAAAATGAGGTAGAGCTCTACTAAAACTTGTATCTGAAAGCTTTTTAATTGTGCTATAATAAATTTATAGCAGCATCCCATTCATCGATCTAGAAATCAGGTGAAATAAATGATTTTCTGCTTCATTGCCGACGGGCCTTCAGCCTCCTAGTAGTTGCGGCCTATTCTCTCAAACGAAACGAGGTAGAGCTCTACTAAAAGCGGATTATTAAAGCCTGTTGTATTAGTTATGATAATTTATAAGTCGCATCCCATTCATCGATCTAGAAATTGGGTGAAAAAAATGATGTTTCTTCCTATTTTCTGTATAGCCGTCGGCCGCCAAGTCATATCTCGCAAACAAAACGAGGTAGAGGTTTAACCAAAATTGATTATGAAAGCCTTGTCAATATACAACATTATGTTTATAGTGGCATCCCATTCATCGATCTAGAAATAAGTTAAAAAAAGATCCTTCTTGCTTAACGCTCACGGCCCGTCGGGCGCCCAAGACATTGCGTGTCTCTACTCTCGAACAAAATGAGGTAGAGCTCTACTAAAACTTGTATCTGAAAGCTTTTTAATTGTGCTATAATAAATTTATAGCAGCATCCCATTCATCGATCTAGAAATCAGGTGAAATAAATGATTTTCTGCTTCGTTGCCGACGGGCCTTCAGCCTCCTAGTAGTTGCGGCCTATTCTCTCAAACGAAACGAGGTAGAGCTCTACTAAAAGCGGATTATTAAAGCCTGTTGTATTAGTTATGATAATTTATAAGTCGCATCCCATTCATCGATCTAGAAATTGGGTGAAAAAAATGATGTTTCTTCCTATTTTCTGTATAGCCGTCGGCCGCCAAGTCATATCTCGCAAACAAAACGAGGTAGAGGTTTAACTAAAATTGATTATGAAAGCCTTGTCAATATACAACATTATGTTTATAGTGGCATCCCATTCATCGATCTAGAAATAAGTAAAAAAAAAATCCTTCTTGCTCAACGCTCACGGCCCGTCGGGCGCCCAAGACATTGCGTGTCTCTACTCTCGAACAAAACGAGGTAGAGCTCTACTAAAACTTGTTTCTGAAAGCTTTGTTATTGTGCTATAATAAATTTATAGCAGCATCCCATTCATCGATCTAGAAATCAGGTGAAATAAATGATTTTCTGCTTCATTGCCGACGGGCCTTCAGCCTCCTAGTAGTTGCGGGCTATTCTCTCAAACGAAACGAGGTAGAGCTCTACTAAAACTTGTTTCTGAAAGCTTTGTTATTGTGCTATAATAAATTTATAGCAGCATCCCATTCATCGATCTAGAAATCAGGTGAAATAAATGATTTTCTGCTTCATTGCCGACGGGCCTTCAGCCTCCTAGTAGTTGCGGCCTATTCTCTCAAACGAAACGAGGTAGAGCTCTACTAAAAGCGGATTATTAAAGCCTGTTGTATTAGTTATGATAATTTATAAGTCGCATCCCATTCATCGATCTAGAAATCGGGTGAAAAAAATGATGTTTCTTCCTATTTTCTGTATAGCCGTCGGCCGCCAAGTCATATCTCGCAAACAAAACGAGGTAGAGGTTTAACCAAAATTGATTATGAAAGCCTTGTCAATATACAACATTATGTTTATAGTGGCATCCCATTCATCGATCTAGAAATAAGTTAAAAAAAGATCCTTCTTGCTTAACGCTCACGGCCCGTCGGGCGCCCAAGACATTGCGTGTCTCTACTCTCGAACAAAATGAGGTAGAGCTCTACTAAAACTTGTATCTGAAAGCTTTTTAATTGTGCTATAATAAATTTATAGCAGCATCCCATTCATCGATCTAGAAATCAGGTGAAATAAATGATTTTCTGCTTCGTTGCCGACGGGCCTTCAGCCTCCTAGTAGTTGCGGCCTATTCTCTCAAACGAAACGAGGTAGAGCTCTACTAAAAGCGGATTATTAAAGCCTGTTGTATTAGTTATGATAATTTATAAGTCGCATCCCATTCATCGATCTAGAAATTGGGTGAAAAAAATGATGTTTCTTCCTATTTTCTGTATAGCCGTCGGCCGCCAAGTCATATCTCGCAAACAAAACGAGGTAGAGGTTTAACCAAAATTGATGATGAAAGCCTTGTCAAAATACAACTTTATGTTTATAGTGGCATCCCATTCATCGATCTAGAAATAAGTAAAAAAAAAAAACCTTCTTGCTCAACGCTCACGGCCCGTCGGGCGCCCAAGACATTGCGTGTCTCTACTCTCGAACAAAACGAGGTAGAGCTCTACTAAAACTTGTTTATGAAAGCTTTGTTATTGTGCTATAATAAATTTATAGCAGCATCCCATTCATCGATCTAGAAATCAGGTGAAATAAATGATTTTCTGCTTCATTGCCGACGGGCCTTCAGCCTCCTAGTAGTTGCGGCCTATTCTCTCAAACGAAACGAGGTAGAGCTCTACTAAAAGCGGATTATTAAAGCCTGTTGTATTAGTTATGATAATTTATAAGTCGCATCCCATTCATCGATCTAGAAATCGGGTGAAAAAAATGATGTTTCTTCCTATTTTCTGTATAGCCGTCGGCCGCCAAGTCATATCTCGCAAACAAAACGAGGTAGAGGTTTAACCAAAATTGATTATGAAAGCCTTGTCAATATACAACATTATGTTTATAGTGGCATCCCATTCATCGATCTAGAAATAAGTAAAAAAAAAATCCTTCTTGCTCAACGCTCACGGCCCGTCGGGCGCCCAAGACATTGCGTGTCTCTACTCTCGAACAAAACGAGGTAGAGCTCTACTAAAACTTGTTTCTGAAAGCTTTGTTATTGTGCTATAATAAATTTATAGCAGCATCCCATTCATCGATCTAGAAATCAGGTGAAATAAATGATTTTCTGCTTCATTGCCGACGGGCCTTCAGCCTCCTAGTAGTTGCGGGCTATTCTCTCAAACGAAACGAGGTAGAGCTCTACTAAAACTTGTTACTGAAAGCTTTGTTATTGTGCTATAATAAATTTATTGCAGCATCCCATTAATCGATCTAGAAATCAGGTGAAATAAATGATTTTCTGCTTCATTGCCGACGGGCCTTCAGCCTCCTAGTAGTTGCGGGCTATTCTCTCAAACGAAACGAGGTAGAGCTCTACTAAAACTTGTTTCTGAAAGCTTTGTTATTGTGCTATAATAAATTTATAGCAGCATCCCATTCATCAATCTAGAAATCAGGTGAAATAAATGATTTTCTGCTTCATTGCCGACGGGCCTTCAGCCTCCTAGTAGTTGCGGCCTATTCTCTCAAACGAAACGAGGTAGAGCTCTACTAAAAGCGGATTATTAAAGCCTGTTGTATTAGTTATGATAATTTATAAGTCGCATCCCATTCATCGATCTAGAAATCGGGTGAAAAAAATGATGTTTCTTCCTATTTTCTGTATAGCCGTCGGCCGCCAAGTCATATCTCGCAAACAAAACGAGGTAGAGGTTTAACCAAAATTGATTATGAAAGCCTTGTCAATATACAACATTATGTTTATAGTGGCATCCCATTCATCGATCTAGAAATAAGTTAAAAAAAGATCCTTCTTGCTTAACGCTCACGGCCCGTCGGGCGCCCAAGACATTGCGTGTCTCTACTCTCGAACAAAATGAGGTAGAGCTCTACTAAAACGTGTATCTGAAAGCTTTTTAATTGTGCTATAATAAATTTATAGCAGCATCCCATTCATCGATCTAGAAATCAGGTGAAATAAATGATTTTCTGCTTCATTGCCGACGGGCCTTCAGCCTCCTAGTAGTTGCGGCCTATTCTCTCAAACGAAACGAGGTAGAGCTCTACTAAAAGCGGATTATTAAAGCCTGTTGTATTAGTTATGATAATTTATAAGTCGCATCCCATTCATCGATCTAGAAATCGGGTGAAAAAAATGATGTTTCTTCCTATTTTCTGTATAGCCGTCGGCCGCCAAGTCATATCTCGCAAACAAAACGAGGTAGAGGTTTAACCAAAATTGATTATGAAAGCCTTGTCAATATACAACATTATGTTTATAGTGGCATCCCATTCATCGATCTAGAAATAAGTTAAAAAAAGATCCTTCTTGCTTAACGCTCACGGCCCGTCGGGCGCCCAAGACATTGCGTGTCTCTACTCTCGAACAAAATGAGGTAGAGCTCTACTAAAACGTGTATCTGAAAGCTTTTTAATTGTGCTATAATAAATTTATAGCAGCATCCCATTCATCGATCTAGAAATCAGGTGAAATAAATGATTTTCTGCTTCATTGCCGACGGGCCTTCAGCCTCCTAGTAGTTGCGGCCTATTCTCTCAAACGAAACGAGGTAGAGCTCTACTAAAAGCGGATTATTAAAGCCTGTTGTATTAGTTATGATAATTTATAAGTCGCATCCCATTCATCGATCTAGAAATCGGGTGAAAAAAATGATGTTTCTTCCTATTTTCTGTATAGCCGTCGGCCGCCAAGTCATATCTCGCAAACAAAACGAGGTAGAGGTTTAACCAAAATTGATTATGAAAGCCTTGTCAATATACAACATTATGTTTATAGTGGCATCCCATTCATCGATCTAGAAATAAGTAAAAAAAAAATCCTTCTTGCTCAACGCTCACGGCCCGTCGGGCGCCCAAGACATTGCGTGTCTCTACTCTCGAACAAAACGAGGTAGAGCTCTACTAAAACTTGTTTCTGAAAGCTTTGTTATTGTGCTATAATAAATTTATAGCAGCATCCCATTCATCGATCTAGAAATCAGGTGAAATAAATGATTTTCTGCTTCATTGCCGACGGGCCTTCAGCCTCCTAGTAGTTGCGGGCTATTCTCTCAAACGAAACGAGGTAGAGCTCTACTAAAACTTGTTACTGAAAGCTTTGTTATTGTGCTATAATAAATTTATAGCAGCATCCCATTAATCGATCTAGAAATCAGGTGAAATAAATGATTTTCTGCTTCATTGCCGACGGGCCTTCAGCCTCCTAGTAGTTGCGGGCTATTCTCTCAAACGAAACGAGGTAGAGCTCTACTAAAACTTGTTTCTGAAAGCTTTGTTATTGTGCTATAATAAATTTATAGCAGCATCCCATTCATCAATCTAGAAATCAGGTGAAATAAATGATTTTCTGCTTCATTGCCGACGGGCCTTCAGCCTCCTAGTAGTTGCGGCCTATTCTCTCAAACGAAACGAGGTAGAGCTCTACTAAAAGCGGATTATTAAAGCCTGTTGTATTAGTTATGATAATTTATAAGTCGCATCCCATTCATCGATCTAGAAATCGGGTGAAAAAAATGATGTTTCTTCCTATTTTCTGTATAGCCGTCGGCCGCCAAGTCATATCTCGCAAACAAAACGAGGTAGAGGTTTAACCAAAATTGATTATGAAAGCCTTGTCAATATACAACATTATGTTTATAGTGGCATCCCATTCATCGATCTAGAAATAAGTTAAAAAAAGATCCTTCTTGCTTAACGCTCACGGCCCGTCGGGCGCCCAAGACATTGCGTGTCTCTACTCTCGAACAAAATGAGGTAGAGCTCTACTAAAACGTGTATCTGAAAGCTTTTTAATTGTGCTATAATAAATTTATAGCAGCATCCCATTCATCGATCTAGAAATCAGGTGAAATAAATGATTTTCTGCTTCATTGCCGACGGGCCTTCAGCCTCCTAGTAGTTGCGGCCTATTCTCTCAAACGAAACGAGGTAGAGCTCTACTAAAAGCGGATTATTAAAGCCTGTTGTATTAGTTATGATAATTTATAAGTCGCATCCCATTCATCGATCTAGAAATCGGGTGAAAAAAATGATGTTTCTTCCTATTTTCTGTATAGCCGTCGGCCGCCAAGTCATATCTCGCAAACAAAACGAGGTAGAGGTTTAACCAAAATTGATTATGAAAGCCTTGTCAATATACAACATTATGTTTATAGTGGCATCCCATTCATCGATCTAGAAATAAGTTAAAAAAAGATCCTTCTTGCTTAACGCTCACGGCCCGTCGGGCGCCCAAGACATTGCGTGTCTCTACTCTCGAACAAAATGAGGTAGAGCTCTACTAAAACGTGTATCTGAAAGCTTTTTAATTGTGCTATAATAAATTTATAGCAGCATCCCATTCATCGATCTAGAAATCAGGTGAAATAAATGATTTTCTGCTTCATTGCCGACGGGCCTTCAGCCTCCTAGTAGTTGCGGCCTATTCTCTCAAACGAAACGAGGTAGAGCTCTACTAAAAGCGGATTATTAAAGCCTGTTGTATTAGTTATGATAATTTATAAGTCGCATCCCATTCATCGATCTAGAAATCGGGTGAAAAAAATGATGTTTCTTCCTATTTTCTGTATAGCCGTCGGCCGCCAAGTCATATCTCGCAAACAAAACGAGGTAGAGGTTTAACCAAAATTGATTATGAAAGCCTTGTCAATATACAACATTATGTTTATAGTGGCATCCCATTCATCGATCTAAAAATAAGTTAAAAAAAAACCTTCTTGCTTAACGTTCACGGCCCGTCGGGCGCCCAAGACATTGCGTGTCTCTACTCTCGAACAAAATGAGGTAGAGCTCTACTAAAACTTGTATCTGAAAGCTTTGTTATTGTGCTATAATAAATTTATAGCAGCATCCCATTCATCGATCTAGAAACCAGGTGAATTAAATGATTTTCTGCTTCATTGCCGACGGGCCTTCAGTCTCCTAGTAGTTGCGGGCTATTCTCTCAAACGAAACGAGGTAGAGCTCTACTAAAAACGGATTATTAAAGCCTGTTGTATTAGTAATGATAATTTGTAAGTTGCATCCCATTCATCGATCTAGAAATAAGTTAAAAAAAAACCTTCTTGCTCAACGCTCACGGCCCGTCGGGCGCCCAAGACATTGCGTGTCTCTCTACTCTCGAACAAAATGAGGTAGAGCTCTACTAAAACTTGTTTCTGAAAGCTTTTTTACTGTGCTATAATAAATTTATAGCAGCATCCCATTCATCGATCTAGAAATCGGGTGAAAAAAATGATGTTTCTTCCTATTTTCTGTATAGCCGTCGGCCGCCAAGTCATATCTCGCAAACAAAACGAGGTAGAGGTTTAACCAAAATTGATTATGAAAGCCTTGTCAATATACAACATTATGTTTATAGTGGCATCCCATTCATCGATCTAGAAATAAGTTAAAAAAAGATCCTTCTTGCTTAACGCTCACGGCCCGTCGGGCGCCCAAGACATTGCGTGTCTCTACTCTCGAACAAAACGAGGTAGAGCTCTACTAAAACTTGTTTCTGAAAGCTTTGTTATTGTGCTATAATAAATTTATAGCAGCATCCCATTCATCGATCTAGAAATCAGGTGAAATAAATGATTTTCTGCTTCATTGCCGACGGGCCTTCAGCCTCCTAGTAGTTGCGGGCTATTCTCTCAAACGAAACGAGGTAGAGCTCTACTAAAACTTGTTTCTGAAAGCTTTGTTATTGTGCTATAATAAATTTATAGCAGCATTCCATTCATCGATCTAGAAATCAGGTGAAATAAATGATTTCCTGCTTCATTGCCGACGGGCCTTCAGCCTCCTAGTAGTTGCGGGCTATTCTCTCAAACGAAACGAGGTAGAGCTCTACTAAAACTTGTTTCTGAAAGCTTTGTTATTGTGCTATAATAAATTTATAGCAGCATTCCATTCATCGATCTAGAAATCAGGTGAAATAAATGATTTCCTGCTTCATTGCCGACGGGCCTTCAGCCTCCTAGTAGTTGCGGGCTATTCTCTCAAACGAAACGAGGTAGAGCTCTACTAAAACTTGTTTCTGAAAGCTTTTTTATTGTGCTATAATAAATTTATAGCAGCATCCCATTCATCGATCTAGAAATCAGGTGAAATAAATGATTTTCTGCTTCATTGCCGACGGGCCTTCAGCCTCCTAGTAGTTGCGGCCTATTCTCTCAAACGAAACGAGGTAGAGCTCTACTAAAAGCGGATTATTAAAGCCTGTTATATTAGTTATGATAATTTATAAGTCGCATCCCATTCATCGATCTAGAAATCGGGTGAAAAAAATGATGTTTCTTCCTATTTTCTGTATAGCCGTCGGCCGCCAAGTCATATCTCGCAAACAAAACGAGGTAGAGGTTTAACCAAAATTGATTATGAAAGCCTTGTCAATATACAACATTATGTTTATAGTGGCATCCCATTCATCGATCTAAAAATAAGTTAAAAAAAAACCTTCTTGCTTAACGTTCACGGCCCGTCGGGCGCCCAAGACATTGCGTGTCTCTACTCTCGAACAAAATGAGGTAGAGCTCTACTAAAACTTGTATCTGAAAGCTTTGTTATTGTGCTATAATAAATTTATAGCAGCATCCCATTCATCGATCTAGAAACCAGGTGAATTAAATGATTTTCTGCTTCATTGCCGACGGGCCTTCAGTCTCCTAGTAGTTGCGGGCTATTCTCTCAAACGAAACGAGGTAGAGCTCTACTAAAAACGGATTATTAAAGCCTGTTGTATTAGTAATGATAATTTGTAAGTTGCATCCCATTCATCGATCTAGAAATAAGTTAAAAAAAAACCTTCTTGCTCAACGCTCACGGCCCGTCGGGCGCCCAAGACATTGCGTGTCTCTCTACTCTCGAACAAAATGAGGTAGAGCTCTACTAAAACTTGTTTCTGAAAGCTTTTTTACTGTGCTATAATAAATTTATAGCAGCATCCCATTCATCGATCTAGAAATCGGGTGAAAAAAATGATGTTTCTTCCTATTTTCTGTATAGCCGTCGGCCGCCAAGTCATATCTCGCAAACAAAACGAGGTAGAGGTTTAACCAAAATTGATTATGAAAGCCTTGTCAATAAACAACATTATGTTTATAGTGGCATCCCATTCATCGATCTAGAAATAAGTTAAAAAAAGATCCTTCTTGCTCAACGCTCACGGCCCGTCGGGCGCCCAAGACATTGCGTGTCTCTACTCTCGAACAAAACGAGGTAGAGCTCTACTAAAACTTGTTTCTGAAAGCTTTGTTATTGTGCTATAATAAATTTATAGCAGCATCCCATTCATCGATCTAGAAATCAGGTGAAATAAATGATTTTCTGCTTCATTGCCGACGGGCCTTCAGCCTCCTAGTAGTTGCGGGCTATTCTCTCAAACGAAACGAGGTAGAGCTCTACTAAAACTTGTTTCTGAAAGCTTTGTTATTGTGCTATAATAAATTTATAGCAGCATTCCATTCATCGATCTAGAAATCAGGTGAAATAAATGATTTCCTGCTTCATTGCCGACGGGCCTTCAGCCTCCTAGTAGTTGCGGGCTATTCTCTCAAACGAAACGAGGTAGAGCTCTACTAAAACTTGTTTCTGAAAGCTTTGTTATTGTGCTATAATAAATTTATAGCAGCATCCCATTCATCGATCTAGAAATCAGGTGAAATAAATGATTTTCTGCTTCATTGCCGACGGGCCTTCAGCCTCCTAGTAGTTGCGGCCTATTCTCTCAAACGAAACGAGGTAGAGCTCTACTAAAAACGGTTTATTAAAGCCTGTTGTATTAGTTATGATAATTTATAAGTCGCATCCCATTCATCGATCTAGAAATCGGGTGAAAAAAATGATGTTTCTTCCTATTTTCTGTATAGCCGTCGGCCGCCAAGTCATATCTCGCAAACAAAACGAGGTAGAGGTTTAACCAAAATTGATTATGAAAGCCTTGTCAATATACAACATTATGTTTATAGTGGCATCCCATTCATCGATCTAGAAATAAGTTAAAAAAAGATCCTTCTTGCTTAACGCTCACGGCCCGTCGGGCGCCCAAGACATTGCGTGTCTCTACTCTCGAACAAAATGAGGTAGAGCTCTACTAAAACTTGTATCTGAAAGCTTTTTAATTGTGTTCTGAAAGCTTTTTATATCTATAAGTTACAAAATCAATCAGTCCTATGTTATTCATTGTTAAAGATATTATAAGGTAAACCTTAAGTTGGTATTCAACTCAGTTTTCAAATGTATCTTTCGTGGGGATATCATTTGATTGTTATCTTTTCAACGGCAACGTTGAGTTCGAGTGACAGCTTAGTAAGTGAATTAAAGTGCTGTTTTTACAATGATTTCAATGAATCGCCTAATTTTTTACGTCTTTATTTGGTAGGGTTATACATTCGGCCGCCAACATTTGGCCGCCAACTTCACACTTTCGGCCGCCAACTTTTGGCCGCTAACTTCACACCGGTAAACCTATGTACCTCTCTTGGTACGCGGTCAATTTCACGGTAAATAGCATTAAAGTAACATGTGCCATGGTAGTCCCATTGCCAAGAACATACTACAAGACATTATGAAATAATTGACCAGCTTGTATAAAAAAAAACTACCAAATATCTGTATAATATATATATACACGGTGGGTCAGAAAATATGGCAAATAATTAACCCACAGTATCGGCTATCGATTCTAAGTATATTGTATAGGCCTTTATTTTTTTTTGAGTTAGTAAAAAAAATAATTGTATATGGGATTGGTTGTGTGAGCGACGCCTGAATCCTATACAAAATATTTTTTTTTACCAACTCGAAAAAAAATAATATATCTTGTATATTAATTAATATCACATTATTTCAAAGTCAGTGTACCAAAGGTTTCCCGTTGGCAATTTAACGGTTAACTGTCTCAAAAAACATACAATAAAAAATATAGCTTTTCTATGTGGGTCCACCCGTCGGTGCCCAGTGGGGACAAATGGGAAAAATAATTCCCGTTTGTCCCCACTGGGGACAACTGAGAATTTTCATTCTTATTTGTTGCCAATAGGACAAATGCGAATGATATGTTTCCAAATGGGATATTTTACATTTGTCTTGACTGGTACAATTGTTCCTAGTTTCCCCTAAGTGCCTAGTTCGGACATAAAACTCAACGTGCATTAGTTTAACTAAATATAACTCAGAAAATAGAGAATAATCTTTTGAAAAACAAAAGTACAATTACGCAATTATTATAACGCAATTAGAAGCACAGCCAAAAAACAGTGTAGGGAATTGCGGCAGTCGGAAAAACAGAAGTTTTTAAGGAGTAAGGTTTTTCCATAAGCTAAATATACTTAAATTCTGTAGTAATATGTTCAGATTAGTAAATGGACCATTCATTACATATAACATTGGGCGGCAGCAATATAATTAAGCCTTTTTGCATGTGGACTTCGGGTGAACATTTTTTACAAAGTAGGAAAACTATATTACTTTAGACGCCTTTTTTCATAACAACGGTCTACAAAATCATAATACGTAATTTGATAATAAGAAACTATGGAAGACATCAAACTCGTAACGAAAAACTTGTTTGTGTATCTTATGTCAATATCCGGAAAAAAACAAATACAAAATCCCTTCATTTTACTCAATTCCGTAATTTTTACGCTTTTCGGGACAAGGTTGGTTTTTGATGTACAGAATTGCGGCAATCAGTAAATCGACCGTAATTTATTACATTCCAACTGAATTTCCATGAAACTTTATTTAATCAATTCGTTATGAAATCCTACACAATGATTTAAACAGTTTATAATGAAAATACTTACCCATTAGTTGTCAAACCCTTAAGAAAATCATTATAGGCGCTTACGCACACGCGAAGCACTTGCTGCGCTTTCGGCGGTTTGGCGCGGATTCGGGAATAAAAATTACGTAATCACATACCATATGTCACAGTTCGTTGACCTCTCGTTTATTTGACGTTATATTGTCCACACTTTATATGTACATACATATTTTTTGTAAATGGTTTGTGGTTTTCTTATTTTTGGGCCTTAACCAATAAATTCCGGAATTACGTACGTTAACGCAAATCGGTACCGTTACCTTACTCTCCCTGCCACGTTTGAATTCGCTTGACCACTTTTGAATTGTAGATAAAGAAGGAGCAGACTCACGGTAAACACAATCCATTTCCTCTTTTATGGTTTTTTGGTTTTTACCCTGTTTCGTCAAGAATTTTATTACGGAACGATGTTCTAATTTCGTTAACATTGTTAATTCACTCATTGTGTTCGTGTTTGTTCAGAAATTGCAGAAAAACAAAAGAACATCTCGGTTTGAATTATACTTTTTTTTAATGTCAAAGAATGAACTTACCAGCCAGTAACAAAACAAATTCAAAAAGAGGTTATAAGATATCAATACCGAGAATATTTTGAACGCCCCTCGTATACCCATATTGTAGGAGTGCTTTAAAAAAAGTCCGCCATCTTCGGTGTTCCGACATGTTGTGGTGCATTTACATGAACGGCGTTCAAAACGACATTCACGGGCACGTTCACAGGCACAGGCGTGTAAACAGGTTGATTTTGAACGCGCTCGTGAACGTGAACGTGAACGCCGTCGATCGGTCGGCTGTCGGTTTCCTATCGGTTGTTCGGCAAAGATCATCGTATGTTTACATACACGGTGTTCAAAACAACGTTCAACGGGCACGTTTACGAGCCCGGGCGCGTGCGTATAAACGCACTATTGGATTTAGAATGATTTCACACAGCTAACTAACCATGTATTGTCTTTCAAACTAAATGTGCATACAAAATCTCAGGTCAATCGGTTGAAGATATACCTATGCCTCAAAATAGAGTTGCAAGATTCCACCGGAACAAACATACATACATATATACATAAATACATACATTGCAAGTTAAATGAAAGCTTTTAAAATAGGTACTAGAAGACTGTACTACAAGGCGCTAAAGTGAGCCATAATGCCACGAGTTATTTAGTGTCGTTTGGGCACATTTACGAGGGGCATTATGGCGATTAGCCCTGAGTTGTAACTCAGGGCTAATCGCCATAATGCCCCATAGTATAAACTAGAGAGTGTACTCTCTAGTTTATACTTCGGCTGCGAGAAAATAACTCCTCTACACTCCCCAAGGAACCTACTCATCAAATGTCAGCCTTTTCTGCGAACATTAGTTTCGGCTGTGCATGATGTTAGGCCGGAAATACACTGGTAAGTCACTTACGTAATATTTACAGAAGTGACTTACGACTCCATTTACACTTAAAAATAAAATTACGGTGAGAAGCACTTACGTAATTTCTGTGAGTTTTACTTACGTAACTTATTACAAACCCGTTTACACCACACTTACCGACTTACCGAAGTCAGAATCAAAAATCCCGTTTCAAAGGCAAGTTAAAGCAGCAGTTAATTCTAAAAAGTAATAAAATACCACTAAACAAAGAGGTTGTCTAATGCAGTATGGAACAAGGTGCATTTGAAATCCTAATGGAATTAAGAATGTATCACCGAAGGCAATTCTAAAAGCTTTTACATCACCCTTGGCCATAAAGTGGGATTTTCTGCCCGCTACGCGGAGAGAAAATCTCACTTCTTGGCCAAGGCAAGACGTAAAACTTTTGACAAACCACGAGTGGTAATTCGGAAAGCCAGATCGCATATTTATGGCCCTCACCACAGGCGGTTTGGGCCACAGGAACCTGCGATACTTGTTCAAATTTCATTAGGATGACCTTTGTCATTTTCAGTCGGTCCTCTGGAAAGTAGGTATCATCTTTGAAATAAAAAGAGAATCATTGATATGGGTTCACAACTAAGTACTAAACATAAAAAAACCGGCCAAGAAGCGAGTTAAACTCGCGTGGAGAGGGTTCCGATCCTTAGTTATTTTCAATGACGTCAATTACAAACTGTTTCACAGGATAAACTCTTTTATATGATAGATTTCAAATACCATGGACTTTTTAATAATTTTCCTGTAATCTATAGGTCAATAACTACCCTCCGTTTTTTTTTTTAATTTAGGTCCGTAGTTTCTGAGATAAGGGGGGGGGGGGGGTGGTCGTTTTTCGCTTATTTTCTTAAATAACTCGAAAGGTACTGACCAAAAAAGAAATAAAAAAAATACATTTGAGATCTTCATAAGAAGTGCTTTCATTTAATATGTCACACGATATAGTTTGAAAAACTTCATGAATATTTTTTCAAATTTAGCCCCCAAAAATTGGGTCTATGTTTAAAATTCATTTATTTTCGTTACACGTCCGTCTTTGGGTCACAAACTCACATTTACGTACCAAATTTCAACTCGGTCCAGTAGTTTCAGGGAAAATCGACTGTGACAGACGAACGGACAGACACACGAGTGATTCTATAAGGGTTCCGTTTTTACCTCTTGAGGTCCCTTAAAAGATTTCGAAATATTGTGATTTCCTCATTTCTTTGAAGTCGGTTAACATAAACATTTCAAAGGGCAATGCTAGGCGAGAGACTAATATAAAACACTTCGAATTTTAGCTACGGGGGATTATTTATTTACGTATACTTATATTTTTTTACTATGTATTTATATGAAAATGTCAATTTTTCCACATCCAACGGCATCCAGACCTTGTTTGTATAGCCATTTCCACAATAAAGTTTTTAGTAAGTACTTAAATGTTACTAAGTACCTACCTACTCAAACACGTTGTTTTTAATGCCAAGTTCGCGTAAAGAAACTTTGCGTAAAATGTTGCGTAGCCTGTAACTTTATAAGAACCAGCCGTTAGCCGCCATAAGTTTCAGTAAAATCTGTCCAGTTGTTTCGACGTGAAGGAAGGACAAACAGACTCACTTTCACATGTTCTTCTTCTTCTCTTAAGTATATATAAAAATTAATCGCCGTGAGTTAGTCTGGCTAAGGCTCGAGAACTCCTGGACCGATTCGCCTGATTCTTTTTTTGTTTTATTCCCTGTACCAAATTTAGGGAATGTTTAGAAAGACTAAGACTAAGACTTTAGGGTATCATGTACCGACTATATAATATACCTAGTAAAATGAGCATGATTCGCAATAAATGATATGAATATGAATATGAAGACCAAAAATCGGGAAAAGTCCAAAGGAACACCTAAAGAAAGAAGCGCCTACGGCGTGATACGAAGTTCACCGGGCCAACTATCTAAATATATAAAACTCAAAGGTGACTGACTGAATGACATAGTGATTTATCAACGCACAGCCCAAACCACTGGACGGATCGGGCTGAAATTTGGCATGCAGGTAGATGTTATGATGTAGGCATCCGCTAAGAAAGGATTTTGCAAAATTCCCACGGGAACGGGAAAAATCGGGATTTTACTTTTTAATATTTCTGCGCATACGAAGTTGAGGGGCAAAGCTAGTTAGTTTATAATATAGTATGGATTTTAAAACAATTAGGTACGGCTTCACTTACATATGCACGTAAGTTGTATTGTATGATACACTAGCTTTTGCCCGCGACTTCGTCCGCGTGGAATTCGGTTATAGCGTTCCCGCGGGATGTAAGGTACATTCCGGGATAAAAACTGACCCCGTGTACACCGAACTTAATAAAGTAGCCTGTTTCCTGCCCCGGGACTCGATTATGCACGCCACTAATTTTTAACTCATATTGAAAAACTACTGGTCGTAATCAGCATCGCAAACGATTGGCAAAATACTTTCCGCGTCCAACTCTAAAACTGCTATAATTCCATAGAAACTTTCAACCCCCATTTTACTCCACTTACTTTAGAGGAAATTTCCAAAACTCCTTTTTTAGTGCCCACTTCGGTCTAAGAGAAACGTTTCTGCCAAATTTCATGTTTCTAAGCCAGGGTAGGGGTTTAAAAGTTTCATACAAACTTTCAAGTCCCTTTAACCCTTTAAGGGGGAATTTCCGAAAATCCTTTCTTACTTACTCACTTAGATACACCATAAGAGAAACTTTTCTGCCAAAGTTCATTTTTCTAGGCTTAGCGGTTTAGAAGCTACATACAAACTTTTAACCCCCCTTTTTATCCCTATAAAGGGACACTTTCCAATAAGTTAGTGCTCATTTATGTCATAAAAGAAACATTTTTGCCAAATGTCATGTTTCTAGGCCCAGCGGTTTGTAAGTTTACATACAAACTTTCAACCCCCGTTTTACCCTCTTAAGGGGGGAATTTTCAAAAATCCTTTATTGATGATCATTTACGTTTTAAAAGGAACCTCCCTGCCAAGTTTCATGTTTTTAAGCCTAGCAGTTTAGAAGTTTCATGCAAACTTTCAACCCCCTTTTTACCCCCTCAAAAGGGGAAATTTCAAAAATTATTTAATAACGCTCACTTACGTTATAAAAGAAAACTCCCTGCCAAGTTTCATGTCTTTAAGCCTAGCGCTTTAGAAGTTTCATACAAACTTTCAACCCCTTTATTACCCTCTTAAAGGGAGAATTTCCAAAAATCCTTTCTTGGTGCTCATTTACGTCATAAAAGGAATCTTCCTGACAAGTTTCATATTTCTGGGCCTAGTTAGAAGTTTCATACAAACTTTCAACCCCCTTTTTACCCCCTTAAAGGGGGAATTTCCAAAAATCCTCTCTTACTGCTTCCTAACGTTTCCTAAGGAACTTGCATGCCTAATTTCAGCTCTCTACGACTAGTAGTTTCGGCTCTGCGTTGATCGATCAGTCAGTCAGTCAGTTTCTTGTTTTATATATATAGATATAGATAGATATATAGATTCCAGTAGATGGCGGGAAGAAATTCGAACCTTAAGTAGCTTTAAGTTAATTAGTTACTAAGTGAACATAGCGCGAAGGCTGCTACGTACAGTTGTGACGTCCATGTCAAATGCGAGGCAAGTAACCTAGTGCGGAGGGAGAGAAACTTCGAGTTGTTGGGATCGGGTTGACCTAGGTGGCTTGACTGGAGTGGCGACCGCAGCGCCCCCAATCTACCCGATTTGGTGTCCACTTTTGGAACTATAAAGATTGCGGTCCTTTACTTCAACCCTCCATACGCCTGATTCTAGCCGGCGCCACAGAATAAGTAATAGTACTAAGGCGCGCAACTCGCGTTCAATTCGCTCTTACCGTCTTTTGTTTCATCCGGAGATGGAGAGTGGATCACTGGCCCGCGTAGTTGGTACACACAATAGTTATTTGTGCAACAAGACAGCAAAATTGTTTTTTGCTTCGAGTGCCATGTTTGAGTCCTGAGCTAGCGAAAGATTCTATAGTTGAATCACGAGCGTTTAGCGAGTGATTCTAATTTAGAATCTTGAGCTTAGCGAAGGACTCAAAGGCACGAGAAGTAAAATAAATTGCTCTCGAGTAGCACATAAAATTTTTCACCTCAGTAGCGAGAACACATAAAAGGTATTTGCAAAGAATACTTACAACA
The DNA here is from genome assembly GCA_963971205.1 of Aethes cnicana. Taxonomy (NCBI): domain Eukaryota; kingdom Metazoa; phylum Arthropoda; class Insecta; order Lepidoptera; family Tortricidae; genus Aethes; species Aethes cnicana. The sequence continues at coordinate 16,717,418 of OZ020272.1, forward strand.
CGAAAAATATGAAATACCTAACATTTCTTCTTCACTCCTTTCACTCAAATAATTAATTGAATTTTATGTTTTAAAAGAATTACTTTAAATTAATTTGTCGAAAATTAAGAAGAAAGTTATGAATAAAGAATGGCGGCAATTTTCTAAACGTGTGTTCGGAAACTAGTACAATGATAAATTTCGAATTTATCCGGTAATATTTGAAAACTTTTAGTTTCCTTTAAATTAAAACTTTAGTTTAAAATGATTATAAATAACATAATAATATGAAATATAAGTAATTTAAAAAAATTCAAGATTTTCAGAAGGTAGGTAAATCAACGTATAATTTTAATTTCTAAAAATACACGTCGGTACTGATGCGTTGCGCGTATCCGAACGTATCTTGTTCATTTTTTTTTTCTTCGAAATTAGATTCGCATTAAGATTTGCCTAATATAATTCTACCTCTTTTCTTAAAGAAATGAAAAGAAGAGGGCTGATAAAATCGAGATAGTTTGAATTATTGGTATAAGAAGTAGTTACTAGTTAGATGCCGCAGTATGAAATGACCATTCGCAGTTATCAATAAAAATAAAAAAAAGCGCGGGAACGATTCAACTGTGGCTGCATGGCTTAGGCCTTTGCCTGATGGGATAAATGGATAAAAAAAAAACAAATTAAAAAAATACTTTGTCTCACTGAGTGAAACAAACACGATTTTGCTATAATTTTGCTCACTGATTTCTGACAGCAAAGTCTACTTGTTCGAGCTGCTGAGGTGAAAATTTAGAAGTGTACAGACGTCCTCGCACGCACATAGACGTCCTCGCACGCAACCATTGACACTTCATTCGAATTGTGTTCGAAATCGTGCTTTATAGGCCGTGTCCGCCGTGTCCAAAGGGTCGCTGTGATTGTGGTTCTATAAGACGTCGAGCAGTCTTTCTTAGAAGCTGTTACATTTTGTTTTTAGTTGCGTTTCGTTTGGTTCTAGATCACTATACTACTGGGGCTATATATTCGAAGTCTTAAAATAGGGATCTCCCTGTTCCCTATAGGATCGCTCAAGCGTCCCGTGCATTTTAAACAGCTAGATTTAAAGTTCAACTTGACGCGTGGGCGATCCTATAAGGAACAGGGAGATCCCTACTTAAAACTCCAAATATATAGCTCCTGTACCATCGTAGCAGTTTTCCCGCAATGTAGAGCCACTGCCACATAACAATGTGAACAAGGGGCCCAACCCGAAACGAACCCAGCTCGAAGTCGAGTCTGCCTGAGTGATAAGTTAACAGGTTCAGATCACTAGATGGCGCTGCTTTCTATGTATTGGAGCTACGTCTCTCTATCTCAGTATATAAAAAAACCGGCCAAGAAGCGAGTTAAACTCGCGTCGAGAGGGTTCCGATCCTTGATTATTTTCAATGATGTAATTTTCAAACCGTTTTACAGGATAAGCTCTTTTATATGGACTTCTTAATAATTTTCCTGTAATCTATAGGTCAATAACTATCCTCCGTAACGATTCCAAAATTTTAGGTCCCGGTTTCGGAGTTCAGGGGGAGTCATTATTCGCCTATTTTCTTAAATAACTCGAAAAGCATTGACCAAAAAAGAAATAAAAAAAAATATTTGAGATCCTCATAAGAAGTACTTTCATTTAATATGTCACACGATATAGTTTGAAAAACTTCATTAATATTTTCGTATTTATTTTCGTTACACGTCCGTTTTTGGGTCACAAACTTACATAATACGTACCAAATTTCAACTTAATAGGTTCAGTAGTTTCGGAGAAAATCTACTGTGACAGACGGACGGACAGACGCACGAGTGATCCTATAAGGGTTCCGTTTTTCCCTCTTGAGGTTCGAAACCCTAAAAACCGGCCAAGTGCGTGTCGGGACACGCGCAATATTATGTATAGGGTTCCGAAGTTGACGATGCCCACAGTACCTTTCTAAAACTTATTAGCATCTTAGCTAGGCTGTGGTATGATGTGACGTGCCCCGCCCGAAGCCGCCCCTGCCACTCGAGTAAAATCATTGCTTTTTTAATTATCATTACGATAAATACTATTTGGAAATGATATTTAATATTACTTATAAGGCTCATCATAACTTAACATTTAGAAACTGTTTTATAAAGCTTACAACGTTATATTAGCAATTTTCATTAGTATTTATCAATATAAATGTTTTACGTTTCCGTACGCATTTTATAAGCTGGTCGACCATGACCCGGAAACTTGTACAGCCTACATAGCTGTGATAGTTTTCCTTTCAACTACTTTAAATATGCCTCCACCGTGATTTTTTTCAGCCATTCGAAAACCCCCATTTAGCCGGCAAGGGGGGGGGGGGGGACGACGACACTCGACTAACAAAAAATATCACTTTAAAGCTTAATATTATATATATATTTTTTCAAGACCTATTTAAGAGGGTTTACTCCGAAAGTTGGCAACGTCGCAAATAGTTGTCAAATATTTCACTGTTTTCATTAATTTCTGAATATGAAAACATAAATTATCGCTCTATGGTTAAATAAAACATTAAGTATGGATTGCAACATATTGAGAAATATTGAGAAATTAATAAAAACAGCGAAACATTTGACAGCTATATGCGACGTTGCTACTTTTCGGGATAAACCCTCTTAAAGATACCCCAGATCGAGGGGTACGCAAGAAAAAAGTTACATCCCCAAAAAAAATATTTCAAAATGTTATTGTACCACTTTGTCGGCGTAACTAAATATGTACATTGATGCTAAAATTGCTAAATTACAGCTTTCTAGAACTAAGTATCTCCGAGCTATGCTGCGGACGGACGGACGGACGCTCAGATATGGCGAAACTATAAGGGTTCCTTGTGGCGAAACCCTAAAAAGAGGTAGAGATCTTCTACTATCTAAAGTCCCGCGCCTTCATATTTCAAAAAGCTTATTATTTAAATTATTATTTTAAAAGCACCACCAACACTCTCAACGCATAGTTGATGGCTGTCGCAGCACGCACACATGTGTTGAGAGTATTGGTGGTGTTTTTTAAATACATTGAAGCGTTTTGAAATGTGAAGGCGCGGGACTTTAGATAGTAGAAGATCTCTACTCTGTGGAGGCAAGCTCACTGCAGTGTCTCCATTCGCGCTCAAAGCGCTGTGAGCGCGATTCGGAACGCTCCCCATATCAATTTTATTGTCAATTTGACGTCTGTGACATTGACAAAGGTCAATTGATAAGTTAGGAAATTACACAATATCTGTTCTTTCCATTCCAGTCGATAACAGTACACTCAGAAGTCGGTATCTTGATTAAAATTATAGTTTAAGTATATTTTTTAAATATGTCTTCCCGCTTCCAAGTCGTCGAACAGGGGCCACCAATCGAAGTATTCCAAAAGAATAAATTATTTCTTGAAGACTCATTTCAAAACAAGGTCAATTTAACTGTTGGTGGTAAGTGGCTCTATGTAATCATTAGCTTGTTTTCAATCTTATTCGCCTATTCTATAGAGACCTAGTTAACTATTATCGCACGAAAACATGTTTTGTACAACAAAATAAAAAAGCTATACCTACTATGGATTTATTGTATTTTTTTACGATACTAAAGTGCTTGTAATCCTATCAAGTAAAATTATTACTGATTTAAATTATTTAAATTATTTTACTCCAAAGACAATGAACAATATCCACTGTTCATTCTATTTGGTTGGAATACGATATATCTGTATATATATCTAATGATAAGATAAGTGATGATATCAAGAACTACACTAAAATGTGGAGCATTGTGAGTCAGCTGATGCTGATGTGCCCAGTAACCAACATTTAGACATTAATAACCTCCATCCACCACAACCGTCCATGTCCGTCTGACTACAGGACCAGACCACGAAGCCTATTCCACTGTAGCGGGGAGTCAGACAAGGAGATGTGATCTCTCCATAGCTGTTCACCGCTGCATTGGAGGATGCTTTCAAGGTGCAGGACTGGAAAGGTGGAGGTTAATGGCGAGTACATCTCTCACCTTCGATTTGCCGACGATATTATAGTCATGGCTGAGACCATGGAGGACCTCAGTACTATGCTCGCTGACCTCAGCAGAGTTTCCGATCAAGTTGGTCTTAAAATGAACATGGACAAGACGAATATTATGTCTAATGTCCGTGTTGTGCCCATAATTTTAGGAGTGCCTCTGCGCTCGAAGTTGTTGACCATTATGTATAATAAAATAAAAATAAAAATAAAAAAGCCTTTTATTTCTGGTTTAAATTTGTACAAAATTTTTAATATTAGTGAAAAGAATAATTATATCATGTTCACACTAGAACCCCCATCAGTAAATGCCTGGGAAATGTATACCTAGGACAAACTATACCTGGGACAAACAGTCCAGTTAGGTAGGTCCAACTTGAAAGAGGTCAATCGTCAAATCCGACTCGGCTGGGCAGCATTCAGGAAGCTTCGCAGTGTCTTTTCGTCCAAATTACAGGTCGCGGCAGGTAACTTGAATGGTGAGCAAAAGTAGAGGGGATTTCTGCGCATGTATAACTGAAGGGCAAGGGAAGCGTGCACGCATGACAAAGCGCTACCTGCGTGCCGGAGCCCTCAGCCGATGAGACCTTATTTTGAATTCTGCGCATCGAAGGTCACTGCTCAAGTTCCGTGCCGATACCTGTACAAGTGTTGCCAGTGATGACTTATGGTTCTGAGACGAGGACGCTAAGACCTGATAAGAAGGCTCAAGGTTACGCAATGGCAAGGCAAGGGCAATTGAGAGAGCCATGCTCAGGGTTTCAGAAATGAGGATATCCATAGTAGAACTAGGATCACCGACATAGCCCAAAGAATTGCGAGCTTTAAGTGGCAGTGGGCGGGGCACATTGCTCGCAGGACTGATGGCCAATGAGGCCGGAAAGTTCTCGAGGCGTCCGCGAACCGGGAGACGAGACGAGGTGTCGGTAGGCCTCCAACAAGATGGAACGACGACCTCGTGAAGGTCGCGGGAAAAGCAAGTAGCACAAGATGGGTCCGAGTGGCGAGCCTTGAGGGAGGCCTATGTCCAGCAGTGGACGTCTTTCGGCTGAAATGATGAATAACCTTCATGATGAACGCCATAGCATAGACAATTTATATTTTGCACCTGAATATAGACTAATAGGTAGTTTATATTACATGCACATGGAGTGTGTTTAGGGTAGCCATCTGTCCATATTTAGCTGGTGTTTTGTTTTGCTAAATATTTGTGTCAGGCCCGTCCAGCTTTTTAGGGTTCCGTAGCCAAATGGCTAATAACTGATCCTTTATGATTTCGTCATATGTCCGTCTGTCCAAATGTCACATCCATTTTTCTCAGATACTATGGGTACTGTATGAATTAAAGAGTATTGGGTAAAAGTATTGTCTTTTTTCTTACGTCCACTCGTAAAAGTGGCTGATTATGATGGGTCTATCTATTCAAAAGAAACATATTTGGTTATAACATGTAATACTCTAAAGTGCATCAGAACCAAGATATTTACCTACAGTATAAATTCCCACAGGTCACATTGAAAAGTTATAGAAAGTAATTGACTACCTACAGGATAGGAGAGGCTAAGTGGGACTCAGTAGCGTAGTAGTAGGGGCAAGGTGGGGCAGTGCCGCGGGGCCCCGACCTCAGGGTGCCTTGAGCTCTTGCTGAATTTCTATTTTAAGATGTATTGTTGATACATATAGGTGCCCAGATTTAGGTGCTAATTTTTCGTATTTATATTTACTTTCAATTTGAATTTATTACTGAGCTTTTCGGTGAAAGAAAGCATTGTGAGGAAATCTGTACGCATCTGCGAAGTAATTCAATGATGTGTGTGAAGTCCCCAATCCGCACTGGGCCCGCTTGGGGACTATAGCCCAACCCTCTTGTGATGAGAGGAGGCCTGTGCCCTGTGCCCAGCAGTGGGACGCAAAAAGGCTGAAGTAGTGGTAGTATCTTTACTTGTATAATAGGTATTTATCCAATCTAAACTATCTTCATCAGCATACAGAGATGAAAATGGAAAACCGTGGGTTCTGCCAGTGGTGCGCAAGGTAGAAAAGCAAATAGCAGCAGATGACACACTCCTTCATGAATACTTGCCAGTCCTGGGTGAGTAGTAACATGTATACATATTAATAATAGATAGATTAAAGTACCTAATTTTAATACAGTTGCTCAAAAACTAAACGTACCTAAAAGTTCATCATTTCCGAACGGAACGACCGCCATTTGTTTTTTGACTCCTAGTGATCCAGTAGCGGGTCCAAGTACGGGGTAGCTTGCGTCAAGTCTGGTAACCGACTTCAAGAAAAGGAGCTTCTCGGTTTTTTGCAGACTTGTTTATGATGTTGGCCTAATGAACAATCCAAGTTTGTGACCTCGAGCGCCGTGCGGACGCAATTTTGTCAAAAATCGAAAAAACTGCGAAAATTTCGGCTGCTTTTTAGATTTTGGCGATTTTAACCCTAAAAGAGTAGTTTTTGATCCTACCTTCTCATCTCCCTGTTCCCTATAAGATCGCTCACGCGCCGCGGCGTTGCAACCGAACTGCAGCTAGATTTAAAGTTCAACTGAGCGCGGTGACGCGTGAGCGATCCTAAGGGAACAGGGAGATTCCTATTTAAGACTTCGAATATAGCCCCTGTCTCTGTTCACCCAATAGTTTCCGAGAAAAAGCTTTTCAGAATGAAAAGAAAGAGCAATCTGAGCACCACAAGTTGATTACAAAAGGGAATCTGAATCGACCCAGCGGTTTAAACGAGACGAGGTAACAGACAGACATACAGAGTGACTTGCATTTTGAATGGATTAGTATGGAAACAAACATAGGTAGTTAGCAAAGGAAGCACTTCATTCGTTTCAATTAGATAATTTCATTTGTTTTGTTTCACTTACGTAAAATTACATTATCGACATTTTTTTATGATGTACCTACGTAGGTACGTTACGTACGTAGGTAGGTATAGGTAGGTAGCTTTGCCCGCGACTTGGCTCGCGTTGAATTCAGTTATCGCGTTCCCGCGGGAACTATGCGTTATTCCGGGATAAAAAGTAGCCTATGTCCTTCGCGGGACCCCAAAAATCGGTCAAGCGGTTGAAGCGTGAAGAGGTAACGGACAGAGAGACAGGCATACAGAAAGACAAACAGACAGAGTTACTTTCGCATTTATAATATTAATATGGATATGGATTTAAATTATGGGGTCACACAGTTCTCGTTTCAAATGTTCCTTGACATCAATGATAATAATTCACGAGATAATCAATGATAATAAGAACGTTAGAACACGGAACACCATAAACGACAAACAATGATCAATTTAAACCGAAGTTACTGCGCAAATACGGTTCTCCGAAGTGCCATGATAACTACAGTCGAGTTCATTATAATGTCAGCATTTTTGGTGACCGTCAACACAGCGTACACCGTAACGTCTCCAGGGTCTGACTGATTATGCAAATAAATAGTACCCAAATAGTACCTACCTACGGAATATATATAGGTTAAAAAAAATAGTACCCTTAAATTTCTCGAAATATGTTCACGGTGTACGCTACCGAACCGAGCACTAATGAGCGTCAAGCTGGCGTACACCGCGAAGATCTCTGGAATGGCTTGGTTCCCAGTAATGATTAATAGCTCAAAAAATTGTACCGGCGTTGTGTACCCCAATAGTACCCAACGCCAGTCAAATTTCACCGCACTATCTGTCATATTTATTAAATAAAAAAAGACTAGTTAGTAGCCGCTAAGAACGTAACGCCTATCGATTTGTACAGTCGGGACCCATTCAAAATGTAGATAGGCAACAATCTTCCTTATAATGGGCCCTGACTGTAGAAATCGTTAGGCGTTACGTTCTTAGCGTAGCGGGTACTAACTAGTCTTGTTGTTTTATTTTAATTAACTTTTTATTAAATGTTAGCCACATTCAGAGATGTACAATAGTACACAATATAGACCTAGGGTGGTGAATTCTTAAATGTCCCAGATCGCAGGTTGCTGTGTCCCGAACCGAAGGCGAGGGCCATAAATATGCGATCTGGGGCTTTACGAATTACCGCCCGTGGTTTGTCAAAAGTTTTACGTCTTGCCTTGGCCAAAAAGTGGGATTTTCGCTCCGCGTAGCGGGTAGAAAATCCCACTTTACGGCCAAGGGTGATGTAAAATGGTTTTAAAAAAGCATTTAAATACAAAATGCAAAATACTTTTCAGATTTACTATTTCAAATGGAAAATACCAAATAGTTTTGCGTTTTGTATTTCAAATGCTAAATGCAAAACAGGTATTTTCAAAATACTTTTTCAAAATAAAATATCTTTTGACCAGATCGAATGATATTTTTATTTATTTTAGGTATTTATCATGAGAAATAGAATAGAGATACAATGCCGAGCCAAATGGCACCGTATGCATGACATTTTGGTCATATTTACACATCAGAGGGCAATACATACTAATTAATATTATAAATGTGAAAGTGTGTTTGTATGCTAGTTTGTCCTTCCTTCGCGTCGTAAAGGACTGGGTCGATGTCAATGAAATTTGGTACGGAGATAGTTTGAGACCCTGGGAATAACAACATAGGATACTTTTTATTCCAATATTTCCACGGGAACGGGTTTTCCACGGGTCAGACCAGATTTTCAATTCATCTATTAACCATCTTATGTAGTATAGTACCATCTATTAACCATCTTATGTAGTATAGTACCATCGGGTACGCAAATTCTAAGTCTACGCGGGACGAAGTCGCTGTAAACGGCCAGTTAGGTATAAAAGCGTATACCTACTGTTCCCAACAAACGAAGAGCTCACTTTACGGGGACGGTAACCAATGGCAAAAAGTTTATCCTTATTCCTAGGGTTGAAGTTGTGAACATCACTGTTAAACTTAAAGTCCTGTAAATTCTTACGAGCATACATGATATATTCAAATATGTACAGTGACGCAACGGTAAGAATATACAGCACAAATATGGTCTGAACGTCAGCTCTCCCCATAGTATAATTCCGTAAGACATGACATGGAAGTAACTATAATGGACTAACCTGGCAATTACAGTTGAGTAAGTTGCAAAAGTGTTACATATTGGCGAACTCGACTGTACCTATACAACAATCATTTGTTGATCAAATTTGTCATAAGTGAACTTTTAGTTATGGCTTCACGCACTTTGATGAAATTCGATATGAATATATTTAAACGAAATATGGTGTTGTAGAGTCATATGAGACCTAGGACATAGTTTAATTTTTAACCTGGATATCCTATCTTGCAGAAATTTCTTGCAAATGAAGTCGATTTCGGGAGCTTATGATACATGATATTATGTAGTACCTACATTATTGTCGAGATACCAATTTGCTGACAGGTTTATTATATAGTCAAACTTCTTTTAACAATATCTGCACTTGCATCTTCACATCTTATTAATATAATTTTAGACGTATCATTTTGTCTACGAGAAGTTTAGCAATACATTATCCCTTAAGATTTCGCGAGATCTCGTTTCGTTGTCAGTAGCTCGGAGACATAAATATTGGTTCTTTGTTTGTTTTTGTGTCTAAGGTGTTTGGCACACAGCTTTTCGCTTTTCATAGTGTTGTGCTCCTTGCATTTACTAAGCAAGTCTGTCTTTACGAAGGTTGATGATATTTCGCGACTTCATCCGCGTGGAATTCGGTTATAGCGTTACCGTAGCGAATTATAAAAAAAATAGCATTTGTCCTTTCCCGGGACTCGAACTATCTACATACCACATTTCATCAGAATCGGTCCAGAGGTTTAAGCGTGAAGAGATAACAGAGAGACAGGCTGCTAACTAACATTAATAGTGTAAGTATTGATGTAGAGATTATCATGGATTTAAGAATTGCTGTTAATTCATCTTGTTCTTATCCTTATTATGTGGCATCATAGCTGACTTGAGTCAAGGTGTGTTATAGCGCGACACCACTTAGAAGGCATACGGATTAAGCAACAATAGACTGCAGCAAAGGCTTAAGTGCTTCGCCGCGCGCCTTGTATAACAGCCCGTTCACACGGAGACATTCAATTTTTTTCAGGACCGGTTTTTTGCAGGATCCGGTTTAGTGGCAACAGTATTTCAATGCACGCGTTCACACGAGCAATACGGTTGCAGGATCCGGCAAAATGTGTCATCCGATCTTACGACTACAAATCAGACCGGCCGTGCCGGATCCGATGTATTAGCAATACTGGCATTCACACACGCTCGGAACAAGGGCGGATCCAGCTTTCGACTCAGGGGGGGGGGGTCGTCATACACCCCCCCCCCCTTTTGCGTCAGGGGTTAAAAATACATAATACCAATACTGGATCCGCCCTTGGCTCGGAACAAGAATCCTGCAAAAATCCGGATCCGGCGAGTCGAACGAGGGCGGGTGTGGGAGAGATTGCGAAGAAAATCGGATAGGGTGTTCACACGGAGTCCGGTTTTACAGAATCGCAGGATCTGACAAAACCGAGCGGCCATGTGAATACATTATCCGGTGTTGCAGGGTCAGATAGTTAGCAGGTCCGACAAAATCGGACGCCGGATGTCTCCGTGTGAACGGGCTGGCTGTAGCTTGTGTCCTGCTATACTCGTATATACTATTGTGCTGTGTTACAGGTTTAGAACAATTCTGCGCTGCTTCCGTGTCTATGCTTCTTGGTGCTGACAATCCGGTCATATCCAGCGGACGTGTAAGTTATAATATAATAGTATATTTTGATGCAAGTGTGAAAAGTTTGTCAATTTTGCACGTGTATCAAACGACATCCATACTTTAACATTATAAATGTGAAAGGTTGTTTGTTTGTCCTTTCTTCACGTCGCAATGAGTGGACCGATTTGGATGAAATTTGGTATGGAGATTGTTTGAGACCCGGGCAATTACAGTGGATACTTTTTATCCCGATATTTCCATGGGAACGGGTTTTCCACCAGTGAAACCAATTTTTCAATACTTCTATAACTATAACTGTCTATATGTTAGTATCATCGGGTACGCAAGTTCAAAGTCTACGCGGGACGAAGTCGCGTGCAAACGGCTAGTTTTTTAATACATTTGCGAAAAAAAAGAATGAAGAAATAAACAAAAACGGATGAAGCCCAAAAAACTTTACGCACTGGTTCGTAAAAATCAACTTTAGGCACGCTCACTAGCTGTCAAAAAACAAAAAACGCTCGCTCGGAAAGGACGTAAGCAAACGTTGCGTGAATTTGAATTCTACAAAACAATAACCCAAAGTATAACAATTAAAAAAAACCGGCCATGTGCGTGTCGGGCCACGCGCAGTGTATAGGGTTCCGAAGTTGACGATGCCCTTAGTACCTTTCTAAGACTGCGTCTTAGCTAGGCTGCGGTATGACGTGCCCGCCTGGCGACGCCCCTGCCGCTCAGTAGTAGGAGGGGGACACTGAAAGTTTTGCGCAACTTTTTAATAAAACGCTTAATCATGAAATTTACCTATTTATTGTTTTTCGAAATATTCATCTTCACAATTTATTCACTTTTTCATACGATCAAACCATTTTTTAAAGCACGAGGCCCATTCATCAGGATTGTATGTCAGCGACGTGTTTATTGAAGGTCATAGCCGCCGCTTCTGGGTTCGGAAAAGTAATTCCTCTCATTAAATCCTTGATTTTAGGAAACAAAAAGGAGTCTCATGGTGCAAGGTCTGGGCTGTGGGAAGGATGGGTCACCAGCTCTACCTTCTCCGTACACAACAGTGCCTTTGTCTGCTTCGCGGTGTGTGGGGCCGCGTTGTCGTGGTGCACCAGTATTCGGCTTCTTGGTCGTGACTCGCGAATTTTTTCATTAACGATAGGCAAGCATATGGTCTTGTACCATTCAGCATTAACTGTTTTTTGTTCTTCTAGTGGTACAGTACAAATATATTGAGTTTTAGAAAAAAAACGCGATCATTTTTTTGCCGATGCTCCGTTATTGTCTTAGTTTCGTGGGTCTTCCCTCATTTTCGGACACCCATTCACAGGATTGTTGTTTTTTTTTCAGGATTATAACAATAAATCCATGTTTCGTCACCTCTGTCACTATGTCAACGCAGCATTTGAATTTCCGTCTTTAATTTTTTTAAGCATTTTCTTCTACCAATCGACTCGAGCCCGTTTCTGATTCGGCGTGAGTTCGCGAGGAATCCATCGGCAACAGAGCTTCCTGACTTGTAAATGCTCGTTCAAATTTTTTTAATTTGGCTCATACCTATCCCTAGTTCACTCCGAATTTGCTCATTGGTGACTCGTCGATTGTCATCTATCAATCGCCTAACGGCAGCCACGCTAACTTCAGTGACTGCAGTTGGCGGACGTCCTTCACGAATTTCGTCGGTGAGAAAAATCCGGCCACGATAAAATTCAGCGTACCATCGTCTTACGATGCTAAGATGTGGTGCTTTGTTCCCAAGAGTAGTTTGAAGTCGAGCATTGCACTCTTTGGGCGAAAGAGACATTTAAAATCGTAAAAAATCATTGCTCTAAAATCTTTACGCGTTAATTCCATTTTCACAGCGACGAACCAATTTCAAATTGTCATAAAACTATTTGTCAAACCATTTCCCGCCAAAAGTAAACTTATATACGAGGGGCGTTCAAAATATTCTCGGTATTGATATCTTATAACCTCTTTTTGAATTTGTTTTGTTACTGGCTGGTAAGGTTCATTCTTTGACATTAAAAAAAAGTATAATTCAAACCGAGATGTTCTTTTGTTTTTCTGCAATTTCTGAACAAACACGAACACAATGAGTGAATTAACAATGTTAACGAAATTAGAACATCGTTCCGTAATAAAATTCTTGACGAAACAGGGTAAAAACCAAAAAACCATAAAAGAGGAAATGGATTGTGTTTACCGTGAGTCTGCTCCTTCTTTATCTACAATTCAAAAGTGGTCAAGCGAATTCAAACGTGGCAGGGAGAGTATTGAAGATGACCCTAGACCTGGCCGGCCTGTAGTAGCTACTTCACAAGAAAATATTGATCAGGTGGAAAACCTTATATTGGAAGATGGTCGAGTGAAGATAAAATCAATAGCTCAAGTAACCAATCTTTCTATTGGTACCGTACATGACATTATCCATGACCATCTTAATATGTCAAAGGTCAGTGCAAGATGGGTTCCGCGAATGCTGACTCGACTTCAAAAAGATGTGCGTGCAGCTTGCTGTTCCGATTTTATTGACCTGTGTGGTGAAAATCCTGATGAGGTGCTGCAAAAGATAGTTACTGGAGATGAAACCTGGGTTCATCATTATGACCCAGAGAGTAAACAGGAGTCCATGCAGTGGCACATTAAGGGTTCAGCTCATCCCAAGAAGTTCAAGGTCGTCCCTTCCGCTGGCAAGGTCATGGCAACAATATTTTGGGATTGTGAAGGAGTATTGTTGATCGATTATAAAGAAAAAGGTGTAAATATCACGGGACAGTACTACGCGAATATTCTACATCAATTAAGGGACGCAATAAAAGAAAAAAGGCGAGGAAAGTTGTCTAAAGGTATTCTGCTTCTGCATGACAACGCCCCTGTCCATACTGCTCATATTGCCAAGGCAGCTATTGCTGAATGTGGGTTCGGAACTATAACTCATCCACCGTATAGTCCGGACTTAGCCCCCAGCGACTTCTTTTTGTTCCCCAATCTCAAAAAGGATCTGCGTGGAAATCGATTTTTTGACGATGAGGCGTTGAAGGCGGCAGTAGAGGAGCACTTTTATACCAAGGATAAAAAATATTTTTATGAGGGATTAAAAAAAAAAATTGATCGATCTTTTAAGTGTATTAACATAGGGGGGGAGTATATTGAAAAATAAAAAATATCAAACTGTTCATACTTGTTTGTTTTCATTCCAATACCGAGAATATTTTGAACGCCCCTCGTAGGTACCATAAACAAGGATCAATTTTTTTTAATACCACATTCCATGTTCATTTATTCACGAGTCAGCGGGAGTGCAAAACTTTCATTGTGCCCTACGTATATATAATGGAATTTTACTTCTCTGTACCTACGCATTTTTGCTTGCTAGCAGTTGGTCGACTATGACCCGGAAACTTGAATAGCCTTCTTAACTGTGATAGTTTCCCTTTCAACTGCGTTATATATGCCACCACCATGATTTTTTTCCAGTTCTCTGAAAACCACCCTTTAGCTGACAGGGTGGGGGGGGGGGGACACTTGACTCTACCAAAAATAGCACTTTAAAGCTTAATATTTCACAAACGCATCGTTTAATCAAAAAATGGTTTTAACAAACCCACAATGTTTTTCCAATACCTATTCAACGACACTATACACGGTGGATCAGAAAATATGGCAAATAATTAACCCACAGTATCGGCTATCGATTCTAAGTATATTGTATAGGTCTTTAATTTTTTTTGAGTTGGTTAAAAAAATATATTTTGTATAGGATTCAGGCGTCGCTCACACAACCAATCCCATATACAATTTTTTTTTACCAACTCGGAAAAAATTAAAGACCTATACAATATACTTAGAATCGATAGCCGATACTGTGGGTTAATTATTTGCCATATTTTCTGACCCACCATGTATACATATATATTCTCGCCAAATTACAGCTTTCTAGAACTAAGCATCTCCGAGCAATAGTGCGGACAGACGGACGGACGGACGGTCGGACATGGCGAAACTATAAGGGTTCCTCGTGGACTTCGGAACCCTAAAAAGAATGTACAGTATATTGGACGCTATCAAATTAAGGGTTAAACAGGTATCGAAATGTTTATTATTTGGGCACCTGTATTTAAAAAAATACTTTTCACTCCTATTCGAAAAGAAGTAGTTTTTTCATTGATTTTTTTTATTAATATTTGTTAATATAGCGGCAACAGAATCACTCAAGGAACGACAGTGCCATTGAGCCCTTACCAAGAAAAACGGAGTACAGTGGACCAAACACTCCACCTATGAATAGAATTGATTATCATAAACTTATCCATGTACATTTCCTGTTTGTAGAAAATTTAAAAGTAGATTATTTATGTCTTACAACATTTTTGGCCGTGGGTCATCGTTTACGAGATTTTTACGAAAAACCGAAAAAGGGACCTTTGAACCCCCCAAAATAAAACATGTTTGTGAAGACATGGGTGGCGTATTGGATTATGTGATGTTACTACACCTATTTTAGCTATTTTAACCCGAGCAAAGCTCGGTCGCCCAGGTACTATTCCTTAACTGAGTATAACCCGTTTTCAAGGAGCCGTCCAATGAGTTGATGAATTGATTGTCGTTTTGATTTTTAAAGATGTCAATTGTTATAGGTATGAATAGATGTTAAATGCGATATTTCGGTTCGCTGGGCAGGCTTTCGGCGTCCAGACGCTGTCGGGCACCGGAGGGCTGCGCGTCGGCGCGGAGCTGCTCAGCAGGCACCTCAAGTACGACACCTTCTACTACTCCCAGCCTACATGGGGTGAGTCGCTGTCGAATATTTCTACAACACACCATAGGCCCATAACAGAAGCGGATATAAGCAATCAAACAGCGCGGCGTACGAAATTTTGCAGCGTTACCTCGGAAACTCACACAGTATTCACACACTTTCGTAGAAAGTAAAGTGAATAGAATAGAATACATTTATAGACCATAAGTTCTGTTACAAGTTAGTGTTTACCGCTTAAGTATAAAATAAAACCACTATCCATGGTTCGAAACCTTATTTAAGACTGATCAGATTATAATTAAACTAACTTCTGCCCGCCAGTGGCGTGCACAGATATTTTAGACAGGGTAGACAACAAAATGCACCATTTTCAATGGTTCATAGACAGCACAAACAATAATCGCAGTTTACAAAATATTCAGTGTAAAAAAACTTTCCTGTTTATTAGTATCAATATTTTCAAAGCACAAGAACAAACCAAACAACATCATAGTCGAAACATAATTTAATAACAAAAAAGATAAATAGAAAAACGACAAATAATATTACAACAACAATACGTATACAAAATGCTGCAAGCGCTTCGAAAAGACATGTCTAAACTACGCCGGTATGCTTGCGTGCGTTTGGTTCATATGCCTCCCGTTAGTTGGCGCTGTCGTCGTGCACACTGGCAATATGATGACGCACGCAAGGAGGTTTTCGGACGGAAGACAGAATAGTGTCCGTCTTTCTCGTTGAAGGTGCGTAGCGGCGCTAGTGTATTGAATTGCGACTGTCTTCGGATGTAACTATCGAGTTCGAGTACAGAACAGTACAAAGGATACGATGATGACCCGATAGATGGAGCTGTTTTGTAATTTAAGAATTTAAGTTAATGCGTAATGTACAGATATTTTATACGTAGATGAAGCGTAGGTATCATAATAAAGCAAATTAGATAACGTTGGGTAGGGTAGACAGTGTCTTTTTGTCTGTATGGAGTGCACGCCACTGCTGCCCGCGACTTTTTACGCGTGGAATTAAATAAGAGCGTTCCCGCGGGAATTATGATTATTTCGAGATAAAAAGTAGCCTATATGTTGACCCGTGTTATAATCTACCCCATATCAAATTTTGTGGTAATCCAACCAGTAGTTTTCGAATTAAACCCGGACCAAGGTACATAGGTACCTACATACATATTTTTTTACTAAAAAAGTCGTTTTTTGGACTCGACTTGGTGTTTTTTATTTCAAGTTGCAGACGCGACTTTACTAAGTACTGACTTAATTAGTATAGATTTGTTTCAATATATTACCACAAAATAGGTCCCACAACTCTACGTAATATAAAATTTTATAAAACACTAGCTTTTCCCCGCAACTTCGTATGCGCAGAAATATTAAATGTAAAATCCCGTTTTTTTCCCGTTCCCGTGAGAATTTCGCAAAATCCTTTCTTAGCGTATGCCTACGTCATAAAATCTACCTGCATGCCAAATTTCAGCCCGATCCGTGCAGTGGTTTGAGCTGTGCGTTGATAGATCACTATGTCAGTCACCTTTGAGTTTTATATATTTACCGTCAAAACCACGCAAAATATTTGTCCTTATATTTTAATGGTTTCGTAAAACAGTTCAAACTAACGTCAGGCTTTAGTCAAACTTACTATTCTTATTTTGACGTATAAATAAAGTTGGACGAGTACCTAGGTAGATATTAATGCCAATATTCTCGTTTTACGTTGTTACTTTGCTGCCTGACCAGTCAAATTACTTAACGCGTTTGGTTTCATAGTTAAAAATACTCGCACAACTTTCTCGAGAAGAGTAGCTTAAGCTGAGAGACCTTTTGGATAAGTAGTCAAATGTTGGTCGCCAAGCGGTTGGTGCTCGGAAATAGAGCTTGTACTTCGATCGCAGAACTAAAACTCCTTCGGCGGCTAACTCGCATCCTTTTATATACCTACACAGCCATTCAAATTACGAAACCCGTAGAAAACTGGGACGCTCTCGACACCGACATCGCGATACGGCCGGAACACCGCGCTGAGCGAACCCTCCCGGGTCCTTAGTTTCGCCACTTGCCACCGAGAAGTCGACGTATGGCCTTAAGTTAGGTACGTGACTTTAGAGAGTATAACCCCCGCCGATAGATGGCTTCGCCTCCCACAGGTATGGGCATTATCATACTTTTATTTATGATCATACAAATAATGAGTAACAAAAATAGGATGGTACAAATCGTTTTGCAAAATAAAAAAAAATACTCCTTTGGGGCGGCCATTTGGCCCCGTCGGAAAAGTATGGCATGGAGTTTTTCGTGAATGGCTACTCGACGATGATTAGCTGTGCAAAAATTAGCCTGGTACAAATGGTTAATTTTTTTTGTTTTATATTAACGTGTTTTCGTCGGTATGGCGGGATGTAGGCCGCGCCGGAGAAGAATGGCATTACGCGACCGCCTACTTCGGTTTTTCATCGACTATCGGAAAATACGAGATATTTAAAAATTTATTGTACCACTTTGTCGGCGTAACTAATATGTATATTCACGCCAAATTACAGCTTTCTAGAACTAAGCATCTTCGAGCTATGCTGCGGACGTTCGGACGGACAGACATGGCGAAACTATAAGGGTTCCTTGTTGACTTCTGAACCCTAAAAAGGATGTGAACTCTGAGATGATGGCTGACAAAGGGAAGACAAAATAACCTGTTGTGCCGACCCCACGTAATATGAAAATGAAAATATTTATTCAGCAAATAGGCCACATCTGGGCACTTTTACACGTCACTTTTAAATGAATTCAACAGAAATGAATTTACCAGCGCTTCCTAGACCCATTGCTTGAGAAGAAACGCCGCAACAAACTCAGCAGAAGGCCTTTTTTCAAAATTTAAACATATAGACTTACATTACATTTACATTAATATGTATAAAAATACATATATTGGTATGTACATACTAAAATTACATTTAAGGGATGTATAGTCCCTAACTTAAACTTAAATCTAAGATCTTAGAGATGGTCTTATGTTAGGTACAAATTAATGAAAATATTAATTAGTGGCAGTACTTAACTAAATATGTATAACTAAAAATAATAATAATAAAAACGCAAATGTTTAGAGATTGTATACGTCTCTAGGTATCCTAAAGTTGTATACAGTCACTAAAAATTATATCATACAACACAAGTTTAGGAGATGTATACGGTCTCCTTAGTCAATTTTGGAGATGTACGGTGTCTCCAAAGGTCAAAATAACAATATTTGTGTTAATCTAAATTAAAGGAGATGTAGATGGTCATGGTGTAGATGTAGATGGTATGGGATAGTGGTTAAGGAGATGATGATGATTTCATAATTTATTTGAATTATTGAACGACCTTGTCAAGTACCGAATTGCAATTAATCAAGTTTGAATGTCGGCGCGGTGGCAGAGAACCACCACCTGGTGTTCGTGCGGTCGGGGTTCGCGAACGCGCGCGTGTACCGCTACTGGGACGAGCGCACGCGCGCCATCGACATGGCGGGCCTGCTGGAGGACCTGCGCCACGCGCCCGAGAACGCCGTCGTGCTGCTGCACGCGTGCGCGCACAACCCCACCGGCATCGACCCCACGCACGCCCAGTGGGAGCAGATCGCCGACGTCATGCAGGTGCGCAACAAACCTCCAACTACTTAAGTATATTGCTATTTAGACCGGCCGCACATTATTAGATATTTTCTGACAGAAAAAAATCTGACGCTCGCTGGAAGGCACTCGGCGCATACTATTACGTTTTATCCCGGAAATACGCATAGTTCCCGCGGGAACGCGATAACCGAATTCCACGCGGGTGAAGCTGAGATGAAATTTGGCTTGATGGTTGAGGTCCCGGGAAAGGACATAGGCTACTTTTTATCCCGGAAAAACGCATAGTTCCCGCGGGAACGCGATAACCGAATTCCACATGGGTGAAGTCGCGGGCAGAAGCTAGTAATATTATACATGAGAAAGTAACTGTCTGTCTGTTACCTCTTCACGCTTCAACCGCTGGACCGATTGAGATGAAATTCGGCATAGGGTTAGTTGGGGTTCCGGGAAAGGACATAGGCTACTTTTCATCCCGGAAAAATGCAGAGTTCCCGCGGGAACGCGAATTCCACGCGGGTAGCGCGGGCAGAAGCTAGTATAATATGTTTATCAATGAAAAAATAAAGTTATAAATAAAATTTCATTGATGTAGGTACTATTTTGCCACCAAACTATGATGTTTTTCCTGTACAATTTATTCCCTTAAATTCAACATTCGGTAATTGTTTAGGCAATGGGGGCTAACGCGTGTGAATTTGCCACTAGAGGCGCTAGTATCGCGTGAGGTCCAATAACATTCAGTTTTCACCGGTGTTGGCGGGCTTCGTGGTATAAATCATAATTTCTTTAATTTGCCTGTTGAAAAGTGATCTCCTTCGTGAAATTATCGCAAATATGGATTATTTGGCGATGAATGTAAACGAAAAAAAATCTTTATTCCAAACAAAACGGAACTGCACAACAATGCGGCATTGCTACTCGATATGACGATAGTTATTTATAATTAATAAACTTAATGAGATTCAAGATTGAAAACTTTGTTTCGGCGCTGATCTTATAAAGTCGCCTTTGACAACTATGCCTCTGGACTTAGTCAACAGTGGCGCCAACTGGTGAGCAAAGAAACGATAGTCCCCATTGTCCCACCGTCGACGATGATGAAGCCGTCGACTATTTACTTGCTCAATAAATTAACAAAAGATACCTATAGATAGGTACAGTGTCAATAAAAGAGACACGTAGGTAATGTACATAATTATTGTTGATCTCGTTAAAGTGTGAACAGTTCTTTTGAGCGAGAAAACAGTGGATAGTTTCTCACTTCCTCCCCTGTGATGGCACTAGTGCCATATTGTTTCGACTTTACCGCGTCTGTGAAACGTTCAATGTCTAATGCTATGGATTAGGAAGGTTGGTTGTTTGTGTTGAGTGTGCGGGCGGCGTAGTGACGCGGGCGTTGGCGGCGGTTCCAGGAGCGCAAGCTGTTCCCGTTCTTCGACAGCGCCTACCAGGGCTTCGCGTCGGGCGACCTGGACCGCGACGCCTGGGCCGTGCGCTACTTCGTCAGCCGCGGCTTCGAGCTCCTCTGCGCGCAGTCCTACGCTAAGAATTTCGGCCTCTACAGTCAGTCTTTACGTTATTCTTTTTAATTTCGCAGGAAAACAGCAGTTAGGTATAATTCGAGCTAATTCCCTGTCAAAATGACTATAATGTAAACAACAATAGGTACTGTTAACAACTTGCTTTAGACCAGCTCGCCCGACTCGACTCTTCCATACGAGCCCACGCAGACAGGCCATCCCTGTCTGTGTGGAGACTGCAGTTCGGAGTTCTTCATAATATACCTCATCCGCGTGGTGACTGCTCGCTGCGTGCGCTGCCGACAGGACTGTTACACATTGTTCGTACATAACGCAGAACTTCACCTCCTATTCCAAGTTCTGTCTGCAGGGGCAATGAAGCACCAAAGAGCCCTATGAGTATTCTTGAAAAATATTTACTTGAATACAATTCATAAGCTCTGAGAATGACTTTCCGAGGAAGATTCTGATTTTATTCTACTTTTACGAAAGTCATTCTCGTATTCAAGAAATCGCGTAGGTAGCAGAAAATAACAAATGTCGTTATTGATTTAGTTAGTGATCCGAGATACTGCCTAAATGAAAGTTTGACATTATCTATTTAAAAGTACCTGGGCGACCAGATTTTGCTCGGGTAAAATAGCTAAAAATGAATTTTCCCAGATATGAGTCCTAGCTAGATTTGTCGTCCCTAAAAACCAAATTTCGTTCAAAACTTTCGAAGCGTTTATGAAATCGTATAAAATTATCTACCAATAGTTTAAGCTTTACCATTCGCTGTAGAAATTTTATGAGTTATTAAGAAAGTAGAACGGCAGTATCATATTCGCGTGTCACCGCCGAATCACCTTCCTAACTGTCGAACGTTGATTTTCAGAGGTCAGGGACCGTAGTGGTTGAGATGGTGTAATGTGAGAGCAGCTTGTGTGCTCGTGTTGTAGACGAGCGGGTGGGCAACCTGACGGTGGTGACGGCGGACGCGGCGCTGGTGCCGGCGCTGCGCTCGCAGCTGACGTGGGTGGTGCGCGCCGGCTACTCCAACCCGCCGGCGCACGGCGCGCGCATCGTCGCCACCGTGCTCGCTGACCGCGCGCTCTTCGACGAGTGGTGCGTGCCGCACCCCATCCAGCCCATCCTCCATCCTCGCC
This sequence comes from Aethes cnicana, assembly GCA_963971205.1. Taxonomy (NCBI): domain Eukaryota; kingdom Metazoa; phylum Arthropoda; class Insecta; order Lepidoptera; family Tortricidae; genus Aethes; species Aethes cnicana. The sequence goes on from OZ020272.1 coordinate 16,739,157, forward strand.
CCACACAACGACACAACTTTATCATCGTCGTCACAAATTTATCATTCTATTTATGACAAGCGCATATTCAGCTTCAGATCCAGGGGGAGGAGGGCAGATATTTTTTTTCCGGGCATTTTGTATGGGAAGACGAAGATCCAGGGGAGGGGGAGGGGCAGCTGCCGCTGCTGGTGTTCTGCTACTAGAAATAGTCCTCCCTTCTTATGAATCGAGTAATCTGCCTGATAAATACTTACATAACTGTAGCTTGCCGGCTCGGCCACGAGTTCGGTCAGCGGCGAGCGGCGCGGAGCACGCCACGTACTGCGCGGCGGCGGCGGCGGCGACGGCCGGACGGGACGTATTTCGATAGGATAGGTGGTTAATGCCTCGGAGGCAGCATTTTTTAAAAGATAGGTATTTAAAATAATGCCTGATGCCGGTTTAAGTGTGGTATAGGCACCTATACATGATTTATACATAGATACGAATCATTACCAATAATGCGAAATAATAAATAATTAGGTACCTACTGAATATGTATCATCATCATCACACTATTCAGAAAAGTACTGTAAATTGAGTAGCATCTATTGAATTTATATTAAATAGATTTTTTTATACTTACGTATAAAGCTTGCATAATGAAATTACGAGTTACTATAATAAGTGTAGAAACATCTGATTTTGTATTTCAACATCAAATACACAATCAAAACATTTTTCTGACCATTTGAATCAATAAATTCACTCATCACCGCGCGAATCTAACAAAAAAAATTGTGACCGTCAAGATAGCGTACATCGTAACGTTATCCAGGATCTGATTATGCAAATAAATAGTACCTACGGAATATCTAGGTTAATAATAAATAGTACCCTTGAACTTTTCGAAGTATACGGCCTGTTCACGGTGTACGCTACTGAGCGTCAAGCTGGCGTACACCGCGTGG
>OZ020272.1:16740288-16901816 GCA_963971205.1 Aethes cnicana
CAGAATAAGGACCAAGCTAGATCGATTTGTCGCCCCCGTAAACCCCTATATTCCAAATTTCGTCCAAAACGTTACAGCCGTTTCTGAGATCACTTGGATAAATTTATAATTTATACGTTTAAAGTATAAGATCAGAAACAAGGAAATTAAACAGAGACTGACAATCTCCTTAAATTGCGGCGTACATCGTAAAAGCTCTGTATTAAATAGAAGCAATATCCAAAGGCGCTTAAATTTTCCATACAACGTGTTCGGGGGCCAATAGCGCCTCACCCAGGGCTTGGCAGCTGCCGATCACTGGGGTACATGTTATGACCATGTTAACCATTTTAGAAAGTACCTTCCGGGAGGCCATGGCTACCCTCATTTGCTCCTGGCTTACGGTTAATTACTCTGTGCCAGTCATTTCACCGGCTGCCTTAACCCTTACCGAAACACAACAGCGTGAGCAGAGCACTGGTATTTGGCGGCAGGTTAGCGGGTAAGACGGTGTTACCAATCTGGAAGTACCTATCACCAGGTCCTACCTCCACCCCAAAATACCGAATTCGACGCGGACAAAGTCGCGGCCAGAAGCTAGTAGAAAAAGCAAGGTAAACCTAGAATGACTACATTCATACAAATCAGCGTACGCCCGAAATAAGTGTTAAATGCGGAATGAGTGATAATAGATGTCGCTGCCTAGGTAGCCTGTATGAAAATATGAACTCCATGACCAATATCCAGGGGCCGCTACAAATTATCATGCAGGCTATCTTTTTTATTTTCTTTTTCTATTTTTTTCTTCATCGCCTACCGCTTGAAAGTCTGTCAAATGATACATAAGAAGAAGGAAAACAATCGTCAGCTGGTAGTAACGTGGTGGATTATTATAGCTGGTCACGAACATGTAAAGATTATTTTTTGTCATAACATAACCTCTTTCCTGAAATGTCATCAGATGATAGTTCAAGGGTTACTGTGAAGGAAACGAATACGTCAGCTGATGTATCTGGGTGGAATGGTCGACAGCAGATGCCCTAGAAGTTCTATATAGCCTAGTTAAATGCACCAGCTGCAGACTTTTTTACAAATACAAAATACAAAAATATTTATTGGTTACACTTTTATACATGGTGGTGATTGGAATGCAAAGAACACCCAATGGGGATCACGACTGACCACAACTAGAGGCCGAGAGCTTAAGAAATGCATGGACTCCCGAGGGCTTTGCTTCTTCTCTTCGGGCGAACCAACCTACTGGCCCACAGACATAAATAAAACACCTGATCTGTTGGACTTCTTCATATCCGCTGGAATATCCAATTTATACTGCAATGTGGAGGGATGCTTGGATGGAAGCAGTGATCACACTGCTGTTCTCCTCACCTTAAGTACGTCAGTTATCTTGAAAAGTGAACCGCCACGTCTGACAAATGTAAGAACAGACTGGGATTGTTATGAAGATCATTTTAACAACCACATTATTCTTAAAATACCACTCAAAACAGACGAAGACATAGAAAACGCAGCTACTCACCTAACACGAACTAAACAGAATGGTGCATGGCTGTCGACGCCCTCAATATATAAACGTGACAAAATAGTCTCCAACACAGCTGCAGTTAAGGAAATGGTCTTGGAAAAACGCCGGTTGAGAAGAATATGGCATAATAGTCAAAGAAATTATGACAAAACCAATCTGAATAAAGCAGCAGCTTCTTTAAGACAGTACTTGAAAGATATTGAAAACGAAACACTTCAAACAAGAATTGCTTCTCTGTTGGCATCTGGCAAAGCAGAACAGTCTCTATGGAACATTGTGAAACATTCCACCAGACCACATCCTGCATATCCTCCTATCAAACTATCAGATAGCACATGGGCCCGAAGTGAGCTGGAGAAAGCAGAGGCATTTGGAAAACATCTGAAAAATGTGTTCACACCAAACCCAAGTCCCGCCTAAGACAAGCAAATGGAGAAAGAAACTTCCTCAACTCTGACTTGCAACTCAGTCCCCCGATAAAGCCATTTACTCCAAAGGAAATCTCACGAGAAATAAGACCTTCAGCCTTCTTCCGGTTATCTCAAAACTATTCGAAAAGGTGTTCTTGGAACGCTTGAGACCTATAATACAAAGTGAAAAGCTAATTCCTGACCACCAGTTTGGCTTCAGAAGGCATCATTCCACAGTGGAGCAAGTCCATAGAGTGGCAGACAAAATACGAGAAGCCATGGAACTTAAACAGTACTGTTCTGCTGTGTTTCTAGACATTCAACAGGCCTTTGATAAAGTTTGGCATACTGGCCTTCTTTTCAAGCTAAAGAAAGTTCTGCCACACAACTTTTACATTATATTGAAATCATATCTAAAAACAGATTGTTCTTTGTATAATACGGCGAGAAACAATCTGAGATATACGAAATATTAGGTCCTTACATATGAAATTGGCGTTTAGCGAACTGGCAACTTTGATTCAAAATATGTGGCGTTCGGCTAGGAATTCCAAATTCAAATTTATTTCAAATTTAAGACCATGTATTTCTGTGTTCGAATTACGAAATTTATTTGTTATCGCGTCATTTGTTTTTCTTTCACATCGTTCTGTTCACAATATGGAGAACTTAAAATATCGCTATATTTACGAATATGAGTTTCACCTCGGCACTAGTGCTGCAGAAACGGCTCGTAGGATTAACAATGCGTATGGGGAAGCTACTGCAAAAGAAAATACGGTACGTTATTGGTTCCAACGTTTCCGTTCTGGAAATTTTGACCTACAGAACAAGCCTCGTGGACGGCCGGAGACACAAGTTGATAACGAAGAATTAAAAGCAATTGTGGAAGCAGATCCATCGCAAACCACGTCAGAGTTAGCGGCAGGCTTCGGTGTGAGTGATAAAACCATTTTGATTCACTTGAAACAAATTGGAAAAGTGAAAAAACTTGAAAAATGGGTACCGCATGAATTGAGCGACGCAAACAAAGAAACACGCGTCGAGTGTTGCGTTTCACTTCTCAACCGGCACAATAATGAAGGCATTTTGAATCGTATCGTTACTTGTGATGAAAAATGGATCTTGTACGACAACCGGAAACGTTCTTCACAATGGTTGAACCCAGGTGAACCAGCCAAATTCTGCCCGAAACGAAAGTTGACTCAGAAAAAGGTACTGGTAAGTGTCTGGTGGACTAGTGCCGGTGTCGTCCATTACTGTTTCTTAAGATCTGGGCAAACAATCACGGCTGATGTGTATTGTCAACAATTGCAAACGATGATGGAAAAGCTAGCCATTAAACAACCCAGACTGGTCAATCGATCTAGCCCACTGCTGCTTCAGGACAACGCTCGACCACATACGGCACGTTTGACGGCCGCAAAACTACGGGAGCTGCGACTGGAATGTCTTCGACACCCACCATACTCCCCGGACCTTGCTCCAACTGATTACCATTTTTTTCGGAATTTGGACAACTTCATGCAAGGAAAAAAATTCAATTCTCACGAGGCTGTCCAAACGGCCTTCAAAGATTTTATTGATTCTCGCTCACACACTTTTTTTAGTAAAGGAATCAATGAACTACCTTCGAGATGGCAAAAGTGCATAGATAGCCATGGTACATACTTTGACTAAATAAAAAAATAGTTTCATAAAAAAAAATCGTTTTCATTTCTGCCATATGAAACGCCAATTTCATATGTAAGGACCTAATAGATGCAGGCGTACCTCAGGGCTCTGTGCTGGGACCTGTGTTGTACACTATGTTCACTTCTGACCTTCCAGCTAACCCGAACATCTTTACAGCAAGCTATGCTGATGACACTGCAATATTCAGCTGTGACAAAAACGCTGTAAAAGCTTCGTCAAGCTTACAAAAACAACTCGATGAAATGAATGCCTGGTTGGAAACATGGAGAATTAAATGTAGTGCTCCTAAATCAAACCATGTTGTTTTCACTCTCAATAGAGGTAATTGCCCTGAGGTCAGGATGGGCAACGATATATTGCCCCAAGTGGAGGTTGTCAAATATCTGGGAGTTCACCTAGATCGCAGGCTCACGTGGAAACCACATATAAAAGCAAAAAGGTACATCTTGAATCACAAATTTAGAAAAATGCTATGGCTGTTGGGAAGGCAATCAAAACTATCACTGGAAAACAAGCTTCTCTTCTACACCGCTACCCTGAAACCAATTTGGACCTATGCCCTTGAACTTTGGGGTTCCGCAAGCAACTCGAACATTGAGATCATGCCACGCTTCCAAAAAAACGTCTTCAAGACAATAACAAATGCACCCTGGTTCACTAGAAATGTGGAAACTCACCAGTACCTACAAATGCCAACCATAAAAGAAGAAATAGCTACTCGTCATAAATACAAAACCAAATTCAAATACCATGAAAGTTCACTAGCACGGGCTTTAATCTTAAACAGAGAGGGGCAATCACGTCGAATCAAAAAACCTAGGATAACTGACAAAATGGACGATTAAAACCAGCCTAACCTAATAAGGAAGAGGATGGTTGCTGAACTATTCATTCCAAATGACAGCTGGTCAACAAACAGATTTGCTCACGGTTCAAGAACCGATTGCAAATGGAAGCGGATAAAAAAAAACTTATACATAACAGTGAATAAGGTTGAGAACTTCCAGTGAGTACAAAAATACTTGTGGCGGGAGCTCTCGCTCTTCCATTAACATCATTATCATTTCAGCCGATAGACGTCCACTGCTGGACTTGCCTCGAGGCCTCCCCCAAGGCGCACCACTCAGACCAGTCCTGTGCCACTCGCGGCCACCGCGTTCCCGCGACCTTTACAAGGTCGTCACTCCAACTTGTTGGAGACCTACCGACAGCTCGTCTACCGGTTCGCGGACGCCACTCCAGGACTTTCTGGCCCGATCGGCCATGAGTCCTGCGAGCAAAGTGCCCCGCCCACTGCCACTTAAGGTTCGCAATTCTTCGGGCTATGTCGGTGACCCCAGTTCTACTGCGGATATCCTCATTTCTGATTCTATCACGCAGAAAAACCCAGAGCATAGCCCTCTGGGTGATTTTGAGCCTTCTTATGAGGCTCATCGTAAGCGCCCACGTCTCGAAACCATAAGTCATCACTGGCAAGACACACACGTCGAAGACTTTCGACTTGGACACTGCGGTAATTTGAACGAAAAGACACTGCGAAGCTTCCCGAACGCTGCCCAGCCGAGTCGGATTCGACGATTGACCTCTTTCTCGAAGTTGGACCTACCTAACTGGACTGTTTGTCCCAGGTATACATAATGGTCGACAGCTTCGAGCGCAGAGCCTCCGATTATTACGGGAGTTGGCACAACATGGACATTAGACATAATTTTCGTCTTGTCCATGTTCATTTTAAGACCAACTCGATCGGAAACTCTGCTGAGGTCAGCGAGCATAGTACTGAGTTCTTCCATGGTCTCAGCCATGACCACAATATCGTCAGCAAATCGAAGGTGAGAGATGTACTCGCCATTAACATTGATGCCTCGACCTTTCCAGTCCAGCACCTTAAAAGCATCCTCCAATGCAGCGGTGAATAGCTTCGGAGAGATCACGTCTCCTTGTCTGACTCCCCGCTGCAGTAGAATAGGCTTAGTGGTCTGGTCTTGTAGTCGGACGGACATGGTGGCGTTTTCATACAAACACTTCAACACTTCGATGTACCGGTAGTCAACTTGGCACCTCTGGAGAGACTGCAGCACAGCCCAAGTCTCGATCGCATCGAAGGCTTTCTCGTAGTCCACAAATGCAAGGCAAAGGGGGAGGTTATACTCTTCGGTCTTCTGTATAACCTGCCGCAACGCATGTATGTGGTCTACGGTACTAGACCTAGCCTTTTCGGAAATCTCAGTGGTTAATTCAAATTGAATTTCGCACATAAGTAAACTTAGACTTTTTGCAACCATTACGCGAGTTTTAATAGTAAACGCATGTTATGCTTATGCGCATGCGCTGCCTTTACCAATGAGTTACGTTATTTCTAAGTTTTCTAGTACTAGCTCCTTAACGTGGACGCGGTATAGACTGTAACGGGCCAGAAAACTTACCTTGTCGTCGAAGTATTCCAGTTTCGTGTGGGGTATACCTTGATCCAAATCCCACAACAATACCGTATTATCCGCAGATCCACTGGCCAGAACATGTCTGAAATAAGTAAAAAAAAAGGTATTTGTGTACATGATTTGTTTTAACGCATTTACAGCTGCTTGCTTAAGGTAGGTAATATTTGAAAGCACATGAGCGTTGAAAGCACTGGTTGTACGTCTCCAAAACACTTATATATATGCGTTCAAGGTTAAAACAAAAAATATAAATATTTCAGAACTCAGAACTCCGAACATTTATTTTGACATAAAAAATACACACTACAACGTAACAGAGTTTTAAAACACAGAAGACAATACAAAAAATAAAGAAAAAGAAAATAAGAGAATAATATAAATAAAATGTACCTATTAAAATGACAAGAAAGTACGCTGCGCTACGCTGTAGTGCCAGTCAAAAGAGGACTCGGCTCAGCATGTGCTGCAGCATGAGCCACTGCGCTGGTTATTTCGCCTTCAAACTCCGACAGAACGCAATTTTGAAGTCAAGTTCACTATAAAATTTTCCTTACCTACTTTAGGTTGGGTCACTTGACACCGACACCGCATTCTGTCGGAATTTGATGTATATATTTTTCAAATGATCTTTTTCTTACATGCTAAGGTAGTTTTTGTCATTTTTCGGTTTAAACATTAACCGCTTCTCTTTTACTTAATTAATTTAGATTATTGAAGATGGACCCAGTTTCATGACAGTAACATTTCAATTATATGTCATACAAAATTCAACAACATTAACGACCAAGTTCTACTACTGTCAAGACTGTACTGTATTGCCCAGATTGTTTTCTTCCCATACTATGAAACAATTGCCACTCGATACAGAGTCCGATCCTCATCAAAAACAATTTGATCATAAATACCAATTTGAAGACCGGGTTTCACGACGTTACAACTCACACGTACCACATTTTGCCGTCATGTGATAGGTACGTGTGAATTGTACTATTAATTTTCAATACGAAATATGCGCCCGACCACGTGTTGTGGTTGTGGTTGACGTGTGGTTGTGGTACGTGTGAAACAAGCCTTAAGTTTTTTTTATACTAAAGGATATAAGTATACAATGACTATTAAATTCGTAACGCAACTCACGTAAAGTTTCTGTTCCACGACATGTCCAAAACAGCGCCTTTGTGACCTATTCTTTTGGTCTTCTTCGTCTTATTTGGTTTCTTACCAAGTTTGAACGCAGGTTCGAGACAGTTCTCAATGTCCAAATCCCACACCTGGATTACAGGATCCATGCCACCCAAAGCGCAAAGATTACCTGAGTATCAATAATAACACTATACTACGATTTGGTTTTAAGTTGGCAACGTCGCATGTTGCTGTCAAAGCTTTCGCTGTTTTTATTAATTTCTCAATATTTCTGAATTAAAAAGGAAGATTTCATTCTATGATTGAATGACGCGTCTCGTTTTATATTTGTTGGTTAGGCATTCAAATGATTAGATTACATTAAAATGCATGGCAACTGCGATGGAAAGTTATCAATAGATATTACTTCTATAATACTAAAAACTTCGTGTTCCTATAATAACTGTTGCAATCCATAATCCATTTATGTTTTATTCAACCATAAAGCGATAATTCATGTTTTCATTCAGTAAGTAATATTCAGAAATTAATGAAAACAGCAAAATATTTGACAGCTATTTGCGACGTTGCCAACTTTCGGAGTAAACCCTCTAAAAACTTTTTAAGAATTCGAAACTATATAATCAGTAGGATTCGATAGTTTAATTTTTGGTTCAATAATTCAATATACGGCAGTTGCGAATGTTTCGTTTTAAGGTACACAAATACACAGCCGAGTTGGCAAATAGATAAAAACACGAAATTCGCAAAAGTGGTGCCATCTCGCGAGCTTTGGGCTATGTCATTTGTCATTTCACCTAATTCCGATACTACTGGACCAAAAGTTTAAAATAATACATAGAATAGTTCTGAAGACCCTCCTCCTCCCCCTCTGGAATACGATGTATCGCATTCTTTAAAATAAAATCAATGAAAACGAGGAAAAAAACACCCTTTTTTTAATTTAAAAACTTGAAATCGGCAAAAATAAATGCGTAAACATTTTGGTTATTGGTAAAGAACACATTAACAAAAAAATACAAATATTCGTTCACTAGACTCGGGTTCGGAGGAAAGCTTACGTTACTCTACCATTGAAAGTTATTCGAGACGTTGCCAACCTTCGGGAAAAACCATCGTGTTTTTTTTTTGTAATATAGGCACTTCTTACTTCGCCCGGGTGGAATTTGGTTGCGTTCCCGCGGAAACTATGTGTTTTTCCGGGATTAAAAGTAGCCTATGTCCTTCCCCGGGACTCCAACTACCTCCATACCAAATTTTCATCTATAAGTCGGTCCAGCGGTTTAAGAGTGAAGCGGTTGCAGACTTTCGCATTTATAACATTAGTAAGTAGGTATGGATTCAGGCTGAGTATCAATATCTTAATGGAGCCAGTTTTAAACTGATGAATAAAAGTTTTTATTTATATTGAGTAATACCAAGGGGAGAAGAGGAGAGGGAATTAATTAATCGACAATTAGGTATGTTGTCATACTAATGTAGACTGTAATTTTCGATTAATTAATCGACAATTAGGTATGTTTCATACTAATGTAGACTGTAATTTTCGATTAATTAATCGACAATTAGGTATGTTTCATACTAATGTAGACTGTAATTTTCGATTAATTAATCGAAAATTAGGTATGTTTTCATACTAATGTAGACTGTAATTTTCGATTAATTAATTCCCTCTCCTCTTCTCCCCTTGGTATTAGTAACATAACATAAAAGAAGAAATTTTGAATCATCATATAATGTTTTTTTTTAACTTTAGGTATAGCAAAACACAACTTAGAAGGCGCGCGGATTAAGCAATAATAGACTCTGCGTCAACGACTTAAGTGCTTCGCCGCGCGCCTTAAGTTGTGTCGTGCTATACGTCTTACCTGGTTTGGTGTCTGAAGGATCATGGCTTAACCACTCTATGCAAAGAGGAAACCAAGGAAGGATAATATCGTGATGAACGTAGAAAGATCCCTCAAGCTTGTTGTAAACTGCAAAAAAAAAGACTCTGATTTTTCTATTGTCACACGAAACAGGAACCGTAGGTATGTACCAAATTGACAAAATTTCAATGGTGGTGTTGCCAATTTTTTTAAGTACCTAGCTTAAAACCCCTTGCAGGCCCATAATGTAACCCAAAAAAATTTTTTACATTAAAAATCGTGTACGGCGCGCCAAAATGCTGACTGACGTTTCGTCACGTCATAAGAAACATAAAGAGTCTGATTTATAATTCAATTCCGAAAAATCTACCAGAAACTTGAACCACTTATTCCCCCTGCTAGAAGTATGGCAAATATAATAACGGTCACATTGTATCATATACTTTCTAAAAATACAGATGCCATACTGGTACAAATTGTCCAGCAAAATGAAAAAAATTGCTCCTTTGGAGCGATATGGCGGCCATTTGGCCCCGTCGGAAAAGTATGGCATGGTGATTTTCGTGAATGGCTACTCGACGACGATTATTCATGCAAAAATTAGCCTGGTACAAATGGTTCAATTATTGGTTTTTAATTAACACGTTTTCGTCGGTATGGCGGGATGTAGGCCGCGCCGGAGAAGTATGGCATTACGCGATCGCCTTAAAATATATCTATCGCCTATATTACTTCGTTTTTCATCGACTATCGGAAAATACAAGATTTTTGTGGTACAAATCGTTCGACTTTCGTAATTTATGCGACACGTTCGATTAACGCTCACGCGACTGGGCCCCCGGTACTGGCGCTGTGACCATGATTTTCCTTTTCGTCATTACGTAATTATACCCCTGGAGAGTCCCCAGCCTGGTACAAATGGTTCGGAATTCTCTGTCACCATCTCCCGGTCTACTACCTCAGAGACACTAACTGATCTAATTATTCCGAGTTATCCTAGCGTGCTTTTTTAATAGTTAATTTTATTATTGTTAAAGATATTCATATGTTTACATCTTTGAATAACTCTTCCTGATTAGAAACTCTACATTCATTTAATACCTGTCAACAACTCGTCGTTTCGAATGATGTAGGAAAAGTAAAATTTAGTCGTCACAGCACAAAACATGTTAGTCAACAGCAACAAGTGAACGAATTTTTCAATTAATGCCACGTATTTAGAAAACAACCTAAGTATTCTCTTTACCTACTCAAAAAGTAGACGAGAAATAAACGCAAATTAATTATGATCATTTATTCAAAATTTAATAACTCAACTCGATGGTCGCTCTATTTCTCAATCACGGTGATTTCACTGTTTCGAATGTTGTGCTTGCTTTAGATTTGTCGTATAACCGTCGCTGGTGCGTTTCCGCCTACACTACACACCAAGGATTTCAAATGACCGAAGCAGACAAGACACCTCGTCCCACCAATTCAAATATCTTCTTGCGTCAGGATGGAAGTGAACCGGAGTGCCATCGTTCTGGTAGCACTTTCAGGGTGGATTTCAGGGTGGTACGTGTTACAAATTGCAAGGGCACAAGTCAGTACCGTTTGATGTGGTGATCACAAATACTTCTCAAAAACGTCACGTCGCTAAGTTTACATATTATTTATCGTTTCGGTACTGTCGGTATCCATGCTCGTTTCACGGTATTATTTTAATATAGATCTGAATGCCATTCGCGAATTTTACAATGATAACTGAGAATTGGAAATGTTTTAATGTTTACAATCACAACGATACCTAGGCTGCGTTCCGAATCGCGCTTAGAGCGCTCACAGCACCTTGCATCCTTTTTCCTCTTAGGACTCCACTTTCAAGAGGAAAAGGGATGCAAGGTGCTGTGAGCGCTCTGAGCGCGTTTCGGAACGCAGCCCTAGTGACACTTTGTCAAACCAGAATGACAACTTTTTACAGCGAAAAAAGAAATCTCCCGAAAACCTCAGCCAGCATTACATTTTATTCAGGTGTGCAACCTCTACCAATAATACTCAGTAAATGTTGCATTTGGAACTTTTCGACAAGGCACAGTAAAAAAAGAGAAAATAAAAACACGAATTACCCTACAACATAGGTACTGCAATCGATTCTTTTGATTCTGAACTGTTTTAAGGTTTTTAGTGGGTCATGTTTCACGTTTTATAAAAATACTATCATTTCTGGCCGCGTTTTCGTCCGCTTGGAATTCGAAATAACAAAATTCAAATAAAACAATAAAAAAACACCTGCGAACTCCGAATTCTGTGAACTCTGTGTTAAGTGAACTTAATGATATAACAGTCTTCTACTTGCGTTTGGTTTCTACAATCCACCAATAGATTGTGGTATCTTAGGAATTCCACTACAATAACGAATTTTAATCTAATACATCTAAACCTGCCTAAAGTGAATAACTGCATTTTACGTAAAAACTGCATTATTGAATTCCGATTCGTTACAAAGAGATGAGCAAAGTGATGATGACGGACAGCAATGAGCCGCAACTTTCAACAGCCAGCTGCGTTTCCCGCATAGAATTGGCAGGGCTCCGTACACTTATTCGCCCTGGCACCATGTGTAAAGCGCCCACGTTTCAGTTCCTTAAGTCAGCATTACCTACACGTTGCATTGATAACCACCTTCTTTAAGTCGGTTAAAAATGGCGGATGTTACCGTTCATTCAGCCTTTTTCCATTAGTTAGACGCATGTATTAATTAAATTGCATATAATCAATAATAATCAAGTAAATAAGATAAATTAAGCTATATTATTAAATTTTTTTTGTTAATTGTACAGTCAGCAGCAGAAGTAGATAAGCTGTCCAGGTGTTCAAAATGACCTACACACGACTTTATTCTTAAGACGTTAAGGGCGTGTGTAGGTCATTTTGAACACCTGGACAGCTTATCTACTTCTGCTGCTGACTGTACCAAATGCTAAGACCTGAAATGTTGCAAGTGCAATAACAGCGTTGCTCCCTAATATCTCCTCATGTGTAATCTTAAATACTTTACGCTGTGAAACATTTTTTTATATAGTAACAAAACTGACAGGAATTGACTACCATGTCAGCTAAGTTCCTTGTTTATTTAAAAGCTAAGGATATTTCAGGGGGACCGTGTTAATTTCATGAATTTTAAGGTATACTCTTTATTTTGGCTAAAAAAAATCAAGCAATTAACTATGTACTTTTAAAATAAAAGCTGAATTTTCATCGTGCTACACTTTTGAGTGAAAATGCCCATATACAGGTGATCAATCCAAATGTGTAATGTGGAGAAGTCAGAAACTATGAGAGATAGCGAAATCTGTTCTTAGAAACCATGGCTTCGATTTTAGATTTAATAATAATGACATTAAAACTTTTCTTAAAACTCTCATACATAACCGGGAATCGAATCAGAATCAGTTTTTTTATATTTGTTTAAAATAAATTATTATATTAATAAATAAATTTATTTCATTAATAAATAGTTACTGCGTAACAGATACATCACTTTTGTACAAAAGCGAAAATACCTACGCTATAATAGCCTACTAAATCTTAGTAATAATATCTGCTGTTCGCAGCGAGAAGAAATGTACCATAAGCACGGGCATAGAGTCGCGATTGTGTTGCCCGCCGCGCGACTCGCGTGCAAGCGCGTCATCGCACGAATGCGCAAGGGTTCCCAAGTAACATTTTGGCCCTATAACTTGGGTTATCATCACTAAAAGGTCGAGTAAACGTCGTATAAAGGTTTTAGCGGTGACTACCAGTTGTATAAAGGCGTTTGGGAACACATTCTTGCTCTATAAGCAAAAGAGCCAAATTATCCTATAAATTGTTGATGTAAAGGTTTATAGAACCATTTTATAGGGCTATTATAGTCAAGTGCTATAAAAACTTCAAATATAGCCACTAAAGAGCTATTTTACTGTATAAGAGTGATTGAAATCACCATTATGTATCTAATTTGCGCTATAAGGTTTCCCGGACAACCGCTATAAATCTTGCGTTTTAGCAGTGATGAACGTTCTACTATACAAGGTTTTTGCGATATTGTGGTTCCACAAATCACTTCTATAGTACATGGTCTTTATTAGCCATAATGACGCCGTAATAGAGCGGTTTTGTTTTATAATCGATTTTTAGGACATTTTTATAGTACTTAAAAGTGTTCTAATTGTTTTTGAATCCCTATTATAGGCTCGTACGATAGTTGTGACTATGACTCTTTTATATGGCCAAAACTTTCTATAATGGAGTTTGTAGATCGGTCATAGGATAAAAAAGCACATAAAGGAAGTGAACAGTTACTTTTATACTCAAACTTTGACATGACAGGAATCGGAGGTACTATAGTGAGCCGATAAGACCCACGGATGTACTTAATGGCTCTAAAGTAGAAATGTCTGTGAATTTAATTTTATAATATGAATATATTTTATTCAAAACTCAATTAATCGAGGGCGCATTGAAAATACTAAGCAAATCAAATACTATTCTATCAGTAAAACTTTATTCGCACGTGCTTTTTGCAGCATTGATCGAAATATTAAATGTCTAAATAAGATAACATAAACTTACCGCGATAGAATATTACTCCTTTATATAATTGAATTATTTTTGTTGTCCGTCAATGAAGTTCACAGCAAAAACACACAATACCAAACTTTGCCGAGAAAGCGCCTCAGTAGGAATCACGGATTCTACTATAGACTAAAATAGGACTATAAGGGAATCAACGAACGCTACTACAGTATAAAAAAGCACTACATTAGCGTTACTGTGGCCCGTATGTCACTAAATTGTAATACGAGTCATCATTACATCACCTTTACAGACCTAAAACGTCACAACTAAAGCTGCTATGGTTCCACTATATCACTAAATGGAGATATAACTGCGCCAGATCGGCTTTACTCAACCTTCTATGGCCTTTTATAGGGCTAAGGTGGTGTTTTGAGAAATGTTCTATGGGCTACTATAGAACCAGAAATTGTTACTTGGGTTATACCTATGATGATTATTGTAATTAAACGAATATGGAGAAATAACAAAAATTTTCTATCTGTCAATCAAATATGGTTTGAGTTTTATAAAATTACTAGCTTTTCCCCGCAACTTCGTATGCGCAGAAATATTAAAATGAAAAATCCCGTTTTTTCCCGTTCCCGTGGGAATTTCGGGAAATCCTTTCTTAGCGGATGCCTACGTCATAACATCTACCTGCATGCCAAATTTCAGCCCGATCCGTCCAGTGGTTTGGGCTGTGCGTTGATAGATCACTGTCAGTCAGTCAGTCACCTTTGAGTTTTATATATTTAGATTCACCTATACATTTTTTTCCTTTAATTAATTTTTTTTTAATTTTATCGTTGAAAACATCCTAAATCGCGTAAATAAATAAAATTCAATAATTTTGTCATTTATATTTTGACTTTAACACCCATTCACTGCAAAATAATTACGTGGTTTCGGTATTTCGACGAGTAAGCGCGGGAATCGTCTCGGGCGGGCGTGCGGCGGCCCTCTGTCGGTTGTACTGACTTATCAATCAAACCACCCTCGTAGGATCACTCGTTTGTCTGTCCGTCCGTCTGTCACAGTCGATTTTATCCGAAACTACTAGACCGATTAAGTTGAAATTTGGTACGTATATGTATGTTTGTGACCCAAAGACGGACGTGTAACGAAAATAAATGAATTTTAAACATAGACACTATTTTTGGGGGCTAAATTTGAAAAAAAAAATCATGAAGTTTTTCAAACTATATATCGTGTGACATATTAAATGAAAGTACTTTTTATGGGGATCTCAAATATATTTTTTTATTTCTTTTTGGTCAATATTTTTCGAGTTATTTAAGAAAACAGACGAAAAATGACCGTTCTTCCCCCCCCCCCCTCCTTATCTTCGAAACCACTGGACCTAAAATTTTGGAATAAATACGGAGGAGTCATTGACCTATAGATTACAGGAAAATTATTAAGAAGTCCATGGTATTTGAAATCTATCATATAAAAGAGCTTATCCTGTGAAACGGTTTGAAAATGATGTCATTGAAAATAATCAAGGGTCGGAACCCTCCCCACGCGAGGTTAACTCACTTCTTGGCCGGGTTTTTATTTTATGTACCCTAATCTAATATTTTCGATTTATATAGGTACTACTTTAGGAAAGACAAGAAGGAAACCAAACTTACTGTATACTTCTAAAACACTAGCATCACTCTCCACGTGACCCACTAATAGTAGGTTGTCATCAGGTTTGATGATGTCATCTTCTTCATCACTGTCAGGACCTTCTGTCTGCAATGAATATTTATAAAATATTTATAAAATCATTAGGCAAGTAATTCATATTTTATTAGTGTGAAAACTATCCCAATTACCCTGATATGAACATTTTCACCCAAATCTCCTAAATTAGGCAATGTAGCTACTGTTCCGATTCCAACTGGGTTACCTGCGAATCAAATATATGCATTTTACTTGGGGTACCTAATACTTATCTACATATATGTATACACGGTGTTTCAAAATAAGCCGTAAAAATACAATAAATTAACAACATTTACAATTTTTAGTAAGGCTTTATTCGAATGCCATTCCAGTATCTCTATTTAAAGGAGTCAATAAAAAAAAACAATTTTTTGTTCATTACATTTAGAGAAAATCGTGTTTTAGTAGTAACTATACAATAATTATATATATAATAGTTGTAAATATGCATAGTTTCTGAGAATTAGAGCAATAAGTGAACAAGGTTTTCCCTTGCCTTAATTATAGCGACAGGGACTGAATGACAAACAAAGGTGAAAAATAACAAAGAACCGTGAGCGAGACTGGTAACATGGCTTAAAGGCTAAGTTCAGATCAGAGTGCAGCTGTTTAGATGAGGGCGGCTAGCGCGTGGCAGTCTAGCGTGAACATTCAGTGAGAATGAGAATGGAAGTGGAGGAGGCAATTTACTTATGGGTTTTATTCCGCAAACTGCTACGTCGTCGTCGAAAGCAAATACGATACTGGGTGCACCCTATTTTAAGTCAAAGACTTTCTATACGCCTGTTTGTGACCTTCCTTTTATTATTGGATTTGAATACTGCTTGGAATTCAAATTCCAAATAGCATCCCCTTTTTACCCGACTGCGCCAGAAGGAGGGCTATATTTTTCGAGTGTATGTATGTATGTATATTTCTTTGGCACGCTGTGTAGCCTAAATGGCTGGTTGGATTTTAGCTTGCGAAGTGTCGTTAGATTCGCCTTAATCGTGAGAGTGACACTGGGTATATCATAATTGCAAAAAACAAAATGGCTGACTTTTGGAGGCATTTTAAACGTTTCCAAAATATTTTTTTGTCACAGCCTATCGAGTGGGGTATCAAAATGAAGTGCTGAATGAATGGATCACAAATATATATTATATCTATATCTAATATAAAAAATTCTCGTGTCACAGTGTTTGTAACCAAACTCCTCCAAAACGGCTCGACCGATTCTTATGAAATTTGGAGTGTACATATGTTCAGTAGGTCTGAGAATAGGACGTACTTAAGCTATTTTTCATACCCAAAAAAATGAAACTTCCAAGGCGGTACGAAGTCCGCGGGGTCAGCTAATATATATATACATGGTGGGTCAGGAAATATGGCAAGTAATTAACCCACAGTATCGGCTATCGATTCTAAGTATATTGTATAGGTCTTTATTTTATTTTTTCGAGTTGGTAAAAAAAAACATTTTGCATAGGATTCAGGCGTCGCTCACACAACCAATCCCATATAAATTTTTTTTTTACCAACTCCAAAAAAATTAAAGACCTTTACTTAGAATCGATAGCCGATACGGTGGGTTAATTATTTGCCATATTTTTTGACCCACCGTGTATATAAAACAAGAAACTGACTGACTGACTGATCGAGCAACGCAGAGCTGAAACTACTGGCCGTAGAGAGCTGTAATTTGGCATGCAGGTTCCTTAGGGAACGTAGGAGAGCACTAAAAGAGAATTTCCCAAAATTCCTACGGAAAAGGAAAAAAACGGGATTTTTAGGGTTCCGAAGTCCACAAGGAACCCTTATAGTTTCGCCATGTCCGTCCGTCCGTCCGTCCGTCCGTCCGTCCGTCCGTCCGTCCGTCCGTCTGTCCGCACTATTGCTCGGAGATGCTTAGGTCTAGAGAGCTGTAATTTGGCATGAATATGCACATTAGTTACGCTGACAAAGTGGTACAATAAAATTTTGAAATATTTTTTTTTATAGGGTACCTCCCCTACTCGTAAAGTGGGGATGTATTTTTTTTTCTTGCGTACCCCATGGTGCGGTATATCGTTGAATAGGTCTTAAAAAAATATTGTGGGTTTGTTAAAACCATTTTTTGATTAAGTGATGCGTTTGTGAAATATTAAGCTTTAAAGTGCTATTTTTTGTTAGAGTCACGTGTCCCCCCCCCCTGCCAGCTAAATGGTGGTATTTGGATGGCTGAAAAAAATCACGGTTGTGGCATATATAACGTAGTTGAAAGGAAAACTATCAGAGCTAAGTAGGCTGTACAAACTTACGAGTAATAGTCGACCAACTTATAATGATGATTTTTCTCGAGCGGCAGGGACGTCGGGCGGGCACGTCATACCACAGGCTAGCTAGATGCTAATAAGTCTTAGAAAGGTACTGTGGGCATCCTCAACTTCGGAACCCTATAATTTGCGCGTGGCCCGACACGCACTTGGCCGGTTTTTCATTTTAATATTTCTGCGCATACGAAGTTGCGGGGGAAGCTAGTATAATGTGAAATCAAAAGTTTGTTTGCGGGTTTTATATTTTTGCAAAAATCGAGTTATTTCGATTTCATCAATAAGTAAATCAACTATGATATGTCTCCTCCTCAATTTTCGTGGCTCCGTCCGTGCGTCCGTCCACCTCAAACCGCGCGAATCAACTGAACAGGTCGATACAGGACTGTAAATCTTGACCCGCGCGATGACGCGCGGTTCAAGATCTGGCGCGCGGTGCACGGCGGTACGCGGTCATGTACACAACAACATCGATTTGTTACAATCTTGGACAGCGCGCGGAGCCATTCGCGCGTGACCGCGCGTTCATCTGAACTTAGCCTTACTGAATGTTCACGCTAGACTGCGCGCCGCGCGCAAGCCGCCCTCATCTGAACAGCTTTAGCGCGCGAGACCGCGCGTTCATCTGAACTTAGCCTTACTGAATGTTCACGCTAGACTGCCGCGCGCAAGCCGCCCTCATCTGAACAGCTGCATCGCGCGACACCACGCATTCATCTGAACTTAGCCTAAAGTTCTTATCGTTTGTGCTCCTATGAGCGAAATGTAAATGTGTTCTGGTTTTATTAGCGTTGGTTGTGAAGTCTTAATGGCTAGGGCTTAAAACGTGTAACTTTAGTCCCGCTTTGTGAAGGTATTATGACGTAGATACTTTTTGAACAAGAGAAGTATAAAAATACTATAGTTGCAATACAAGACGATAAAAAACGAATACAAGTCGAATAATAGTAGGTAGTTGCAATAAAGACGAACGTAAATACTACTAACTTGAATCTTCTTCGTCATAGTTTTCAAAATCAAATTCATCATTTGGATTCTCTGGAGGCGGCCTAGCAGAACTCGAACCTGTTTCGTCGTCTTCGTCTCCCGATACATCATCCCCCCGCTCTGTCAATCTGGAAAAAACGTTCAACAATTTGTAAGGAATATCCTAACCCTAATTTCTAATATCACTACATAGTATAAAACAAAGTCACTTCGTTGTCAGTCTGTCCCTGTATATGCTTAGATCTTTAAAACTACGCAACGAATTTTGATGCGGTTATTTTAATAGATAGAGTTATTCAAAAGGAAGGTTCTCGTATTTAATTTGTTATAGTTTAACGCTTGATTCCCGCGGGAACGCTATAACCGAATTCCACCGGACGAAGTCACGAACAGAAGCTAGTAACACTACAAATCAGAAAAAAAGGTCAGAAAAATTGTTAGGTAACAAAAACCTTCGTATCGAGTCGTATGCGCGAAATCCGGTAGTACTGATTTTTTGCCGGCTTGTTTATGATGTTGGCCTAATGAATATAATCCAAGTTTGTGACCTCGAGCGCCGAACGCAACTTTGTCATTTTTGTCAAAAATATAAAAAAAACCGCGAATATTTCGGCTTCTTTTCAGATTTTGGCGATTTTGACCCTCAGGACGTTTTTAAAGAAGACTAAATTTGATACCAGAACCGTCTCTGTGCACTCAATAGTTTCTGAGATAAGGCTTTTCAGAATAGGGTATAACACCATTTTTAGGATTCCGAAGTCCACAAGGAACCCTTATAGTTTCGCCATGTCCGTCCGTCTGTCCGTACTTATTGCTCGGAGATGCTTAGTTCTAGAAAGCTGTAAATTGGCATGAATATATATATTAGTTACGCCGACAATGTGGTACAATAAAATTTTGATATATATTTTTATTAAGAGTACCTCCCCTACTCGTAAAGTGAGGGATGTATATATTTCTTTGCGTACCCCAGTATGTGGGGTGTCGTTGAATAAGTCTTGGAAAAACATTTTTGGTTTATTAAAACCATTTTTTGATTAAACGATGCGTTTGTGAAATATTAAGCTTGAAAGTGATATTAGAAGCGTCCCCCCACCCTCTGCCAGCTAAATGGTGGTTTTCAGATAGCTGAAAAAATTCATGGTGGTGGCGTATATAACGCAGTTGAAAGGAAAACTATCACAGCTAAGAAGGCTATACAAGTTTCCGGGTCATAGTCGACCAACTGCGAGCAAGCAAAATGCGTAGGTGGGCATTTTCACTCAAAAGTGTAGGTACCACGATGAAAATTCAGGTTTTATTTTAAAAGTAGTTAATTTCTTGATTTTTTTAAGCCAGAATAAAGAGAATACCTTAAAATTAATGAAATTTAACACCGTCCCCCTAAAATATCCTTAGTTTTTAAATAAACAACAAACTTAGATGACATTGTAGTCAATTTCTGTCAGTTTTGTTACTATATAAACAATGTTGTTCAGCGTAAAGTATTCAAGGAACTAACACCGTTATACACTCATATTGCAGTTACGAGTATATATTAATTTTATCAGGAAACACATGGGAAACACTCAATTTAATTGAAAAGGCAATAAAATATTGCTTATAAAGTAGTTTTAACTTCAGTTTTGTGACTTGGCGTACCCCGACACTCTTCTTTTCCTATAGTATCTAAACGATCAATACTTTTTGAGAAATCTTTTTTATACTATTGGATAAACTTGTTTACTCAGACACAACAGTAGTAAATTAGTTTGGATGTGTAAGAATAAAATAATAAAAATAAAATTCAACAGCTGAAAAAGTGGGACCGTCACAAAACTGACAGGGCTGACATTATAAGCCTAGGCTTATATGGAGTCTTTTGAGCAGATAATAAAATAAAAAGTAGTATTATATACTGAATTTATTTTGATGATTTAAATTTTACTCTTACCTGCTAAATTACTATGTTCTTTAATATTATATTATTTAATAATAACAAGATACAAATAATAGTAACATAACTTCTGTAAAAGGTCTCTTTAAAAGGGCAAAAATAATAAAAATGGTAAAAATGCGATAAATAGTTTCGGATAAACCGACAATCTTTTTTGTATACGCTTTGAAGGCCAAATAGATTATCCAATAAAATTAATACGTATTGAATTGATACCCTCCCTTTTTACTACTACTACTACTACAACAGCCTATTTACGGCCCACTGCTGGGCACAGGCCTCCTCTCATCACGAGAGGGTTTGGGGCTATAGTCCCCACGCGGGCCCAGTGCGGATTGGGGACTTCACACACATCTTTGAATTACTTCGCAGGTGCGTGCAGGTTTCCTCACGATGTTTTCCTTCACCGAAAAGCTCAGTGGTAAATTCAAATTGAATTCCCCCTTTTTAAGTTGGTTAAAAATAACTCCCATGTAAAACCATCTTAATGAGGTCAGTTTTGTGACTTTCGTGGTCAGCCCATACGTGACGGGACGATTGGTCACAAAACTGAAGTCACGTTTTACTGGAACATTCAGATTAAAAAAATATTATAAATAAGTTGTGCACAATTTTTCAATAGATCTTGTAAAAAGCAGTTCGGTAATAACGCCTCTTTCTAATAAAAATAAATAGATATCACGCAATAGCTACTATTGCTTAGAAATCAATCACAAAATTGACTGACGAAATGTTGACGGAGGCAAATACACTAACACAACCTCGCTTCACGCCGCTCCACGCGGGAATTTTAAACCTTTGGCTGACTGGTCTATTGGCATTCAATGTTACCAATTGGCTATGGGTGAAAAATGACAATGTGCTCGATTTTTTTTTTTTCAGGATACGAATAACCTTCCGTATCTAGAGGAAAAAATCTCGGAATTTTCCGTGCCGTAGATTCTGCGTAAAAAATAAAATTGGTTTTGCGTTATAACGATTTAAAAATTTCGGGTTTTCCCTGGTCCAAGTAAGCACAGCACATGTCTCTGAAAAAAAGTGTTGACATTTGAGGGTGACAGTCGTTTAAAAAAAATAGTACACAGTTATGATGAATTAATAAATTCTATACAGACGATGATTCCCAATTCCGATTAGTGAATTTTCTCCTATCTTCCAATAAAATCTTGTTCGGCTACCACCCTGCCTGATAGGGTCATAAGGTACTTAGTGTTGTGATTAAATTGTTTTTTTTTTTTTTTTCACCAGCTGTGAATAGGGATCACATAGAGACGCTCAGTTGTACGGAACCCTACATATACGATTCCGCATTTGTCTGATTTTTTTTCTTGTTTTTTTATACTTATTGAGTTTTTTTCAGTTTTTCTATTTTTTTATTGTTTTAAAGTCAGGAAATATTTTTTTTTAATTTTTATAAAATTTTATTGTATTAATCTACGAGTACGTAAAGAGCGACGTTCGAAAAAATACGTAACTTTCCTGTGTGAAAATCCGCATTGGGAATAAACTTATTGACTGTTTCAGTATTTGTTGTGATGGAGGCTTTAATAATGCGTATTTTGTGAAAATTTCAGGTGTCTAACAATAATGGTTCATTAGATAGAGCGCTTGACATGAGACGAAGAAAAAAACAGTTACTTGTATGAAGACCCCAAATTATATAGATATATTTTAACTTTTTAGTATTTGTTGTGATAGCGGCCACAGAAACAAGCATTTTGTGAAAATTTCAAATCTCTACCTATTTTCGTTGAAGAGATAGAGTCCTGTGACAGACAGACGGACGGACGGACAGACATCGGAGGCATATTAATAGGGTTCCGTTTGTCACCCTTTGGGTACGGAACCCTAAAAAATTAATTAGAGGATTTTCTGGCCCCGTTTTGACGGTCACAAACATGACAAGTCAGGTGGCACCAGATTTAGATACCACTATATAAATTCAGTTTTTAATATGAAATATTATGAATTTTATTACAATATTTATTCAATGCAACTTATTTATGGATGAAATCCATTCAAATATTCACAAACAAATTTAAATGGCAGTAATAAAATATTAAAGTAGTGAGAGACTGTCAAAACCATGGGGGTACAAGTTTTAATGAAAATGCCCAGGTACGAAAAAGTAAAATTCCATTATGTACATACTGAGCGGCAGGGGCGTCGTCGGACGGGCACGTCATACTGCAGCCTAGCTAAGATGCAGTCTTAGAAAGGTACTAAGGGCATAGTCATTTTCGGAACCCTATACATTGCGTTTGGCCCGACACGCGCTTGGCCCGACACGCACTTGGCCCGGTTTTTTATTTGAAATGTGGTTTAAAATGATCCTTATGTCGGGTCGAATCACATGATTTTTTTATTTCGATTTTCTGTATGGGATAAATACCTTAAAAAGTACTTTGAAATTTTAATCTTCAGTTTTCTCGCTAAAAATCTAGCCGCCATGTGTGCTTGGTCTGTGACGTCACTAGGATAGCTAATATAAGTACATAGACATAGACAAAACTTTATTTAACATACCATACCATCCCATAACATAGTAACCAAACAAGTGAAGTCAAACCTTAAAACGATTACTTGTAACGCTTTGTTCACAGCAGATAATAATATAGGTATGGCGCCTACCGTTTTGAGACAGATTAAAAACAACATTTTATAAATGGTTTTTTTTTTGTTTTATCTTTATTTCGAAAAAGGAGTTTGTTCAACACTGAACATGCCACCCCTATAGGAACATACAGAAATAAGGCATTATCGTCTCCTTGTGGCTACGTTAACAATTTTATATAAGTATATGTTTTGCCTCTCGCAACAGTGGGAACGATAAAATCACATTTACTTAACCAACATCTAACAAATCAATTTTATTTTTTTCTAAAAAGTGTTTTCTTTCAGCTTCGTTACGGACACATTCCAGCATGACGTGAATCGCGTCTGCCCTAGTTCCGCATTCGGAGCAGTTCGGGGTGTCACTTTTGCCCATTAAAAAGGCGAAGCTGTTTAACGGGATTGTCCGGATTAGGGCTTCCAAATCCCGGGACTATCGTAATCCTGGGATTAATGTCGGGATTGCCGCAGTCAATCCCGGGATCCCGGGATCCCGGGAATTGATACTGCTTGTATGTGACGGGAGTTTCATTACGCAAAAAAATACCAAATTTAAGTCATACACAAAACATCTTAATACAAATCAAAACGCAAATTGTTTTAAACAGTTCAGGCAAAAGTTTTACAAGATGGCTTACAGAAAACCTTAACCTTACTGAAGGATTATAAATCCATACTACCGCCGTCTCATATTTACAAGCTGTTTTTGAGAGTTATCGTATCACCCACCATCTTTCGCGCAGGTTTGACTATTATAGACGACCAAAAAAGTCGATTTCAGAAAGAGATACAGTACTTAGTTAGATTTACCGGCCAGCCGGTCATACAGAAGACCGAAGCGAATAAAACCTCCCAATTACATGGCATTCGTCGATTACGCCTATAACGAGAAATCATTTGACTCGATTGATCCCGTAATCCACAACAGCCCATGGGCTGTGCTCCAATCTCCCCGCGCCAGCCTCTGGCTCTTTGACTGTACCACTCACTATGTCGAAGTGTTGAAGTTTCTGTACGAAAACGCCACTGCCCGTTCGATACAGGAGAGGAGAGCACAAATCTTATTCCTCTGATGCGAAGAATTACACAAAGCTGTTTACAGCTGCAGTCGAGGATGCTATCATGGTTATGAACTGAAAAGGACGAGCCATCAATAATCTACATGAAGACTTGGTAGTTAGTCTTCATATTCGATTTACCGATAATATTATAGGTAGTCAATCCTGAATCCCTGGAACCTAGAAGATCTCATTGCTATATTTATTTATCTCAGAAGGTTCTCCAACCGACTTGGTCTGAAAATGAACATGGACAAGACGAAAATTGTCTCGAATGTCCATGTTGTAGGTACCTACCAACTCCCGTAACAGTCGGGTTCTGTGCTCGAAAGTCGAAAGGGGACGATTATGTACACCAGGAAGAAAAAGTCCAGTTAGGTATGTTTAGTTAGTTCAATGAGATACATAAGTTTTAGACTCGGCTGAGCATCGATCGGAATTTGGGAAGCATTGCAGTGATTTTTTCGTCCAAATTTTCAGTCTCAAGTCTTTGGCTACTGTGTGTCGCCAGTGATATTTTTAACTAAAGGATAAGACGTGGGCGCTAATAATGTCTCATAAAAAACCTCAAGTTCGTTCAATATAAAGGGCTAATTTGGGCAAAAATGATGATATCCTCAATAGAATTAGGATCACCGACATGATCCGAAGAATAGGAAGAATTGCGAAACTTCAGTAGTAGAGTGAACTCTAATATTTGAGAACGTTATCAAATGACAACCGCAAACCGGACGAGAAGATGTCGAAAGCCTCCAATAAGATGTTGTGACGACCAGGTGATGGTCCGAAGGGTCCCGCGGATTTCTATGGCACAAGATCGGTCTTGCGGCTGATATGATGAATGAATACCTCAGTATATTATCTTTAAATCATAGATGAAGACCTATTATTTTGATAGGAAACTCAATCCAGGGATCCCGGGATTGAAATAGAAATCCCGGGATTGAAAAAACCCTTAAAAATAGGCGGGATCCCGGGAACCCGGGATCCCGGGATTGGAAGCCCTAGTCCGGATCGAAGTCTGATGCCCGTGACAATGTCTGGTCTTTTCATCCCACTCCCGGCGTACCACGGCCGGCTGGGGAGATTGTGCTGGACCGTTTTGTACCAGATGATTTTGCTCAGCCACCGAACGTCATCGTACTCTTTCTTAGAAGTCGATGTTTTGGGTAGAATTTTTATATAATCTATCATAAATAAGTACTTCCCGATTTTTCCTTGAATGGTGTATAATACCCTATTCAGCATTTTTCAGAACTTCACAATATTTTTTAAGACATTGAACAACTCTAGCCAGTAGGATGTTTTCCAATTTCCTCCGGTGTTGCTCGTGTGGAGTCACGAATTAGACTCACCTGTATAGAATTTTTATTTCCCACTAGCTTTTGAAGGCGACTTTGTATGCGCATAAACATCAATATTTAAACTCCAGTTTTCCCGTTCCCGTAGGAATTTTCGAATATCCTCTCGTAGTACTCCCCTACACCCCCAAGGTACCTATATGCTAAATGTCAGCTTCCTGCGGCCAGCAGTTTCATGAGAGATGCAGTACTAATAATAAATAGAACACGAAAAATAATACATAAAGCATGTCAAAGTTTTGGTCAGGATCCTTATCAAACACAGACGAATGGTTAATCTGGCCAAAAGTCATATTTATCAGATCGAAATAATCTCGCACATGCCATGCATGGTGCTTGCGAATAAATGGCAACAATTTTTTTTCATTATTATAAGACTACATTACTATCAGAATATACCTAAACAAGATTTATTTTTGTGCAAACGTATTTTAATATTGTATGAGTTTGTACGTGTTTGTTACCCTCCTCCTACACAGATAAACCAATTTTGATGAAATTTTGCGAGTATAATAATAATAATAATAATAATTTTATTCAGTAGATTAGTTAATACAATATTTTTTCATAAAATTACACTAGGCGTTCATGATATCTTAATTAACTGACAAAGGTATAAATAATCTAAATGCGGCGAAAACATTACCTACTTCTGTGCCTGAGCTAGGGTAAACCTGTGTTTCAGGCAGAAGAAGGTCTTAAATATTTATTTGAAATAACTTATATATTAAACATTCTCGTGGAAACATATTAACAAAGTTATATCTACAGTACCTACAAGCTAATTTTTTATAACTACTTATTATTTAATTAATAATAAAAGTTGCTCTGTATCATCGTAGGACAATTTTTGAAGAGCTTCCTTAAGAGTATTCTTAACTTTATTATAACATAGTGGGAATATATTTAATTTAGCGTTAAATCTATTGTAAAGCAACGGACCAAGGAAGACATAAAATCTAGACGAGAAAGTATATTTGGTTTGATTCGTTTGAGGACAAACAATATCTGTACGTCTTTTCTTAAGCGAGTCTAAGTTATATGGGAGTGCGGAGTGCTGTTTAAGGACTGTGTTCATTATGAATAACTGTCTTACAGTTAGCACCTTACAGGATTGGTATAGGAGGTTAGTAGGATCCACGGCTTAATATTGTAGTTCTTATTACATAAACGCACGCAAATTACAAAGTACTTCTCCAAAGTATTTTTATTGTTTGTATTTCATTTCAAATACATGTAGGTGGTTGAAATACTTGCCAACCCTGGCGCGGGCCAATGATTCACTCATCATCTCCGGATGGCGATTGGAGGTGAGGCAAGAGTAGCGCGCGAGTTACGCGCGGGCTAGATTCAGGCGGGCGATTCCGTGGCCATTCTGTACGTAGTACTATTAAATATTCTGTGGTCCGGGATATCTTTGTGCGGGTCCGTGATAAGTGTCGGGTTTTCCGACTATAATTAGTAATTACTAATTTCACAATAATTTCCATTTTTACACCTTACAAAATAAAATAAAAATCTTACCGTAATTCATTAGCAGTTTGTTTTATGATTTTCTCCAATTCTTTCTCTGATAATTCGATCTGAAAATAAATAATCCAGTGTTTAATGCTAATCGTTTTCTAATTTTAATACCCTATCGGAAAAGAGATGAGAATTTTCAAACCGCTGAACCGATAATCTTGACCATCACATCTATAAAAAAAAAAACAGCTAAGTGCGTGTCTGGCGTGCGCAATCTTGGCTTCCATAGTTGCCCATCACAATAACTCTCTTTGGTACGAGCTAGATGGACACATCCATACCTACAAAACCCTATTGACATTCCGTTAAGGTCCGAACGAGGTCTCGGTCTCGGTCTTAGTATATCTAGGTCTCTCGGTCCAAAACGGCAGAGATTCTCGGGCGCGGCCGACACTCCGCGGAACTCAAATTATTTAAATGATACCACACAGTTTAGAACGGAGACGCACATTGAAGAAGCGAAATAAATAATTAGAGACCACTTCCTTCCACTTGTTATTGTTGAGGTTGCATATGTATATATAAACTCATTTGTCATGAAGAAATTCAAAATTAAAAGGAGAAACTTATAAACAATTGAACGGTCTGTCTGTGAAAAAACGTGTCGGTGTCAAGTGATGTATTTACCAATTCATAAAATAAAATACTAATAAATACAATAAATAAACGCTAATTATAACGTATTAATAACAAATCTCATCGGTATAGATAGGTACTAAAGTTGTATATTAAAGTTCTCATCTTACTCATCCTAAAACATTGTGCGTGTTCCTGCTTACTTACTCCTGGTAAGAATTTTACTTTAATAGGTCATAGGCTCAGCAAAGGAGTGAACTGAAGTAAGAATGGATAGCTTTACAACTAAATTGCGCATAGGCAACTTAGAAGGCAAGGAAAATTGGGCAACATGGAAATATAAAATTACCATAATGCTTGAAGGCACAGAAGGTGCTATGGAAGCAGTTCAGGGTAAACTCAAGAAGCCCGTTGTGCCCGCCGAAGGAGCCGGTGATGCTGCATCGAGTGAGTACAACTCAGCTATGGCCAGTTACAAGAAATTTGAGAGCAGCGCTCTTCTTATACTGACCACCAACATGTCTGAAGGTACTTTAAAGAAAATTATGAGATTTAGAACAGCTTATGAAGTGTGGAAAGAATTGCATAGATTATTTGACGGACAGTCTGAAGATGCGGCATACAATTTGTGTAACGATTTTTTCTTGTACAAATATAATAAGGAGGATGATTTGTCCACTCACATGTCAAAGCTGAAGAACATCTGGAATGATTTGAACGTTCAACTCTCCAAGGATGATCCGACCACAAAGCTGCCAGAACTATTCCTGATATGCAAAATTCTAAACACTTTAGATGAACGTTTCTTTGCGTTTAAGTCTAGTTGGTTGTTGTTGAGCCAAACCGAGAGAACGGTAGACAACCTGACGACTCAGTTATGTGCATTCGAGAGAGCACTAAGTAACAAAGAGGAGAATACACACGAGACACTAGTAGTTACACGAGCTGAACATAGAAGAGTAAAGCACAACAATGATGAAGAGCTGATCTGCAACTACTGCTCAGGAAAAGGGCACAGAGTGCGGAAGTGCAAGAAGTGGATCAAGGATGGGAGGCCACCCAAGCCCACGCCCGGCACATCAGCATCCTACTCAAACTCAAAGCAAGTGCAAAATATTTCGTTGATGGCATGTGATTGTTCCAGTAGACAGACTCAAGATAAAGAAAGCTGGTTTGTCGATAATGGAGCTACAACACACATTGCAGTAAGGAGTGATTATTTTCAAGAATTTGACGAATTTGATTCGGACCACACCGTGACAACAGCGGACGGGAGCGTTATCCCTGCGATTGGAAAAGGCACCGTAGAGGTAGAATCAAATGTCAGTGGCAATATTGAGCATATAACACTCAAGGACGTGTGGTTTGTACCATCACTGACGAAAAATCTCTTCTCAATGTTAGCAGCACAGGACCGAATGCAAGATAGCATATTTATTTCGACGACCAGAGAGTGCAAATTAGAAATTGGAGGCACAGCTAAAGTTGTTGGAAATAGAGTCCCACATGGTGGACTATATAAGCTGGACATGAAAACAGTCATGCCAACAAAACCTCGGGCCTTAGAGGTTAATACGGAGACTGGTACCAATATGGTACAGCTTTACCATGAGCGTTTCGCGCACCAGGACAAGAAACATATTATCGGCCTAGTTAAAAGAGAGCTTGGAATAACGTTGAGTCCTGACAAAGTGAAATGTGAAGGCTGCATATATGGGAAGACCCACCGAAAACCTTTTGGTACAAGGGAAAGAGCAACAACTGCAGGAGAGTTGATTCACACTGATGTCTGCGGCCCGTTTGCAGATAGCATCTCCAAATTTAAATACTACGTATTGTTCAAGGACGACTATTCGAGCTATCGCATGGTCTACTTCATCAGGAAAAAATTTGAAGTAAAGGAAAAATTACTTCAAATGCTGGAAGAAGCAAAGACCGCCGGTCACATTGTCAAGACTATTTTAAGCGACAACGGAGGCGAGTTCGATAATAAAGAAATTAAATCTATACATGAAAAACGTGGGATTCAACAAAGGTTGACGATGCCCTACACTCCTGAACAGAACGGATGTAGTGAGCGCGAAAATCGGACCCTTGTTGAAGCGGCAAGATCGATGCTACATGCGAGAAAGGAGCTGCCGCAAGTGCTTTGGGCTGAGCTTATTAATACTGCCGCATATGTACTCAACCGGACAGGTCCTACAAAAGTGGAAGGCAAAGTGCCTTATGAGCTATGGCACGGTAAGAAGCCCAAGATAAGTCACTTACGAATCATTGGAAGTGAATGCTTTGCACATGTTCCAAAGCAGAAACGCAAGAAACTTTGCAAAAAGGCTATAAAGGGCTTGCTGATAGGCTATGAAAATGATGATGGATATCGTATATGGGATGGAAACAAGACGCAACGATCCAGAGATATAACTTTCCTGAGTGACGTCGAGTTTCGGATCAGAGCTGATACGTCTATACCGCCTATATCCATAAGATCAGCGGGAGATGATCTGCTACAAGCTCCTGCTGTAGAGACTAGAAATGAGCCTGAAATTGAAATACAGAAAGAAACTAATCATGAACATGCTCTAGAGGGAGATAGAGTGGATTATGATCAGGTTCATGAAGACATTTCTGGTAATGATCATGATCAACTTCATGAAGAGGAGGTTTCTGGAAATGCGAGAGAAATCTTGGACGATGAAGAGTTTGTTGACGCCAATGAACAGATGGAGATAGTTGAACCTGCCACGGAAGAAACACGTCGATACAACTTACGCGATAGAGCAAATCTTTCACGACCTAAGAAGTTGGAAGACTACGTGTGCTTCATAGGAACGGAAGATTTCCCGGAAACTTACAAGGAAGCCATTGGAAGAGATGACAGTGAAGAGTGGCTCATTGCCATGAGGAAAGAAATGAATTCCATGAAGGAGAATAATGTGTGGTCTCTATGTGATCTACCTAAGAACAGGAAGGCACTACCTTGCAAGTGGATCTTTCGGATTAAGCGGAATCCAGATGGAACGATTGACAAATATAAGGCTAGACTTGTGGTAAAAGGGTTCAAACAAAGAAAAGGTTTAGATTATGAACAAACATTCAGCCCAGTCGCCAGAATGGCTACAGTGAGAGCCTTAATAAGTGTTAGCGCCAAAGAAAAACTACATTTGATGCAATTTGATGTATCAACAGCCTTTTTAAATGGCAAGTTAAAGGAAGAAATCTTTATGCACCAGCCTGAAGGATTCAGCGATGGTACACCGAGAATGTGTCGGCTCAATAGGAGCCTATATGGGCTCAAGCAAGCACCTCGATGCTGGAACTCTTATTTTGAGGAGATTCTGTTGGAAATGGGATTCCAACAGAACACAGCCGACTGCTGTCTCTTTACAAAAAATATTGATAGCAAGAAGATACTAGTTACGCTATATGTTGATGACGGACTTGTAGCCGCAACAGATGAGGAGCTGGCAAGTCAATTCATCACAAAACTCAGTGAAAAGATAATTATTACGAGTAAGCCAGCCTCATATTATCTTGGACTCGAGATAGCGCAATTAAAGGATGGATCCATTGCAATCAAGCAAGAGGCATACGCCGAGAAAATATTGCAACGGTTTCACATGATGGACTGCAATCCAGTCTCGACGCCCATAGAAAGGACTTCTGAAGAAGGGAAAGTTGAAAAAGACATCTCCACTGAGAAGAAGTTCCCCTACCGGGAGGCAGTAGGAGCTCTAGCGTATCTAATGACTGGAACGCGCCCTGACATCGCTTTTGCTGTTGGAGTAGTATCAAGGAAACTCGAGAATCCCACTCAAACTGACTGGCAGAAAGTCAAGCGTATCTTCAGATATCTGAAAGGAACTTTATCAGTTGGCATCAGATACAGAAGTGACAATGCCACCTCGGTAATCCAAGGCTATAGCGATGCAGATCATGGAGGAGATGAGCAAACTGGCCGCTCGACGACTGGTGTAGCATGCCTGTTTGCTGGAGGAGTTGTGTCATGGCTCAGTCAGCGACAACCATCAGTAGCCATCTCCACCACTGAAGCCGAGATTGTTGCTGCAAGCGAAGGCGCACGTGAACTAGTGTGGCTCAAAAGAGTATTCGAACAACTAACTATACTGGAAGGAGTACCCACACTAAAAGTTGATAATGAAGCTGCCATACGCCTTGCCCACAATCCAGAATTTCACAAAAGGACGAAGCATATACGTGTGCGACATTTCTTCGTTAGAGAGACTGTACAAGAGGGTCTTGTGGATGTTAAAAGGACAGACACCATCCATCAACTTGCAGATGTGTTTACAAAACCTCTGCCAAGGCCTAGACTTGTGAGGATCAGAGAAGATTTAGGTCTTCAAGATTTATCTATTCAATGAGGGAAAGTGTTGAGGTTGCATATGTATATATAAACTCATTTGTCATGAAGAAATTCAAAATTAAAAGGAGAAACTTATAAACAATTGAACGGTCTGTCTGTGAAAAAACGTGTCGGTGTCAAGTGATGTATTTACCAATTCATAAAATAAAATACTAATAAATACAATAAATAAACGCTAATTATAACGTATTAATAACAAATCTCATCGGTATAGATAGGTACTAAAGTTGTATATTAAAGTTCTCATCTTACTCATCCTAAAACATTGTGCGTGTTCCTGCTTACTTACTCCTGGTAAGAATTTTACTTTAATAGTTATGACATATCATAACAAGTGGAAGGAAGTGAGCTCTATCTCCCCTTATCGAAAATAGGCGTAATTTTATAAATCTATTTGTAAAAAAAGGATAATACACCCCGTGTTTAGGGTTCAGAAGTCCACAAGGAACCCTTATAGTTTCACCATGCCATGTCCGTCCGTCTGTCCGCAGCATAGCTAGGAGATGCTTAGTTCTAGAAAGCTGTAATTTGGCATGAATATACATATTAGTTACGCTGACAAAGTGGTACAATAACATTTTGAAATATATTTTTTTTAGGGTACCTCCTCTACTAGTAAAGTGGGGAAGTAATTTTATTTCTTGCGTATCCCATGGTGCGGCGTTTCGTTGTAGAGGTCTTAAAAAAAGATTGTGGGTTTGTTAAAACCATTTTTTGATTAAGAGATGTGTTTGTGAAATATTAAGCTTTAAAGTGCTATTTTTTGTTAGAGTCGAGTGTCTCCCCCCCCCCCCCCAGGCAGGGGGCCAGCTAAATGGTGGTATTTGGATGACTGAAAAAAATCACGGTTGTGGCATAAATAACGTAGTTGAAAGGAAAACTATCACAGCTAAGTAGGCTGTAAAAATTTACGAGTCATAGTCGACCAACTAATTTTTCTCGAGCGGCAGGGCGTCGGTCGGGCACGTCATACCACAGGCTAAGATGCTAATAAGTCTTAGAAAGGTACTGTGGGCATCGTCAACTTCGGAACCCTATACTTTGCGCGTGGCCCGACACGCACTAAGCCGGTTTTTTTGATATAATTTAAAAAAAATTACTTATTAAGTAATAATCATTCTTTTGAAAAATGTTTCATAAAGATGAAAAAACGAACTTACTTTGTCCCTCGCTTTATAGCATTGGGTTACATATTGGGTATTAAAAAAGTATACATTGTTTTAAGGATATCCCATTATCGACGCGAATTTAGGCACATTTCTCATATTTTTTACGGCACAGAAAATCAATCTGTAAGAAGCGTTTCTTTTTGTCAAAAACCCTTATAGGTAAATAAGTGAGAATATCTCTGAAGTTCTGTATCAATTTTTACCCGACTGCGCCAGAAAGAGGGTTATGTTTTTCGCGTGTATGTATGTATGTATCTAAATATATAAAACGCAAAGGTGACTGACTGACTGATATAGTGATCTATCAACGCACAGCCCAAACCACTGGACGGATCGGGCTGAAATTTGGCATGCAGGTAGATGTTATGACGTAGGCATCCGCTAAGAAAGGATTTTGCAAAATTCCCACGGGAACGGGAAAAAAAGGGATTTTTACATTTTAATGTTTAGGCGCGTACGAAGTCGCGGGAAACATCGTAGAAATCTGAAATTTGGCATGCAGGTTCCTTGGGGAGCGTAGGGGAGCACTAAGAAAGGACTTCCCGAAATTCCCACGGGAACGGGAAAAAATGTTTTTTTTACATTTTAAGGCGCGTACGTAGTCGCGGGGATCATCGTAGAGAGCTGAAATTTGGCATGCAGGTTCCTTGGGGAGCGTAGGGGAGCACTAAGAAAGGGCTTTCCGAAATTCCTACGGGAACGGGAAAAAATGGGGTTATTACATTTTACGGCGCGTACGTAGTCGCGGGGATCATCGTAGAGAGATGAAATTTGGCATGCAGGTTCCTTGGGGAGCGCAGGGGAGCACTATGAAAGGATTTCCCGATATTCCCACGGGAACGGGAAAAATGGGATTTTTACATTTTAATGTTTAGGCGCGTGGCGCGTACGAAGTCGCGGGAAACAGCTATCTATCTATCTAAATATATAAAAGAAGAAACTGACTAACTGACTGACCGACCGACTGACTGACTGACTGATTGACTGACTGATTGACTGACATATCAACGCAGAGCCGAAACTACTAAATAATAATTCTGAAGACGCGGCTGAAAATTGAAAATTAAAAGAAACTATCAAGTCAAAGGGACTATATGAACGATACTGAACACAAAATAACGATTTTTAGAAAAAAATACTGTATGTATGTATGTCCGGATTTAACTCGAAAACTACTGAACGGATTGAAACAAAATTTGGTATGGAGGTAGTTTATAACACTGGTCAACATATAGGCTACTTTTTATCCCGAGAAAATGCATAGTTCTCGCGGGAAGGCTATTAACAAATTCCACGCGGACGAAGTCGCGGGCAGAAGCTAGTGTATGTATATTTCTTTGGCACGCTCTGTAGCCTAAATGGCTGGATGGATTTTTAACTTGTGAGGTGTCGTTAGATTCGTCTTAATCGTGATTAAGACGAATATATCAAAATTGCAAAATACAAAATGGAATGGAAACTTTTGGAGGCATTTTAAATGTTTATAAAATATATATTTTGTCAAAAGCCTATCGAGTGGGGTATCAAAATGAAGGGTTCAATTAATGGATCACAAATATATATACATTCGTGAAATCAAAAGTTTGTTTGCCGGGACGTCGAGTTTTATATTTCTGTAAAAATTGAGTGAATGTGTATAATACACAAAGAATCTCCATCATTTGCTTAGACTAACGTATTTATTCCACATTTTTAAAGTTACACATATTCCTATGCGAAAGGTTTAAAGTATCATATATTTCGTCACTTTTCAGTGTTGATTATATCTCTTTTGCTTACACGCAGTAGGCGCTAGAGCGAGCGAGACAGCCGCGAGAAATGGGAGAGGCCAATTGACGGATTCCACGTGGACGAAGTTGCGGGCACAAGCTAATTTACGTCTAATTTAGTTCTTATTCTCGATGAAACAAAGGTTCAATTGCTGACACCACCATTCTTAAAATATTTAAGATCTTAATTTAATCAATTAGAACCTGGGCGACCGAGCTTTGCGCAGGTGAAAATGGCTAAAACAGAGTTTCATCAGATATAGCATATAGCTAGATCGATTTGTCGTCCCCGTGAACCCCTATATTTCAAACTTCGTCCAAATCGTTAGAGCCGTTTCTGAGATCGCTTGGATAAAGAAATAAAGAGAGAAATATACAAGATTAGCACGTTTAAAGTATAAGATGCACTCACAGGATACATGGGGGTCAGGAATTAAAATACAACAGATGCAACACACAGCTGTGCGAATGACGTTAGGGTGACACCCACACTACTACAGAATAACGGACTGTCATACCTGGCGAAGTATATTATTGTATCATGGGGTACTATATCAAGTTTGTATGCAGGCGGTTTATTTTGTTTTTTCAAAAACCAAGATTTTCCTGCCGCTTACTGTGTGTTAAACCAATGTAAAGTCCATTTAACTATTTACTTTTTAGTTTCTTCTGTAAAGAGTTTTCAAAATCTCATTTGTACAATATAATGAGTTCGTTTGATGTGTTCTTATTTACTTTATGTTTCACATCAATATGGCTTGAGATATACATGGAGTTAACATTCTTTGCGTGATAGAATCAGAATTGAGGATATCCGCAGTAGAACTAGGGTCACCGACATAGCTCGAAGAATTGCAAGCCTTAAGTGGTAATTTAACTCTTAAGTTTTAGAGCAGAAGGTCGTTTTTGGTGGTGACCTGGAGATCGATCCCAGTAGAGCGTGGCATGTGGCACAATCATTTTTGAGAACAGGCGCCGGTGCATACTTATAGTACGGCACCTCGGACTCGGACAAGACTCTGCTTAAGAGGGAGATGGCAGTTGCGCCTAATTACAGGAGTCAGGGTCATGCCCTATTCAAGAAACATCTATACAATTTGGATATTACAGACAGCCCCCTGTGCAAAGCCTGCATGGAGGCAGAAGAGTCAGCCGCTCACATCCTTTAGAAGTGTTGAGGAGTGGCAACCTACCAGGCAAAACACCTCGGGAACCTGAGGTTGCTCCAGGAAGTCGGCGGCAACATTAAGGGTCTGTCAGGCTTTCTTCAGGAGCTGGGTTGACAGGAGTAGCCCCGCCAGCCCAAAACCACGCAAAATAGGAAATAGGTGCATTTAGACATCGAGTTGCGGATAACCAGCCCGCGCAAACCGATTACTACAGCTACGTAGATAGATAGAAGTCTAAACTAAAACACCCTCAATAGTCAACGATAATTTGTTCATTACCTTTTCAGGAATTGCTTTTGCTACACCTCGGCGTACAAAGTGCATACAAGAGATCAAACTAACTGTTGGCGAGTTTTCCTCCATTTCAAAATTATCATGAAAATTCTTCGAAAAGTTACACACGAGGTTTACTGTACGTAAGGTGCGATCACAGACAATTTGATTTGACACATTTGACAGATAGACAGCGCCATATTAATGCATCATGCTACGTTTATACGCGCGTGTCCGTACTCGTAAACGTGCCCGTTGAATGTCGTTTTGAACGCCAACCGTGTAAACAGGTACCCGATCACGGACAAATTCACCTTTTATCTTTGTCAAAAACCGACAGCTGACCGATCGACGGCGTTCACGTGCACATTCGTTCAAAAACAGCCTGTCTACACGCCTTGTGCCTGTGAACGTGCCCGTGAATGTTGTTTTGAACGCCGTACATGTAAACGTACCATCAAAGACGGAGCTACAGCATGGTCTAATGCTGGGTACACACCGGGCCAACGTTGGTACGTCAGCAAACGATCGTTGCTTGCGTCGTGTATTTTTGCGATACATAATTATGTTCGATGTTTAATGATTCTGGTGAATTTGAAAATATTGTACGCATGCCTTTCTTTGATGTTTAATACTTATTGAACAAAGTTGCTCTTATTAACACCAAACAAGATACTCTTTCTCCTCTCAGCGAGTACGAGTGATGGAGCAGAATGTGAACACGCACTGCCGCTAGCGCTGCCGGTCCTTTGACTTTGGCACAAAATCCGCTCTTTTGGGGAGCACCGGGCAGCGCGAGTGGTAATGGCAGTGGCATGAGAAGTATCGTGTTTACATACTCGTCCTGCCCACTTCCCCGCTCACTTCGGCTGTATGTAAATGGGGCTTAAAGAGTTAATCAGGACAAGAAAATTGTTGGAAAAGGGACTAAAGGGAAATCAAACTAAAAAGAGTAAATTATACGCAATATTATACTAGGTTTGTAATCACGGTATACATTGTATTTTCATAATTGACAATATCATTCTTTGACACCTAATAACAACCATCGTGACATTCGTAACCTAGGTGACTAAAGCAATAGACTAGGAATAGGAACATAGAGCTGAGATGTGCGTGTGGCGTCACCAACCTCTTTAAACAAAAAAAAAATACGACGGTGGAAATGGTGGACAACCACATCTTTAAAAAATAGAAATGTGTATAGTAGAAGTTCAATGATTGCAGACTTACACGTAGAAAATGGTTTATTTGTCAATTTTACACGAATGTCTTCTCTATATTCTGAATAATATTGGGTCGAAAATATGAAAGAAAGATGTAATCGTAATTCGGACCGTTCGTTCGTTGGCCCACGGTGTTGGAATAGTGAATGCGCCCATAGCGAACGCGCCTGTAAGCGTTACTAGGTAACCGATTGTTATTGTGTTGCTTTTATTTTTGCCCAAAAATATAGTAACTCGAGATGGCGATCTGCATTTTATTTAATACATTTTAATACGCTTCCACTGCGCAATGAGTGAAAAAGAATATTTACCAAGACTAAATAATAATGGAGAAAATTTCAATAATTGGAATTGGTAATTTAGTATGAAGTTGTTACTGGAAGATAAAGGAGTTGACTACGTATTGGAAATGGAAGAAAAGATGATCGAAGATGCAACGAAGGCAGCAAAATACAAAAAAAGATGATGTGAAAGCCCGCTCCTATATAGTACAATGCTAAAACGATAGATATCTGGAAATAATAAAAAAGGCTAAGAGTGCGAAAGAAATGCTACAGCAATTGGCTCTGACATTTGAAAGGAAAAGCATTTACAACAGATTACACCTAAAGAAAAAGCTGATTACTATAAAGTGTGAACCGAATGAGAAACTACAAGACTTCTTTTATAGATTTGATGGATGTGTCAGCGATGTACTCAGCATTGGATGTGAGATAAGTGAAGAAGATTTAGTGTGCCAATTGATATCAGCCATGCCACCAGCTCATGAAAACGTCATTACCAGCATTGAGACTTTATCAACAGAGAAAACCCTATCACTGGAATTCGTGAAAGCAAGATTTTTGGATGCAGAAATAAAAGTCAATGACAGTATGGCCGCCGGAACATCAAAAATAAATGAAGGTGATGTGACATTTACATGTTTCAACTGTTATTCGTGCGGAAGACCAGGTCATAGAGCTGTGGATTGCCGTGACCGTGCACAATCACAACGAAGACCAATGTATCGAAACTTCAGAAATGCAAGTCGAGGTCGAGCCCAAATTTACCATCAGGAAGACACACGTCACTATGGACATACCGCTCAAAATCAAAATGAAGGTGTCTTCAGCTTCACTGCCTCATGTGCTTACTTTAGTGAAGATCCAAAACCTTATATGAAGAACAATTCTATTAGCTTTATTATCGACTCTGGTGCTACTGAAAACTTGGTGAAGTATGAAAATTTTAATTCAATGACTAACATGACAAACCAATTAGAATTTATGTAGCTAACGGACAGTACCTAGTTGCTTTGCTAATCAAAGAGGTGATTTGATTATATATTATAATGATATTCGTGTCACTATAAATGCATTGATGATAAAAGATCTGTCACATAATCTGCTGCCAGTGCAAAGGCTATTAGCAAAAGCATATAATGTAAATTTTTCGAACAATTCTGTTAAGATTTCCAATTCGAGACCTGAGCTTTTACGTCATATAGATGGCAAATTATATACTATACATTTTAAACTACTTGATCCTCAGATACAGCAAGGACTCGCAAGCAACAGTGCCAATGATCTCTGGCACAGAAGATTAGGTCATGCAAACAGGAAACATCTTGCCATACTTCGACTACCATATTCGAAACAAATTTGTGGACCATGCATGGAAGGAAAGTCTACTCGTTTACCCTTCAAACCTACACCTCGTCCAAGGTCAGAACATGTAGGAGAACTATTACACACCGATATAGCAGGACCTGTCAAACCAGCCACAGGAGGTATGCAGGTATATTTTCAAACTATAATAGATGACTTTTCTCACTTTACTGTTGTCTATCTTTTAAAAAATAAGAATGAAGCTACAGACAGACTTATAAATTATATAAATAAAATTGAAAACGAGACCGGTAAAAGAGTAAAACGAATAAGAAGTGATAATGGTGGAGAATTCACTTGTAACAAGATGAAAACCTTTTGTCAAAGTAAAGGCATAAAAATGGAAACAACTATACCTTACAGCCCTCAACAAAATGGCGTTGCCGAAAGACTAAATAGAACTCTTTACAACAAAGCCAGAACAATGATGACTGAAACGAATTTACCAAAACATCTATGGGGAGAAGCAATAAGCTGTGCAGCCTATCAAATAAACCGAACTCCATCTTCAGCAATAAACAATCTGACACCAGTAGACATATATTATGGAAATAACGATCAGATAGATCAGACTGAGAGTATTTGGAGCAAAAGCCTGGGCAGTAATATTACCTAAAAAGGACAAAATGAATAAGCGAGCAAATGAAGTAAGAATGGTTGAATACGCAAGCAATGGTTACAGACTATGGGACCCTGTAACAAACGAAATAATACAATCAAGAGATGTCCGATTTGATGAAAGTCAATACTATTTTGAAGAAATATATCAAAACGACAAGAAATTAGATGAGGAATATAAGACGCATATAGAAAAACCAAATGATAGTGAAGATTCAAAAGAAAGTGACAAAGAGATTATAAGAGAGCAAACAAGTAAAGAAAAATATATTGGAAGACAGAGAGAGCAAAACTCAAAAGAAAAAGAACAAAGTATCAACGATCAATGAGAGAACAGTCAAAGTAAAGAGACAACGTTACCAGAACAGGAAAACGAAATAGAAGAATGCATAGGAAACAGAACACGAAGGAATATAAAAATGCCAAAGCGATATGAAGATTATTGTACAGATAATGATGAATTTCAAGATGCGAATATAGCATATTGTTTACTGAGTGACGCAGAACCACAAAACTTTGAAGAAGCAATCCAAGATGATGAATGGAAGCTATCAGTTGATAAAGAATTAAAAGCACTTGAAAATTTAGAAACTTGGTATGAAGCAACTCTACCCCAAGGAAAGAAAGCGATTGAAACAAAATGCATATTCAGACTAAAACAAGATGGTACCAAAAAGGCAAGACTAGTAGCCAAAGGTTTTCAACAAAATGAACTTGTAAATTTGAAAGGCATATTGTCAGATTTAACTCTTAAGATTTGTAATGCAAGTTTACTCATTGATAACACTAGTGCGATAAGAATGATTCAAAGTTTTGACAATGGTAAACATTCAAAACATATTGACATAAAAGCTCACTATATAAAAGATGTATTTAGTAAGAAACTGATTTCTCTAGCCTATGTACCAACAAATGAGAATGTATTTGACATATTTACTAAAGCTCTCCCAGCTAGCAAACATACTTACTTTACTGATATGTTAAATGTTAAATGAAACAAGTTTGAAGTTTGGAATATTTTTATTTATTAAATTAGAATAAACAGTATTAAGCTTAAATTAAATTGCTATAATGAAACCATGTTAGATTATATTGATATGTAATTAAGCTTCTAAAATTGAGGGAGGCTGTTGGAATAGTGAATGCGCCCAAAGCGAACGCACCTGTAAGCGTTACTAGGTAACCGATTGTTATTGTGTTGCTTTTATTTTTTAAATATAGACACTCGAGATGTCGATCTGCACAAAATGTAAATTCTACCACCATGTAATCACCTATGTTTACAAATAAACTCGTTGACTTTGACTTTGCATTTTATTTAATACATTTTAATCGAATCGAGTTCGATCGAATGGTCCTTTGATGTTGCCGCCTCGCTTCGTATCGCCGGCACACGCCAACGAACGATCGTTGGCGTTCGCTAAACCATCCACACAGGACCAACGAACCCATTCGTTGTTCTTCTTTGGCCCGGTGTATACCCAGCATAAGAATACCACAGATTGGTCAAGCCTACACACCGGGCCAACTAAGGGCCGGTTGATTCAACCCGTCCGTTAAAGTTAACGTTAACTATTTTCTATGGGACAAAATGACGTTTCTGTATAGAATGACAGCTCGGCGGCCATATTTAACGACTAGGAGTTCGTCAATTGTGCTTGAATTAACTTACCCTAAGGCCAACGAACGTTGGCTCCT
Organism: Aethes cnicana; assembly: GCA_963971205.1. NCBI lineage: Eukaryota > Metazoa > Arthropoda > Insecta > Lepidoptera > Tortricidae > Aethes > Aethes cnicana. The sequence goes on from OZ020272.1 coordinate 16,781,963, forward strand.
CATGTGCGTTGGCCTTCGTTGGTACGTTCACATACCTATAGTCTGGCAAAAAAGAGTAAAAAATAATGGAGGCGCCACTGTCGCTTTATAGGGTAAGCCCAAAAAGTTCGCTGAACATGTTTTGATACTTTTGGAAATTTTGGTACTCATGATTTTTCATGCCATAAGTAGGCAAGCCGGCTGCTCTTTAGCAAAACAGCGTAAGGCATTTTTACTAAATGTTCAGGAAACTCAAAATACTGTTTTTGTTCTGTTACAACTCGAATATGCGAGATAAGTACAAAATTTGACTAAGATAATGTTTCTAAAATTATAATCTACCTAAAATACATAATTTTAAATGAAAAAATATAAGCACTGTGTTTTGTCATGGGATTTTGAATAAACTTTGTATTGTAGTGGTGAATTATTTCAATGTAAAAAACAAATACCAGAATGGACTTTAAATTTTCATACTAAAATTAGTAAATGTTGATACATTGTTTTGATATGAGTTTGAACTCCAACTTTGTTTTAGTAAAGGCGTGACGTGGTGTTTTTCCAAAAAATAACCATATTTTTATATGTTTTCATAAAGTATACGTACGACTTTGTATTGGTGTGTTAGTTTTTCTCGATAATTGCATTGGAAATAAAAACAAATTAACTAATTAAATAAGTGTTTACGGTTTCCAAATCAGATAAATTTCTGTTCATGTACTTTGAAACATATATATTTACCAGCGGAATATACTGTCAAAGAAATGCGTTATACCTATTTGAACTAAACGAGACTAGTTACGTTTTTAAGATAAAAGGTAAGTACTTAAGTACCTACAAATAATTATATAAACTCAGCAGAGGCGGCGGTGTTTTTTGAGCTTTGTTGAGTTTGAAATAGATAAGTAGGAAACTAAATATTGTTTTTTCTTACCTCATATTATCGTTTTTCAAAAATAGTTTTAGCAACATTCTCCGTCAAGCTAAAAAAAGCTACTCATTAACCGTCTTCTTAAACCAAAAACTTCTTTGTTTCGTTCCATTATTAATCAAGACACCACTAAACACAAAGTTCCTAAAACAACGAATATTATGTATTCATGGGTTCTAGGAGCGAATCTAGGATCGAGTACAAGCTGCTTCCTACACAAGTTACAAACGCGAACCAACATCGCCACTACCGTACAGAAAGATTCCTCTCGAACAAAAGTCTAGTTCAGGCTTACAAATTAGCCTATTCTACCAGCCTGCATGCGAAAATGAAACTAATAGTCTGTGCTGACTTGAAACCTGTTTGGCTTATAGCACTGAGGGTTGCAGCAAACTCGCCGATGTAATTATTGAACAAAAAAATATTTTCGTTTACTAGCTGCCTTTACGTGACCCCCTATCCCCCTATATTGACGACACATTTGGTACTGGTTACAATACCTACATATTTTGTCTGATCTTATTGTTCTTTTCAAGTGTAAATATTTGGAGTATAAGTATAGAAGTGGGTAAAAGCAACTAAATATTTCTCAATCAGTAATAGTTACCTACAGGCTGTGGTTTCTTGTAGTTGTGTGTAAAATGAGTCGATTGATAGCAATGAAATAAAAGATGAAGTAAATAAGGGAATTAAACTGCAGGGCTAACGCTTTAATTAATTAATTGTTTATAATATCGATACGAAATACACCGATACAACGTAAACATTAAATACACATTATAATCTTGATTAATTTAACGCCAAATCACTATAGGTAATCGCGGCGAGCGAAAGAGCAGCCTGCTGACTCCGACCTGACAAAGAGTGGTACTTTACCTAGAGTGTTCGATGGAAAATAAAATACCTTTCACAAAACAAATCAAATGGTCACTTTCACTTCAAAACAAAGCAAGCATATGTACTGTGTTATGATAGTGATACTCTGTTTTGGTAGAAAGTAAAAAAGCGTAGTCGATCGGTGAGAGACTCTTACAAAATAAAGTAGGTAAATAAGAAAACTATATCGTAACAAATTAAGGACCGGAACTTTACTTTGTTTTGGCGCCTTTGCTGCGTTTTGATGCGGTTTTATCGGTAAAATTGTAGGTAAAGTTGTCCTTTACTTTGTTTTTCCGGATAGCTACTTTTTGTTGTATACGTCCAATATTTTTTTTCTATTTTTTTCCTGATTCGCCATAAAAAAGTAAGATGACGTGTGGCAGAATCTCATTTTCGCCAAAATGTCCTTTACGCTGTTTTTCCATGGGGCAGCCGAAGCGTGCTTGCTTGCAGGCCACCCGATGTTAAGAGGTCACAGCGGCCCCTGGACATTAGAAATTATAAGATTGAAGTTATGAATGATGTAAAGGTACAATCAGGTAAGTACCCTACTTTATAGGGTGAAATCAAAAACAGACGAACATAATTTCAGAGTTTGTTTACTATGAAACTGAATCCAAAGCTTCCGCATCTATATTCTGCTCCTGAAAAGACCACGTCCATGTCTTGGCTCGAACCTGCCTCCAAATCATAAAGATTTTCTTCTGAATTATGATTTTCGAAAGGAAGACGCAACATCTCTCACTGTCGTCTTGAAGATTTATGACAAGTCTATCTATATTCTGATACAAAGTGTTGCTTCTTTCGTAATATTCTTTTTCAATTTTCACAACGTGCTAGTACGTATTCTTCCAGTCATTCACTAAGACTTCTTGGATGCGAGTTCAGCTGCCTCCTAAAAATAAAATACGATAACTATATTAAGAAAAGGCAAGACGACTTCGCCAACCGATATCGCATTGCATAAGTACCTAAAAGTTACATTAAAATATCACTCAAGTATCACGGAGTCGCAAGCGAGCTATAAGCCGCGTCAACGCCATGGCGGCGTACATAACCTATATTGAGTTAAATTTTACGAATAAAACAACACAGGTAAATTTGTGCTTTATGAACACATTTATCAAAATAATATGTTATAAAAAAGTGTTTCCTACCCGTTATGTCGGCGGCTCTTTGAAAAAGTCGTCGAGATCCGTCAGAAGAGTTTTGCCTCGTACTCTAGAAGACATCGCCTGTACACTTTATAAATCACTGCTCTGGTGCAACTATGTATTGTTTTATTCATTGGAATAGCCTTTAGATACACGTAGACACTCAAAATATTCGCAAATTCACACAAAACTACGTTTTCCTCACTGCCTATTGATGTTACCTGTACTAAGACTTGACAATCTTGACATAATATGAATGTTTTGCATTACAACAAAACATGTATTATGTCTTGAATAAAACACACAGCGTATTGTGAAGAAAGCAGTCTATGGTGTCTTAATTAATTCTATAAACATACCTGGAAACCCGGTACTTTACCGGTTTGTCACCGTCAGAGCGCGCCACTAGCACTCACTATCCGCGCGCTTTGCAGTCTCTCCTCATTGGCGTCTTCACCATCTCGCCAGCAAGAGCCTTGCTGTACGCTGTGTGTTTTATTCAAGACATAATACATGTTTTGTTGTAATGCAAAACATTCATATTATGTCAATTCTAAAACACACAGCGTATTGTGAAGACGTGTTTGGTATCTGCTGGTGACAAAAGCCATAAACGCTAATGTGAAATATATCAATCAAGACATATATATGTAACACAATAACCCGATTGCATTATGGTTTAAAAAATTAAATAAAGTTGATTTGATAACCACAGAAACTGGTGCTCTGAAATCGATCCGAGACTCAGTAACTATAAATAAAAAGTTTATAACCATTAACATTAAAAAGGTTATACAGTAGCATAATAATTAATTATACTTCAATAAGAAAAGAAGTTATGTCAAGAGAAATATAGTTTCATTTTTTTTTTTAATATATATATATATATATAAAAGGGATTTCTCCTTATACCTTCCTTTTTCTACAAAAAGTCCTTTTAACTAGAGGTAGATAAGAAACTCTCATTCTGAACTTACTCCAGTATTATCTATGAATCATAAAATATCTACAAAATATTTTTTATTTATTTTTTGTAAAAGAAAAGGGTTTCCATAATATTGCTAACCCACTTTTATCCTGATGTTACTGCTGGCCTAAAAAAAATGTTTCTATCCATAGAATTAAAATATTATTGTGCATCAACTCACACTGCTAATTCCAGGCTTTGAGTATACAGCCCGGTAATTAACAAAAAAGTTATAATAATGAGATTAGGTATCAATTTTTGCTATATATATGTTCTGACAAAAAGATCTTTATATAAATATATACCATTTATGGTATTTTGTCGTATATAAGACCAATATATTTTTGGTGTGTCGACACCAGACATATACATTCAGATTGGCTAAATAGAAAGAAAAAGTTCGTTTTTTAATTAAAAAACCTGGTCAAAATAGGAAAACAGTTTAAATCTGACTGTTTTAGATATGCAACCGAAATATTAAAATAAATATAAGTAGCAATTTCACTTCGAGTTTCTTGCTGAAAGCTAGCACTTAGCTGGACAGTAGATTTGTTTTGTATGACAAAAGCAGATATGTTGGCACAGGAATTAAAAAATCACTGGATGCCCTGAACTAATAATAAAATTAGAACCATTCTTCTTGAATTATCGAAAACACTCCTCCTTACATTCCCTATTTAGAAACCGGTGAGGGATAACTTCAGTTAGCTATTGAAAGATCTTTTAAGCTAAAACGAATGCCACACTAAGAACTAGTCATTATCTGTTCCCTTTTTATAAGTTTAAGTAGATATATATATATGAATATAGCTGACATATATAACATAACGTCTTGCATTGAAAAGTTAAGTTTCTAAACAAAAAGAACAAACTAGATAGGAATTGGGCAAATTCACATATCAATGTATTGCTTGGTGGGTTCTGAACTCTAATACGAGTAGTTCAATAGTTCATTCGGATTTGCTCCGATCAACTGGTGCATAAGTTAAATGTCAATGTTCTCCAATTATTAAATATGACAATTGTAAAAGATATTGTTTCATCTTATCTTCATTTAATTTCCATTTAATTTTTATTTAAGTTTCATTAAATTTTCATTATCATTTTCAATATTTCATTTTCACTAACTCTTTTATTTTCCATAATTTGTCCGATTATATTTCAGCTTATCTTAATGTAGGTACTCCTTACAAAGGTTGCAGTTGAAAATATATTGAATATCTCATAACTAGACTTAGGTTTATTATCACTCTTTTAGGGTCTGCCTTATTTTGGATCTACCAGAGCTCTGGTTTCATATTTGGTTGATATGCAACTCCAGTGCAAACACTATAAAAAATGCCTGTCGCATTGTACAAGTGACATAGTGTCTGTGGTGACACTGATAGGTAAAGAGGAGTAAAGATCCAAAAGCTGCTGCTAGGTGGTAGTGTCACTTCTGACTGAAGGTCTTCCCGCACCTTGCTAAACCACCATTTAAGATTAAGCCAATAAGCCTGCCTCGCTGCTGTATTATTGGCTATTGCCCTCCCACCTAAGTGATGGCCGACCCAACATGGGCTCGACTCCAACCAACTTTGTGGCAGATGGGAGTAACTGTCACTTGTTAAATGTGATATCTCTGATCAAGTGAACTGTAATGCCATTATCTCTCCGCGAGATAACAATCTTGGCTTTGTTGTCTTTCTCTCTGTTATGTTAATAACATTCGTTTTGATGACAATTTCAGCAGCTGCAGCAACCTGGGTCATGATTCTGGCATATCCAAGCCATCTAGTAGAATCTCACAGTCCGCTTCTGCTGCATCTGTGATTAAGAACCAAGTGACCCATTTTTATGAATTTGAGTTTAAAAGTCTCCCAGGGCTATAGACCACCAATGTTTTTAATAACTCTCCGAGAGAACCTGGTGATTAGCCTCTTTTAGTATTACCTGTTCTTCCTGATCATGTGATGTGAAGAAACATCTGTGATTCCCAATGCAATTGTACCAGGCGAATCACAGGATTGGTAATGGCAAATTTCAAGACCCAAAAATAGCAGAAAAAACAGCAACTCTCTGTTATGAAAATTAGGACTGTGTATGCTCTGCCTCTCTGCAGAGTATCTTAGGCCCAGTAAGTTAAGACTCCGAGTCAACTGGGATTCATTTTTAGGAGCTATTCTGTAATACCCTGTTTCTTAAACAGTATTCGCCCTCCATTGCCTGACTTTTCAAATTGAAAATAATCTTGGTAATTTAGTAACCTTCTGAGTATCTGATCTGCAGTATGAATATTTAATAATTTACAGCTATTGCAAATTGAGCTTTTTTAGTTTGAAACTGTATCTGTTAGCAGTCCTTTAAATAGCTTATCCGCCGCTCCAACATTTACCAGAAACTCACATCTTTTGCAGATTGAGAAGTCTCGGCTAAATGGTCTTACAGGCTAGCAGTCCTTTGAATAGTTATTCTGCTGCCCCTCCCCCAGGTTTCTAAAATCGCTCAAGCTTCCGTAGCTTTAGCCTTTCGAAGACGGGCGGCCATTCTTGCCTATCAGCAACCCTCGATTTGGAAACTATATTATTGTGGACACAAAGGGTCTGGGGGACTGAAAAAATAATAATCCAAAAATGGATGTACTTATTAAATTGGGTATCACACCTACTTTTTGATATGTTTTATATACAAACAAGCATTCTCACAAAAAAAAATCCGGATTATTGTTTTCATTGGTCTAAATACTTCTAGTGACATAATGACAACTCTCCTTGAGAATAAACACTCTCTATCTGTGATAACACTAAGTCGTTAGTAAGAATAGGTTTTTCCCATAATGAGCACATTCCCTCTATTCATATACATGTGACCGTATATCAAGCTTTCGGGCTATATAACACTTAAGAGCAGTGAATCAATGTCTTAAGTTCTTATGTCTGAGTCTGGCCTCAAAAATATTACAACCCTGTTTAAGGCATTCTATTTTTGTTTCAATTGATTAAGTCTCTAAAACTCAATTGATCAAATGCTGCCAGCGAACCAGCTTGAAAGACTAGCCAAAAACTCTATCAGATGTAGATGCTCATTTATTTTAAATTCCACAAAAACACCTGGAAGTTGGTACAATTAAGAGTCATTTTCTCCCTGTCCTGCTGGAGTATTAAGTATACATATGTATTTCATTCAGCTGTGCTTGTAGGTATAGACCTCGGATTATGTCCTTGCAACAATTTGCTTTCAATGAGTTTTAGTTTAGTTACTGCTAATACTGATATAATATCGACCTTCAGCAATCTCCACAAAAAGGGAAGGTTAATAAATGCATCAAGGGCATCTGTCTAAATGCAGACAATTCCGCCAACTTCGAGTAATTATTAAGCTAAGTAATTGGCCCACAATCCGAGCAGTGTGCGGTATATTACGGTACGGTAATAGTAATAAAATAAACCCATAATAAGCAATAAACCAAATAAAAATATTAGGTCCTTACATATGAAATTGGCGTTTGGCGAACTGGCAACTTTGATTCAAAATATGTGGCGTTCGGCTAGGAATTCCAAATTCAAATTTATTTCAAATTTAAGACCATGTATTTCTGTGTTCGAATTACGAAATTTATTTGTTATCGCGTCATTTGTTTTTCTTTCACATCGTTCTGTTCACAATATGGAGAACTTAAAATATCGCTATATTTACGAATATGAGTTTCACCTCGGCACTAGTGCTGCAGAAACGGCTCGTAGGATTAACAATGCGTATGGGGAAGCTACTGCAAAAGAAAATACGGTACGTTATTGGTTCCAACGTTTCCGTTCTGGAAATTTTGACCTACAGAACAAGCCTCGTGGACGGCCGGAGACACAAGTTGATAACGAAGAATTAAAAGCAATTGTGGAAGCAGATCCATCGCAAACCACGTCAGAGTTAGCGGCAGGCTTCGGTGTGAGTGATAAAACCATTTTGATTCACTTGAAACAAATTGGAAAAGTGAAAAAACTTGAAAAATGGGTACCGCATGAATTGAGCGACGCAAACAAAGAAACACGCGTCGAGTGTTGCGTTTCACTTCTCAACCGGCACAATAATGAAGGCATTTTGAATCGTATCGTTACTTGTGATGAAAAATGGATCTTGTACGACAACCGGAAACGTTCTTCACAATGGTTGAACCCAGGTGAACCAGCCAAATTCTGCCCGAAACGAAAGTTGACTCAGAAAAAGGTACTGGTAAGTGTCTGGTGGACTAGTGCCGGTGTCATCCATTACAGTTTCTTAAGATCTGGGCAAACAATCACGGCTGATGTGTATTGTCAACAATTGCAAACGATGATGGAAAAGCTAGCCATTAAACAACCCAGACTGGTCAATCGATCTAGCCCACTGCTGCTTCAGGACAACGCTCGACCACATACGGCACGTTTGACGGCCGCAAAACTACGGGAGCTGCGACTGGAATGTCTTCGACACCCACCATACTCCCCGGACCTTGCTCCAACTGATTACCATTTTTTTCGGAATTTGGACAACTTCATGCAAGGAAAAAAATTCAATTCTCACGAGGCTGTCCAAACGGCCTTCAAAGATTTTATTGATTCTCGCTCACACACTTTTTTTAGTAAAGGAATCAATGAACTACCTTCGAGATGGCAAAAGTGCATAGATAGCCATGGTACATACTTTGACTAAATAAAAAAATAGTTTCATAAAAAAAAATCGTTTTCATTTCTGCCATATGAAACGCCAATTTCATATGTAAGGACCTAATACTGTCAACTTGACGTTTAACTGTATGAAAAGTAGTAAGTAATCTGTGCAACTTCGAATATTCCTCAATAAACGCTAAATTCAATTACAATTTACTATTGTAAATTGGAGTCTGGTTTAGGTCTGAATGCCAAATTATTATTGTGAAGTAGTAGCAAATGGACAAACACAGAAAAACTTTATACCTTGGAGCGGAGTCATACATAACCTCTATGCAAGATATTTTTGGCCGCTTGCTTGGCATCGGTGAAACTTTCTCCTCCGAGAAAGGGGACGACGCAGTCTCATCACACGAACACGAAGAGCGACGCTTCTCCGCATCTGAGACCTATAGGCACAGACCAACCATATGCCGGCCTCCCGGCACGCGATCTATTTTGTTATAAACACTACACAAAACTCAGTGCACTCAATTAAAATTGATATTCCGTGTAATTAAGCACTCGTACAACGGAATTACGAAGGTTTTAAGTAAAAAATATGCAAAATCTAATTTAAAAACTTTTCGACGAAAAAAGTTTACACGTCCACAGACTAGACCATAAACGCCACGGCCTATAATCTTCAAACAAAATTATTTGCCGTTATATGATTGGTTACTGAAATTGATTTTGACGTTTTACCTGCTTTCCTACACTGAGCCCCCTTTTTTTTTTAATTTCCTGCCGCCAGCACCAACGCCATATTGCTTTATTTGACACTTGACAGTTGTTTGTCGTGTTCATGTGTTTGCTGCTGCACTAACTATTATTGTTTTATCCGTGATCGAGTGAAGTGTCGTCGATTTTGAATCCGAGCTTATCCTCTCAGTTTAAAACAGTAATACATAGTACCTTGGTTTTTGCATAGCCATAATGTACTACAAGTGTTGTGTGGAAAATTGTGCTAGTATACGAAAGGACGTTAAACTGCACCGATTTCCCTCATTGGAGACAGGACTCAAGAAGTGGTTACAGTGCATTAATAGTAGTAGACTTCGTAACTTAAGTGTTCGAGAACTACGAAAAATGCATGTTTGTCATAAACACTTCGAACGTCGGTTCATCACAGAGAAGTCTCACGTGCGTCTCGGCTCCTATCCAACTTTATTCTCTGAAGAAGAGATTGAAAGTGGTGTGTCGAGTGTTACTCAAGAATCTGAACCTCCTGGTAAGTCAGTTTCAGATTGAATTAATACCTAATAAATGACTTTATTAGGTCTAACCTCAAAATCCAACCTTATTATTTGTTCACCCCCGTACCATACCCGCAGTAACGGTGTTGCCGATCATGCAGCCAGTCAGGTCAAGAAATGTATAAAAAAGCAGACCGAACCCTAGTAAATATAGCATTAAGTTGGTTTTTGCTGTCGCACAGCAACACTCTGTCATCCATCACGGGCAGGGCTCAAAGCGAACTCCTGTTAAGTCTTCATTGTCCAGTTGTGCCATGGTATTTTTTAGGTTATTTTTTTGTGGCATGGTATTTTCTGAATCATAAGCCTGGGTCACACCGAATGCGTCCGCGGCTCGGCTGCACTATTTAGCATTAGTTCTTATAAGACTTGCCACACCGCCTGCGAGCCGTGCGGCTGCTGTTGGCTGCAGTACGGCACGCCCGTGGTGTGACGTCATGAGAACTAGTGCTTATACTGTGCAGACAAGCCGCAGACGCATTCAGTGTCACCCGGGCTATAACCTGATTACCAAGGCAAAGAAAAGTATAGTTGTCATTGATCTATTATAAGTAAAGGATTCACAATCAGCCGAAGAAAAATGGCCCCGTCAAAACGGGTGCCCGAACAGCTCGGGCACCCGTTTGGCCTTCGTTTTAAAGAGGCGTTATTAGCATATTGGAACGTATTTTCTAATGTCAGTTTGCTCCATATATTCTGACATATTCTGTTAGGCACTGTTCGTCCATATGTTATTACTGATTATAGGTCAATGATAGTTGTACAAAAAGGATAAGGGCTTAATTTTGTACCAACTCCAAAAAAATAAAAACTTAAGGAACATGCTTAGAATGGATAGTAGCTAATGCTGTGGGTAAAATATCGTCACAATATTTTGCTTAACCCCGTATAAAAATACTTAACATTCATGACTCAGGTACAAACATTTATACTCATCATCATCACATGAAGTTTTCCCTTGGCGGGATTTGAATGAGCGGCTGTCACAACAGTGGGCAGGGTCAACTAAGCCAAACTTGTCATCTTACTTTGTTATTTGTTTTGTGTGTTAATTTTATATTTCAACTGCTGATTATATTTTACAGATCACATCATGCTTGATCACTGCTATGATACTCATAAACTGCATGACGATCATTCATACTGCAAACCCAAGCCTTCAAGTGACGAAACATTGGGAGTTGCAGGTAACTTCCAGATAATTTAAACATAAAAAGTAAATTATACTGATCTATCAACGCATAGGTCAAAGTACTGGACGGATCGGAGTGAAATTTGGAAACTAACAGTACTTAACGTAGAAAATACTATGTAAAATTGAATCCTCGAGGAAAATAAAGTCTTTTTTGAATATATTTATTTAATAGTATAATATAGGTACTATAAGCAACAAGCAACGAAGGCGCAAGGATCATGGTGCCTGCGGCTTAGAATTTGTAGAGCGCCGTTTATTTATGGTGTCTAACGCCTATTGCACCATGCTTGAAAACGGCCTAGGATCAGTAATATCAGTATATGCGCCGAAGGGTCGTTTCAGCGTTGGCGCCATGCTTTATTGTTTTGGTTGTATAAAGATAATCAAATCTAACACGTTTTTTTCAGAACCAATGACAGGGACAGGAGAATCTGCATCAAAAGTAACAGCAATTACATTGCAGGAACCTTTACCAGGTAATTTGAGTTTGTTTTATAAAATTGTAACTGTTTTTAAAAGCTTTTTTTAACTTGAATGTATGTATGTTTGTTCGGGTCGAATGTTGCAAATCAATTTTGTTACACTTAAGATTGTTTTACTCATAATCCTAGGAGCTTTATTAAGATGACTCACTGTCTTTGTTTGCCATCATATGTATATAACCAGCTTTTGTCCGCGACTTCGTATGCAAAATATTAACGTGAAATCCCATTTATCCTGTTCCCGTCAGAATTTCGGTAACACCTCTATTAGTGCTTCCCTACACTCCTCAGAGAACCTACATGCCAAATTTCAGCTTTCTACAACCAGTAGTTTCGGCTGTGGGTTGACGTCAGCCAGTCAATCAGTCAGTAACGGAATAGTTTTTTATATATATTGATGATTATAAAGGGGTAAAATGAACTAAAAAAAAATCATCAGTATTTACTGTTCTTTTCTCAGGTTCATCTCATGAGCAACCAGCAACAGCAACTCGGCAGCTTCTTCGAGAAATTCAAAACCTACCACAACATATAACAGGTAGTTGTTTAGTATTTAACTGAATATGAGTATATTAAGTAATTAAAGCCACACTGTGTTCATGTGTTGGTTCTTCATCATCATCATCATCATTTCAGCCGATAGACGTCCACTGCTGGACATAGGCCTCCCCCAAGGCGCGCCACTCAGACCGGTCCTGTGCCACTCGCATCCACCGCGTTCCCGCGACCTTTATTCTTGGTTTTGGTTGGTTTTGGTTCTTTACAATAATACCCAAATTCATTTATTTTTGGCTCTATGGAGTGCACTCCACTGCATCAACCTATGTATGAAGACAATGAGGGCCACCGTATTCCTGCTCACTAGTTGGCGCCACTGTCTGTAAGGTGTTGGTTATCAATATCGAAGTTTGTCATTTCATACAATAGTGTCAATTTCACTGTGACATTTGAGGTTTCGGAGATCTCTGTGTTGCCAATGTGCCGTGTAATATGGCACATAATTTGCTAAATTGGCAACATTGCACCTCATAGAACTCAAGCACCTCTAGCTAGCGGCGAATTCGCTCGCGGTGACCCATACCCAACCTCTAAATATATAAAACTCAAAGGTGACTGACTGACTGACTGACTGATATAGTGATCTATCAACGCACAGCCCAAACCACTGGACGGATCGGGCTGAAATTTGGCATGCAGGTAGATGTTATGCCGTAGGCATCCGCTAAGAAAGGATTTTGCAAAATTCCCACGGGAACGGGAAAAAAAGGGATTTTTACATTTTAATGTTTAGGCGCGCACGAAGTCGCGGGAAACATCGTAGAGATCTGAAATTTGGCATGCAGGTTCCTTGGGGAGCGTAGGGGAGCACTAAGAAAGGACTTCCCGAAATTCACACGGGAACGGGAAAAAATGTTTTTTTTACATTTTAAGGCGCGTACGTAGTCGCGGGGATCATCGTAGAGCTGAAATTTGGCATGCAGGTTCCTTGGGGAGCGTAGGGGAGCACTAAGAAAGGATTTCCCGATATTCCCACGGGAACGGGAAAAATGGGTTTTTTACATTTTAATGTTTAGGCGCGTACGAAGTCGCAGGAAACAGCTATCTATCTATCTAGCTTCTAAATATATAAAAGAAGAAACTGACTGACATATCAACGCAGAGCCGAAACTACTGGTCGTAGAGAGCTGAAATTTGGCATGCAGGTTCCTTGAGGAGCGTAGGGGAGCACTATGAAAGGACTTCCCGAAATTCCCACGGGAACGGGAAAAAAGGGATTTTTACGTTTTAATGTTTAGGCGCGTACGAAGTCGCGGGAAACAGGTATCTATCTATCTAAATATATAAAAGAAGAAACTGACTGACTGACTAACTGACATATCAACGCAGAGCCGAAAATACTGGTCTTAGAGAGCTGAAATTTGGCATACAGGTTCCTTGGGGAGCGTAGGGGAGCACTAAGAAAGGATTTCCCGGAATTCTCACGGGAACGGGGAAAAAAGGGATTTTTACATTTAAATTTTTAGGCGCTTACGAAGTCGCGGGAAACATCGTAAGGATCTGAAATTTGGCATGCTGGTTCCTTGGGGAGCGTAGGGGAGCACTAAGAAAGGACTTCCCTAAATTCCCACGGGAACGGGAAAAAATGGGATTTTTACATTTTAATGTTTAGGTCGCGGGGATCACCGTAGAGAGCTGAAGTTTGGCATGCAGGTTCCTTGGGGAGCGTAGGGGAGCACTAAGAAAGGATTTCCCGATCTTCCCACGGGAACGGGAAAAATTAAATTATAATCCTAGATTACAAACACTTTCAAGAAACACGTTATGCAGATTACCTACTGTTAGATTACCTGCCTATTGTCCAGTAAAAAGGAAATGATTGATGAGTTCACTAAAACATTCTTTAAACCAGTCTGCTATTACCTAAATAATGAATTTTGGCACTAAACTATTTATTCATAAGAGATTAATGAATCAGAGAAAAAAAGGAAAAATCTATACATATAAATAATAATTATGTAGTCGCGGCTGAAAATTGAAAATTAAAAGAAACTATCAAGTCAAAGGGACTATATGAACGATACTATATTTGGTATGGGGGTAGTTTATAACACTGGTCAACATATAGGCTACTTTTTATCCCGAGAAAATGCATAGTTCTCGCGGGAAGGCTATTAACAAATTCCACGCAGACAAAGTCGCGGGCAGAAGCTAGTTTACAATATTAACCAAATTGAATTAGACTAATTCAAATATATTTTGGTCGTATTGTAACACTTTGCAGTCTCAAGACATTAAATAAAATGATAAATCAAATTATAATCAAATCTAACACGTTATTTTCAGAACCGGTGACAGGAAACAGGGAATCTGCATCAAAATCAAAAGTTACTGCATCACTTGTACTTGCAGGTAATTTGAGCGTGATATACAACACTATAAGAAATGCATACGCATTCTCGTAGGAATCCAGTGTCCTCACAGCTGTAGACCCCACTTCATAGAGCACAACATATTAACCTTGCCGTGCCTGTATATTCTGGAGCTAGGAATATTAGTGCGGAACCAGCCTGACATTTTTCAGCAATGTAAAACTCCTCGCCTTAAGCATAAACTGGTCATACATAAAGCAAGTACTAAATTGTTTCGAAATAGCCCAAATTATGCTGCAGCAAAATATTATAATAGAATCCCAGATCATATAAAGTCAGAGGAAAATAATGTGAAATTCGCGCAGAAACTTAAATTATACCTAGCACACAAGTGCTACTACAGTCTGGAGGAATTCCTCAGCGAAACTAATTTTAAATTGTAATGTAATTAAATATAATTTAACATTCCTTTAGGTATTCTTAGAATTATTTATTTTATTTTATTTTTTTAATTAATGATTTTACTAATTCTTATGTAATTTTGTAATGTATTGAATAATAATTGATATTTGATGTAATGATAATAATAATATAAATAATATGATATGTGACCATATAATGCATGTTTTTGGAAGTAGATTACTTTAATTTAATATACTGTAATGCAATGCAACACCCTGCACGGGTAACATGTCAAAGGATATGTATTTGTATGACCATCTGAATGTACCTACTACATGTATGCACTGAATAAATCTGAATCTGAATCACTAGTACCTGGGCTACCGAGCTCGGGAGAAAGTATATAAAAAATGTTTTTTTCGCCCCGAAAATCCTTATGTTCCATATTTCATTGAAAGAGCCATATTCGAGATCGTGATCGGTAATTTTGTATGGGATTCAGCTATTTGTCACTCCAACAATTCCCTACTGGGCCATACAGTTTTTTTTTATAAACTCCAAAAAAACTTATTTTTTATATCAACTGTATTTCGGAGATTTTATCTAGACAACGATTGGGAATTCGTAAAAAGTGTAAAACATTTGACCTATAATAAGTAATAACATATGGACGAACAGTGCCTAATAGAATATGTCAAAATATATGGAGCACACTGACATTAGAAAATACGTTCCAATATGCTAATAACGCCTCTTTATAACGAAGGCCAAACGGGTGCCCGAGCTGTTCAGGCACCCGTTTTGACGGGGCCATTTTTCTCCGGCTGATTGTGAATCCTTACTTATAGATCAATGGTGTAAAATGAAAGTTATGGAGAATTTAATCAGCTTTCATAATGTAATACACCGAAATATCCTAATAAGCATCGTCTTCCGCATTGGCTGCTGGCTCCAGCCAGCGAGGAGCGGTGCGGGCAATGAATAATGGTGGTGGATTGGAATCCACCACCATTATTCATTGCCCGCACCTCTGAGCAAAGTTATACGATTCACCTACTTAGATACTCCATCAAATTTCAATTGAAAAACAATTAAACATATTTATATTCTTTTTTTTTCGTTTCAGGACCAGCAACTTTGGTTGTATCACCACCCAAGTCCAAATTGAAACGCCGAAGACGCATAATTCGCCGAGTGACTTCTTTATCGCCAAGCGCTCGCAAAATTTATATTGAGTACCGGAAGTCAGTCAAGCAGCTAGACTTCATGAAGAGAGCGAAAAGAGCACTTAAATTCTGTAAAACTACGTCATTCAAAATGTTAACGTCGAACATGAATCCAATAGCGAAGAAAATAATATGGATGCAAATTACCCAAAGTCAGAAGAAACAAAAGGGCAGACGATTTACGGAGGAAGAAAAAATGATATCTCTGTCTATTTTAAAACAGAGCCCAAAAGCTTACAAGTTCCTGTGGAAAATTTTCATTCTGCCATCGCGAAATACATTGAACAAAATGATCTCATCACTGAACGTGCAACCCGGCATCAATAAGCAAATTTTTGATGCTATCAAAGAAGAGGTAATCCATACTATATTAATATTATAAACATAAAAGTGTGTCTGTTTGTTCGACCTTCGACATTCGATTTGGATGAGGTATGAAGATAGTTTGAGGTCCTGGAAATAACAGGATACATTTTATACCGATATTTATACGGGAACAGGTTTATACGGGTCAAACCAGTTTCTTTTTTCATTACTTCTCTAACTATGTAAGTATATTTAACTGTAGGTGCCTATTTGTGTCCCACTGCTGGGCACAGGCCTCATCTCATCACGAGAGGGTTCGGCCTATAGTCCCCACGCAGTCTCAGTGCGGATTGGGGACTTCACACACATCTTTGAATTGCTTCGCAGATGCGTGCAGGTTTCCTCACGATGTTTTCCTTCACCGAAAAGTTCAGTGGTAAATTCAAATTGAATTTCGCACATAACTTAACTTAAGAGGTGCGAGCCGGAATCGAACCCCCGACCCTCTGCATGAGAGGCAGTAGACCGAACCACTAGGCCACCACGGCTTCACAAATATCTAACTGTGATGTGAAGATAAGTTATTCGATAGCTACATTTTATCTGCGGATTCTAAACCTTCTTTGTATTCTTTCTAAATCTTCCCTGAATCATGGTGAACAAAACAAAAAAGGATCAGCCAAATCGGTCCAGCAGTTCTCGACCCTTAGCCAGACTAACACACGGCGATTCATTTTTATGTTGAAGATAATAAATTGTTGTTTATTTCAGGTCAAGTCTTGGAGTGAAAATAAAAAGTTTTGCTCTTTGATATTTGATGAAGTGTCTTTAGAGCCAGGTTTGGACTACGACAAAGTGCATGATAACCTGAATGGGTTTGTGCATTTACAAACAAAACAAAATGAATATGCAGACCATGCACTATCATTTATGATTAGAGGTGCAGTCCACAAATGGCAGCAGCCTATTGTCTACTACTTTTGTGCAGGGGCGACAAAAAATGAAGAACTGAGGATAATACTGAAACAAATTATTAGGGAATTAATAAATACGGGACTATTACCCGTTGCATTAATTTGCGACCAAGGACAGTCGTTTCAATCAGCCTTGAACGCTCTTCTGGAAGAAACAAGAAGAGATCAAATCAAGGCTGGGAAACAGACTAGTAAGTAAATCACTTATTCAATGGGGACTATCGTTTCTTTGCTCACCAGTTGGCGCCACTGTTGACTAAGGTCCAGAGGTATACCTGTCAAAGGCGACTCTATAAGATCGGCGCCGAAACTAAGTTTAATATCTTGAATCTCATTAAGTTCATTAATTATAAATAACTATCATCATATCGAGTAGCTATGTCGCATTGTTGTGCAGTTCCGTTTTGTTCGGAATTTTTATTTTTGTTTCAAAGCGTTCACATTCATCGCCAAATAATCCATATATTTGCGAAAATTTCACGAAGGAGATCACTTTTCAATAGGTAAATTAAATACATTAATAATTTATATCACGAAGCCCGCCAAAACCAGTGAAAAGTGAATGTTATTGGACCTCACGCGACACTTGCGCCTCTAGTGGCAAATTCACACGCGATAGCCCCCATTGCGGCCCTTTGTATTTATTTTGCTTGTTTTATAATTTTTACATTGAAATTCTCTATTTGTATGTTAATTTTTATTACCTACTCAAATATTTCTTTTCTTCTTGAGGCCCATCAATGGGAAATCCTACGGTTATTTGCTTTACATGCTGTGTTGACTTATTGAGTCTGTTTCACACAAAATAATCTCCAATTTTTTCTATTATTTTATCTGTACTTTTTTTACTCTTTCCCCAGATATGAGACTGTGATAGATCGATTTGTCAAATTATCACCCCCGACAACCCTATAGACAAATTTCAATAAAATCATCAGCCGTTTTCGAGAGCGTTATTACAAATATCTTCTATCTATATAAGGTCAAGCAAAACGTTATGACGGTGTTTAACCGCAGTATCTGTTATCGATCTAAGCATGTTTTTTTGGTTTTTATTTTTTTTCGAGTTGGTAAAAAATATCTTTTGTATGGGATTCAGGTATCGATCACACCATCCCATAGTCGGCCATACAATATTATTTTTGGACCACCTTGAAAAAAAAAACTTGCTAAATCGATATCTGTTACTTAACTGTGGTTCAAATATCGTCACGACGTTTTGCTTGACCCTGTATATATAAAAGAAGAAACTGACCGATGACTGACTGATCTATCAACGCAAAACTGAAACTACTAGTCATAGAGAACTGAATTTTAGCATGCAGGTTCTTTAGGTAACATAGGGGAGCACTAAGAGAGGGTTTCCCGAAACTTCCACGCGAACGGATAAAACGGGATTTTACATGTTAATATTTCTGCGCATACGAAGTTGCGGGGAAAAGCTAGTTTGTACATATTATACAAATATTACTACTACAACATATTTTACAAATATTGCTCGTTTAATAATATAGGATAAGATAAATGTTCCTATTCCACGTTGTTTTTCTATTGGTATAATAATACTATTTTTTGCAGATGATGTCATAACAATATCGGGACAAGATATGAGTGTGATTTTTGATCCTCCACATTTAATAAAAGGGATTCGAAACAATTTTATTACTAAAAATCTTGTTTACGATGGCAAGTTATGCAAGTGGAGCGACATCGTTGATGTGTACGAGACGGACTGCGGCCATGCTCAGGCTCGGTTGCTTCACAAATTGAATGACACACATGTCATTCCTGAAAAAATTTGCAAAATGAAGGTATATAAATAGTTCTCAGTATTAATTAGTAGGTACTATTCAAGCATCAATCGCCGCATCATAAGGAAAAACCTAAGCTGGTTATATTATCTTATCAGCATCCATACTAATATTATAAATCCGAGAATAACTCTGTCTGTGTGTTACTTTTTCACGCTTCGAGTTTAAGCTTTTAAACCTTCATGTTTGGGTGTCGACGCGGGGACTAGTCATGATAAATGAATTGAGGCAGTAATCAAAAATAAGACCAGAGTTATAGATCTCCTGGTGATGACTTTCTCAGCGTCGAACACCTCAAGCATGCGGGAGTGCACTTGCCGAGAGTTCTGTATATGTTCTACGCACTTTGACTCAGTCACGCGTATTTACCGAATGAACTGATGAGCACCATTATAGTACTGTGACGAGAGACCCATATAAAAAAACAAGATTAGAGATATTGCTGACAAATTGAATTACCCATAGACCGATGTCTCTGGCAAATGTTCTCGCCAAGTGTTAGATAGCGTCACTGATCTATGATAAGTAAGGATTCACAATCAGCCTCAGAAAAATGGCCCCGTCGAAACGGGTGCCCGAATAGCTCGGGCACCCGTTTGGCCTTCGTTATAAAGAGGCGTTATTAGCATATTGGAACGTATTTTCTAATGTCAGTTTGCGTCATATATTTTGACATATTCTGTTAGGCACTGTTCGTCCATATGTTATTACTTATTATAGGCCAATGACGGGCAGTTTGGCTTTAGACCAGGGGTCTATTCAAAACGTTACATAGGGCAAGACAGATTCCCATTGAATTTTAAATCTAGCTGCTTAAAGTACAAAATAATATTATTATGGTTTCCAGGTCAAGAACTGCACCCGAGTCCTGAGTAAGACTGTGGCCGCGGCCTTATCATATACCTCTCAATTTTGTAAGTAGTAATATTTTCTGTATCCTTTTTATCAACTTTGAAATCAACACCCACGTCAGTTTAATGACTCGATAACTTAAATTCCGCCACCACCACCACTACTACAGCCTATTTGCGTTCCACTGCTGGGCACAGGCCTCCTCTCATTACGAGAGGGCTTGGGCTATAGTCCCCACGCGGGCCCTGTGTGGATTGGGGACTTCACACACATCTTTGAATTTCTTCGCACATGTGTCCAGGTTTCCTCACGATGTTTTCCTTGACCGAAAGCTCAGTGGTAAATTCAAATTGATAACATAAATGCACTTGAACAATTGCCAATTGTTGCTCTTTCGTAGTTAATCGAGTAGTGAAAAGCGTCGCGAAGAAGGTACAAAACGAACGAACAGTGCATGGTCGTTAGTGTATTTCTTGTTTCAAGAATACCTAATACAACATTTGTTATGTTACAGCGCACTACTCGGATGGACGGCCAGTCAGCGAAACGCTAAAGAACACTGCGGAGGCCATATCGTTCTTCGACGATCTCTTCGACAGCACCAATGGGGCCGCGACGAGTGCGAAACAATCTCGAGGAAAAGTGCTGAGAAAAGCTGTTACAGAAAAATCGCCACACCTCCAATTCTGGAGAGATGCTATAAAAACGCTCGAAAAAATTAAGTTCGCTGACCAGAAGCGTGGAGAGATATCCGTGCCTTCGTTAAAAAACTGGACTACAACTTTTTTTAAAGTTTAATAAGGTTGTGGCAATTCTTCCAAATGAAAAATATTAAAATAATGCGCCCGCGTTATTTCAACTCTGACCCTATAGAGAATTTTTTTGGTCAGGTGCGGGCGTACAATTTTCGAAATACGGATCCGAATTGCCACACCTTTATAAGTACTTTTAAATCTCTATTAATCACAAGGTTTATAAAATTTCACTCGACTGGTTTTAACTGTGCAGAAGACGATGGTGTGCAGTTGTTGCAATTGAAAAAAATATTTAAACCTACGGAAATAATATACCCTGACACCAGCATATCGCTTCACAACCAGTCGAGTGGATTCGATGTCGAAAATATTCAATCACAAGCTCGACGTGAACGGCTAAATGTACACTCACGTGCGTATACTGCGGGGTGGTTAGTAAGAAAAATATTGCTAAAGATAAATTGTAGGAATTGTATGGCAGACCTTACTACTGAAGAAAACTCCATACATAATTGGATCTCGCAAAGAGAATATGATTCCTTCGTAAAAAAGAGACTGACGTATCCTTCAGAATACGCAGTGAGATATTTCGGAATCGTTGTAAAGGAATCGAACGAGTACTTGGAGAGGGAACCCCACACATGCCTCATATCACAAGAAATAAAACGGCGTATTACATCAAAGTACTCGTTTGATTTCCTAACCTGTGATTTTCACAAAAGCATTGTGACTGAATATTTTCTGTGCATTACCATTAAGTTCACATTGTTTAATTGGTGCAATAGTATCAACAAGATCTTGAAAGGCACGGATGTCTCTCGATTAAAAAGTCTCGATTAAAATGCAGCAAAAAGCCCTAGATAAAATGAAGAAAAGGTTTCGGAATAAAAATAAATAAATAAATAAGCGACATGGTATTTTATTTTAGTGCTCGTCTGAAATTTGAATAGTATAGTGATAGGTGGGACCCCCCCCCCCCCCCTAGCCCTACCCTGCAGGCTGTTAGCATTATATAACCTAGGTCTAAGAATCTGCAAATAGAGGAAAAAAAAAGCTGTCAAAATCGAAATCAGTATATCTCTATTGGCTACTTTGGCAGTATGGCAGTTGTGCGTCTGATACGTAGTATCTCTTATTAGTCTGTGATAAACGCTAATGAGGAGAGACTGCAAAGCGCGCGGATAGTGAGTGCTAGTGGCGCGCTCTGACGGTGACAAACCGGTAAAGTACCGGGTTTCCAGGTATGTTTATAGAATTAATTAAGACACCATAGACTGCTTTCTTCACAATACGCTGTGTGTTTTAGAATTGACATAATATAACCGTTTTACATAACAATAAAACGATTATTATGTGCCGAGAGAAAACACAGCGTCGCATTATGAAGAAGCCATGTGTCAACTCACCTTACGTCAGCTTTATACTTACAGTTTCCGAACGTTTCGCGTTTCCGAACGAACACAGCTGTCAGTGTCATCCGTCACCAGAAGGCGCGGAGCGGTTTGACCTGTCATTGCTGTCTTCACCAGGAAGCCCTTTCCTGCGACGCTGTGTTTTCTCTCGGCACATAATAATCGTTTTATTGTTATGTAAAACGGTTATATTATGTGCCTATCGGAAAACACAGCGTCGCATTATGAAGACGTGTTTGTTATCTGCTGGTGACTAGGATGCACAGAACACACGCAATGATGATCAAATTAAGACCTTTTATTCACAAGTTCTAAACAATCACATAGAATTTTAAAATATTAAACAAAATGCCACGAACTCAAGTGGAACTAAATAAATGAACTTATCAATATCTATGTTTTTTACAGACAATCAGTCAAATAAAATGAGATCACTTCTGAACAACCAATATCAATTATGAACTTACAATCATCATGTTACCCACTAGCAAGTATCACTGCTAATTCCTGCTAGCAAAACATTATTCAAAATCTGCTAATCAAATAAACAACATTGTTAAATTCTAGTAACATTGTCACTCTTCAATAGAGTAAAAACAAACAATTAACAATCAATAAATTCTAGCATAATTATCAACCTTAGATACTAGCAAAATTATCATAAAGATTAATAGTAGAAGATTCGCGTTCCTGTGTATTAACAATTTCTCGGCAATAATGTTTGGTAAAGGTATTGACATTCCACCAATTACCCCTCTGGAGTATTTGTTCTATTGGCCTCTCTTCTAGCCAACCTAATGAGGCCACAGCTGAGCGACAGCTGCCTGGGGGAGCGTCAATGCCTACATCCTTCAGTACTGAACGTACCCATCCACCGATTAGTGTTCTGGAGGCTGGCTTGACCTCACCACGAATTGAAATGAATAAGTTTTTTATTTCTTCCTTATTCTTCCTTCTATTTTGACTTTTTAACACATAACGACGGACCCAGGTGACTGGGCATATACCTTCACATTGGTGTCTCCTTAATTCCCATCCTGATTGGCGCTGAGTACCTTTATCTGTTTTAGAGCCAAAGGCAGGCCAGAGTCGGACTGTGTATTGGCTTTCAGATATCATCAATAGAGTAAGATCATGAAGTCTGCGGCCTGATGCCAAAAGCAAAATAGTTGCTGCTCTGCGGGCTGCCTCAAACAAAGTATCATCTGCTGGTGTATTAGCAAGCCAGTCTAAAACCAGCCTACAGTCCCAAATAGGGGTCTTGTGTGTAGGCGGTCTCGAGTTCTGTATTGCTCTAAGAGTGTTTTTAATCAAAAAATTGGAAAATATTTCTTCTGTCTGCCCGCAGTAGGTGGAAATGGCAGCTTTCTGTAATAACATGGTGTTATAAGAAAAGTTCTCTTCTAAATGAGTCCTTGCTAGGAACTGAGCAACTTCTTCTGCCTTGGGCTCCGTGCTGTTGATCTGCCTCTCTTTACACCATCTCTTCCATCGTCGTATAGCCGGTAAATATGTTGTAATGGTTGAAGATCTCCAACCTTTCTTCAATAACTCCTTTTCCTCTCTGGACCAAGATGCTATTTTCTGGCTCCACCCCCAACTCTCCACACCTTTAGGTTCAACTTGTCGGGCGCTGGGGGTGTCCGACCCGTTGTCACATCTATCAGAACCCTCTGTAGGTTCTGGATTGAGTACGGTGGGTCTGTTGTCCGTGACTGGAGATCCGCTCTCCAAAACGGCTGGTGCCAATCTGGTGTTACCAGAAGATAAGTGCCCCGAGCACTGTTCAGGTGACATAGCACCCGTGGTATTAAGCTTGGCGGGGGAAAGACCCATGCGAGGTTGTAGTTCCACCTTCGACTGAATGCGTCGATAAAACTTGCCCCATAATCGGCTGGGTCGATACTTGCATACCTTGGCACGACTGCAGACTTTTTTGAGGCGAATAAGTCTATCTCGGGCTTTCCCCAGAGGCTGAACACCCTCGAGGTGGCTGCTGGGAGCAGATGCCACTCCGGCAATGGTTGTCTCCGAGACAATCGATCTGCTATTGTGTTGTACCTCCCTGGAAGGTATTGTGCTGACAGTGTTATGTTCCAACGGTCTACAAGGGACAGTAGTTGGAATGTCAGACTCAAAAGGCCCATGGATCTCGTTCCCCCCTCCTTCCTTATGTAAGCGATTAGCGTCTGGTTGTCCGACTGTACCAGAACATGGGAGTTTTTTAGGGTCCGCCCCTGATCCCTTATCGCTGACAGAACAGCATACATTTCTTTTTTGTTGCTGTGCCAGTGTTTTTGCCTTTGGTTCCATGTTCCCGCAAGTATGCGTTCGTCTAACTGTGCTCCCCATCCGACATCCGATGCATCCGTTGCAAGGAAGTGTCTTATTGGGGGTAAGTACATTGGAACCCTGGCGTCTTTGATGGCTCCGAGCCACCACTCTATCGCTTTTAGACAGTTGTTGGGAAGCAATAGCGACTGGCGAGTGCTTATTTTGAACTGGCGGGAGAACCTCTGTAGGTGCCGGCAATGAAGCCGTCCCCTTGCGACTACGAAGCACGCAAAATTCAACAGTCCTAGGAGGCGCTGCAGCTGCCGAAGCTTGCACACTCCCCTGGAACTCATGGCCGTCAACATCCCTGTCAAGGCCGTTACCTTCTTCTCTGACAAGCCCATCTGACTGGTCCTGGTGTCCCAAAAAATACCCAGGTATTCTACCGTCTGAGTAGGAACCAGGACCGATTTGGTCAGATTGACCTGCCAGCCCAGGGATTTCAGCAGTCTTACAGCCTCCGAGGCGTGCTGCACTAGTGTGTTTCGTTCCTGGTGTGCCACAAGGAAGTCGTCCAAATACACTAGTACTCTGAGTCCTCGCTTGCGTAGGGTCTCCGCGACCCAGCAAGTTATCCCCGCAAAGAGGCGGGGGGCAGAGGACAGGCCAAATGGTAAACAGGTCATTTGCATGACTTCCCCTTGATAACTGATGCAAAGGAAGGCTTGGTGAGACAGAGCTATTGGTACATGAAGGTAAGCCTGTGATAGATCTATTTTTATCAGCCAATCCCCTGGCTGTAGGAAATCTGGTACTGAGGTATGAGAAATGAGGTGAAATGGTTTTGTTATAACATACCTGTTCAACCCCCGGAGGTCGAAAATTGGTCTTACACCTCCGTCGCTCTTCTTTACCAAAAACATTCTTGAAAGAAAGCAAGGGCGGTCTGGAGAATGCTTCTTTAACACCCCTGTCTGCTGCAGTTTTTGAATTTCCTCTGACATCTGATTGGTTGGTTTTGTGGAATATCTTTGAATTACCGAAGGGGTTGGCAAAGTTAGTGGGGGCCTTTGGGAGAAGGGGATGCGGGATGCTGTTATTGCCTGCATAATAAAATTGGTAGCTCCCAACTCCCTCCATTTGTCCTGGAAATTTGCTAGACAACCCCCACTGAACCCTGTTATATAGTCATTTGTCATGCTCTCTGTCTCTGAATGTGTGGGTGTGGGACTCCCTTTGACCACGAAAGGAAGACTTCTTCCCTTTTCCCTTACCCTTTGCCGAACCCTTGCTTGAAGCTCTTTCTTGGCCTTTTAACGGTATTTCCACTATGATATTGTGTCTCTGGGTACTTTCTCTTAAGCCTTTTTCCTGTTTCTTGCCTGAGCAGGTACGGTTAGCCAAGCCGCAGGACCACCAAGCGACTGCACCAGTTGAAAGAGGCTTGATGGATTAAAAAGATGTTTTTCTGTTGGTGGAATGTTTTTAATCGCTCTTTGAATATTTTTGTCTGGTATTTCCTGCAGCACTCTATCTCTTCGAGTCTCAATGCACTCTCATCTCTTGCCACAAATGACCTTCAAGGTGTCTTCCACACATTTCTCATATGTAGAACCCTCACTGAATCGTTCGGTTAATTTCTTGAACAAGTTATCTGGTGTTAATTCTTCAGTAGTTTTGTAAGCCCAGTCTATAACCTCCTGAAGGCCACTTCGTACTAATTCCCTCTGCTCAAGTAGAGCATTTGATAGGCCAGCCATGACTTTCTCAGTCCCCTGTAAATAATCCTTATCCTTGGTAAAAGGAGTTAATTCTTCATTCACTACCAGATCTGTGAAAGCAGGGGTTGCTACGAAATTTTGTAAAGCCTTGGTGTACTTAACCTCCTTCCAAGAAGGTGTATCAAAATGCTGGAGTTCCTTGATTGTCTTTACCCTCTCAGGGTCGGCTGACTTGACAACCCTATTCTTGTCTACATCTGTTTCAAGCCTTCCAAGGGAAAGCGTCTTTGAGCTACTTGGCGGTTGTCTAAGGAATTCAAACGAAGAGGTCGCAGGTGCCGCTTGCGGCGGCGGTGGCGGCGGCGCCGTTGGCGGCGTAAGATACGAGCCGCTCATCTGTTGTACACACTGTGAAAGAAAGCCTACTTGGCTTATTAGTGCCTCGAACCGCGGGTCTGTGTTTTCCGTCTTCCTCCTCCTGAACGGGGGTCTCGCAGAGTTCGAGTCGGAGGAGCTCGTGGATGATGATTCTGAGCCCGACGGATCGGGTTGCTCCTGATTTACATCGGAAACAGGTCCCTCGTCCTCCATATCGTTTTCGAAAGGCGCTAGCCTCAAATTCTAGTACTTAAATATCCTTAATCTCACTTTATAAATCGCTACAATTGCACAATGGCGGCGAGTTACACACGCAATGACAGGTCAAACCGCTCCGCGCCTTCTGGTGACGGATGACACTGACAGCTGTGTTCGTTCGGAAACGCGAAACGTTCGGAAACTGTAAGTATAAAGCTGACGTAAGGTGAGTTGACACATGGCTTCTTCATAATGCGACGCTGTGTTTTCCGATAGGCACATAATGAAAATGTTGGGATCACAAAAAAAAAATTAGTTCCATTTCTAGACTTTGCCAAGCTGTAGATTTGACGCAAATTTGACGTGATCGCCAACAACAGCCTCCGTTTTTATCCGCACGTTGTCGCGGTCGTTACTGGTACCTTTGTGCTGCCCTCTATAGTTCCTGCACGTTCCCTAGAGAATAACATCATGAAAACATAGAGAATACTCAAACTGTAGAATAGAACGAGGTCGTCATTGTATTGTAAATTTTGTAATAATTATCGAGTATCGCCCGTCACTTGTGGAAGACTGGATCACAACATTTTTGTGTGAGTTCTGATTCTGATTTTAATCGTTGAATGATTTTGTTTGTAAGTATCCAATCCTCATAGAGATTATATGTATATGTTGTGCTGTGTGCTATTATTGATTCTAAGCGATGTTTTTCTACAAGCATATTTTTATAATTTTTTCCATAAATTGTTGTAAATACTTAATAATACTTTACCTCTGTTTAATCTACTGCTGTCAAATTCTTCATTTGGGTATTTTGAAATTGTCATACGTTTTTCACTCATTATTTCTATGACCAATATGTATCTTTGTTTACTGTACGCAATGTACAATATATTGCTGTATCAACGAGATTTTCTACAGGTGAAGACTCGTAAAACGATTATGTCACGGTCTGAAAGTAAAGAGATGGGTATATATATATATTATTGAATAGGACCTGGCTGAACAAGCATTGCTCAGGTGAAAATAGCTAAAACCGAGTTTTCACAGATATGAGATGTAGCTAGATCGATTTGTCGCTTCCGTAAACTCCTATATATTCCAAATTTCGTCCAAATTGTTATTAGAGCCGTTTCTGAGATCGCTTGAATAGTGTTTCTCAATGGCCATCAACCAAGATGGATGTTGACGATTGTTGAGTATCCAATTTAATTTTATTAATCATTTACACTGTACATTTACCTTTATTACCGAACCTGTGGCCCTTACTTTGATGTTGGCGAAGTGTTCAAGACAAGCCGTTAATTTATACAGAGTAGAATCACTTGGATAAATAAATAAACAGAGAAGTTTAAAGCATAAGATTAGTGTAGTAAGCGACCGAGCTTTGTATGGATAAAAATACCTAAAAAGGACTTTTCCCCATCATGTATAGGGTTGCACTCTTAAAAAAGGAAAAAGCCGGTCTCTATCCTATATTTGGCTGGACATTTTATCTAAAAGCCGGACACAAAGCTTTAAAAGAAAATATATATCTTTCACCCCGCTACGAGCTCTATCAGAAAGCCTGACAAAAGCCAGACAGGCCGGACATGACTCACAAAAGCCAAACATGTCTGGCTAAAGCCGGACAGATGACAACCCTAGTCATGAGACCTAGTTAGATAGATTTTTGCACCCTTAAACCCCTATAATGCAAATTTCGTCCAAATTTGTGGCTGAGAGAGATCATTTTGTATATACTCGTATATACACAATTTTAGTAAAAGGCACACTTTCACCTAATACGCCGCTAACCTTGGGTTAAACATGGTGAGTTAAGTTGATACAACTAACCCTTAGTTACGAGGCTAACCTGAAAGCCTGGTTTACAAGAGGTGCTAAGAGTACTTGGTCCAACGAGCTTCTGGACTTATATTTTTGTATGTATACCAAAAATTTCCAGGCTTTTTTATTTTTATTTTATTTAGTGTACTACTATATGAAAAGAGTAGTCTTATTTCAAGATGTGGCAAAGAAAAAGTGACTTATTACTTTACTAAACCCAAACATATTTACTGAGACTTTATTTATTTCTCTATTTCTATTTAACTCCTTACAAATATTTAAAAAAAATATCAATAAATACTACTTGATTTTTCTCCTTTTTCACAGTATAGTTAATCCATACTAATATTATAAAGATGAAAGTGTGTTTGTTTGTTTGTTCTCTGTATGAAATTTGGTTTGGAGATAGTTTGAGACTCCGGGCATAACATAGGATACTTTTAACCCCGATGTATCCACGGGAATGGGTTTTAGACGCGTCAAAACAATTTTTTCAATACTTCTATAACTATGACTACTTATATGTATACCATCGGGTACGCAAATTCTAAGTCGTCGCGGGCAAACGGCTAGTAAATAATAAATAGGTAAATTGGTTCCAAATAGATGACCGATTACCTGACTTAAACCAGGCAGTCGTCCCCATCCATCTGTCAAGACGACTGGTCTAGTTGGTAGTGACCCTGCTTGCTGTTCCGAAGGTTGCAGGTTTGAATCCTGCTAAACTAGGAGCAAACTTTGTGTGTGAAGGTGAATGTTTAATGGTACTGGAGTCATGGATGGTTAATATCTAGGTACATATTTATGTATTTATCTTTGCTGGCACAGAGGCATTCCATCTTAGGCCTCAGGGTAGGCAACGCATTTGAGGTCTTATGGTTTCTTATTTGGATTCCCAGCATACTGTAACAGACAGTAAAGGGACGGGCTAACTACCTGTCACTACATGCCAATGTTGATGATCTCATTATCCACGAAACTTTGTCAAAGGTGGCGTCATGTGACCTTGAAAGTTACTAAACGCTCTACCTACCCCACAAGGGACCATAGGCGTGATGATAAGTATGTACGAGTATGTATTCTTTAAGGTAACTCCCCTATCCGGGAAAAAAATTGGCCAATTGGGCAAAATAGTCCTGAATAGAGAACTGATTACCCGACTGTGCCCAGCAGTTGCAGAATATTATTATACGGGGTCAAGCAAAACATTGTGACGATATTTTACCCACAGAATCAGCTACCCATTCTAAGTAACTCTTCCGATTCTATTCTGCTTCTTAGCTTTTTAAATTTTTTTTCTTGAAAAAAAAAAAAAGTTTTTGTATGTGATGCAGGTATCGCTCCTACCATCAATCTCATACATGTATGACTTTGTTTACCAACTCAAAAAAAAAAAAAACCTAAAAAACATGCTTAGGATTTAGGATCGAT
Source organism: Aethes cnicana (assembly GCA_963971205.1). Lineage (NCBI taxonomy): Eukaryota > Metazoa > Arthropoda > Insecta > Lepidoptera > Tortricidae > Aethes > Aethes cnicana. The sequence continues at coordinate 16,811,904 of OZ020272.1, forward strand.
AACTGATCGTCATTATCATAACGTTTTTCTTGACCCTATATAAGAACATGTCAAAATCCATATAAGGTTTATTTTGTGTCCCAGTGTTATCAATGGATACTGAAGCACTACAAAACAGTGGAATGCTAAACGATGACAAAGAATGCCGGGCGTGTCTTAAGAAAATGGACTCAAACAAGATTTCAGTGCATCTGTTCCAAGCATGGACATTTTCCTGGGAAGGAATGAAGAACACAATAGCTGAAGACCTCGCTAAAATTGCCAATGTTCAGGTATTTTTTAGGTTCTGTGCCCAAAAGGCAAAACGGGACCCTATTGCTAAGACTCCGCTGTCCGTCTGTCTGTTCCTCTGTCACTGTATCTCATGAACCGTGATAGATGCAATTGAAATTTTCAGAGATGATGTATTTCCGTTGCCGCTATAACAATAAATAATAACAAAACATAATAAAATAAAAGATGGATAGATAAATAGATAGATACGCACGAAAAACACTAAGAAACATCGAAATCGGTTCACAATTGACGGACACTGCGTCAAATGCAGTTTTTTTTTCGCCTTGTCAGTTCGCCCAATAATTGGTCACATATTTGATAAAATGTTCCTATCCAAAAATTGTCGCGCCCCTGTAAAATTATTTCGCCGTGGCATGTCTCATCGTCTCGGTTTTCCTTTTTATCAATCTTTTCGTGTTGGTTTTATAATCTTAAGTAGTTTTTTGCCTGCATCTTCAATTTTGTCAAAACTTTCCCGTTGGTTTTGAACAAAATGTTATTAATGTTTTTAGAGATGTGACTCCACCTCGATATGTTAACTAATAAATTTTAACTATAAATAAAATAGTTGTTAGATAAAAAAAAACCGGCCAAGTGCGAGTCGGACTCGCGCACCGAGGGTTCCGTACAAACCTGTAAGGTTTACAAAGTTCGTTCTTTACGACAATCGAGTCATAACTATGGTATTTTTATTGCAAAATGAAATTCATAACATTACAATGGGGAAAGATGGAGTAGCATAAATTTAAGACAAAGATCTTAAAAAATATATATTTTGTAATGTAACTAAAAATTTAAGGTTTTCGGAATTTTTCCTTTATGTGTGCTATAAAACGTTGCTTCATGCCAAATTTCAAGATTCTAGGTCGACTGGAAGTACCCTTTAGGTTTTGATTCCCTTGCGAGTACTTGCGAGTTTCAAAATATGCAGCTTAAATTGCTGTTTCTTTTGATTGCGTTGACATAGAAGTTTGATTTTGTTACAGCTTAAAGGTATTATAGACCTGAGTATTTGGTATGAATTTCAATTTAATACCTCTACGCGTTTATGAGGAAATGGGTAGTAAGGTTAAAATTATTTAAAAAAAATATATTATGTGATGTAACTAAAAATTTATGGTTTTCGTAATTTTTCCTTTATCTATGCTATAAGACGTTGCTTCGTACCAAATTTCAAGATTCTGAGTTCACGGGAAGCACCCTGTAGGTTTTGATTCCCTTGCAAGTGTCGAAAATTTGCGGCATAAACGGCTGTATCTTTTGATTGCGTTGGCTTAGAAGTTTGATTTTTTCACAGCTTCAAGGGACAGTAGACCTGAGTAATTGATATAAATTTCAGCTTCATACCTCCACGCGTTCCTGAGAAAAAGGGTCTTGACAGACGGACGGACAGACGGACAACAAAGTGATCCTATAAGGGTTCCGTTTTTTCCTTTTGAGGTACGGAACCCTAAAAACATACATTTTTTTTAAACTCAACAATGGTCGACCAAGGCCGGCTCTGAGGGGCGCCCCTCGGAGCCTGCCGCCTCGACAATGGCCCTTTTGACCCTAGGCTAAATACGAGTACCCTGTAGATAACACTTTGCCTCAATGAAAAATTAAAAAAAGACTTAATATTTTCAAAATTGCTTTCTTGTCGTTACACATGAGGATATTAGGTACTTACCTTTTTAGGTACATCTTAGAAAAAATATTCAGAGGTATAGTATCTGGAGGAGCCCAGACTTGTAATGTTTTAAAAATGATTTTTATTTTGATTTAAAACACGTGACTGAAATCATCACTGAAATGTAATGATGTGATATATTTTCAGAACTGGTTCAGAAAGTAGGTACTTCATTAGTATCAAATGAAAGTCCTTTCTGAACCACACGATAGGTTTCAGAAAATATTTTTATCCCATACAAAAAAAAACATTACAATGTAACTTCCGTCTTTTTTTTCAAGTTTTGGTGCTACGGGTGAAATTGATTTATATGGACTAAAGATCATTCGTACTGATTATCATGCTTTTAACACCACGTGCAGCCATTTTAGGCCAACCACCGGCACTATTCGATGAAAGGTCCCAGTCGGCTTGATTTTCTCCGCCAGCTTGAACTAACATCGTCGTATTTCATCTAATTTACAGAAAACTATAACAAATTATATGCTAAAACCTTCCTCAGGAACCACTCTTATCTATTAGTAAAAAGTGCATTAAAGGCCAGTGGTTTTTGATTTTATCGCGAACAGACAGACAGACAGACAGACGCGGCGCGGAACTTTGTTTTATAATATGTAGTGATAGTACAGCTTTCAGTTTCCCTATGTTATCTTTGTCCACAGCTTGACGCTAATGTCGTTATCAACTTGTTACAGCTATCAACTTCAGACAGGCATTCCAAGGTCATATGTGATTCTTGCTACAAGAAACTTCAGAATGCTTGCAGTTTTGCAGTAGTAGTGAAAAAAAGTGATAATGTTCTTAGAAACAGATATAACCAAGAAGAAAGGAGTCCTAGTGACATAATATGGCCAAAACCAATCCAACTTGATAAAAATTTAAATGGCACAGTGTTCGATGCTTCCATGGATATAGAAATAAAGCAAGAAGTGCTCTCTGATAATGATTGTAATGAAAACGTAAATGGAAATTTAAATGTGCATTACAAGGATATTTCGGATAGTGTAGAGATAAAGATTGAGCCTGAAGAAATGATTGGAGCGCCTGCAACACAGATAAATGGTTAGTAAATTCATAGACAAAATAAGGTACCTACACAAACCTATAGTGAGAACCTTCAGCATACGCCCGAAATAAGTGTTAAATGCGATAAATGATGTCGCTGTCTAGGTAGCCTATGTATGAATTTTTTTAACTCGCATGAGCAATATCCAGGAGCGCTTCAAATTCTCTTACAGGCTACGTGTGGAAATTTGAAGCGCCCCCTGGATTTTGCTCATAATATAGAGCTTTTGCGATGTACGCCGCAATGTCAGGAGATTGTCAGTCTAAATAATTTCCTTGTTTCTGGTAAATTGTAAGAGTTATATGTGGTCAATTTTATTGATTTTTTATTACAATATGGGGACTTTATACGAAAATAAAATTTTGAATAATCTCCTACAAATGTCTCGAAATCGAAACAGATACACGATGTCGGTGTGCAGGAATGAACCGCATCGCATCTTTTTCTAGATAATTTACACTTGAATACAAAACAATACATTTACTTCGATCACTGTTTGCGTACTGTTTAGGTACATACTATGCAAACAGTCGATTTTTCGATACTTCTTATCACGCGTGAGTTCACCAGAAAAATCCCTGTTTTGATTTTTGCAAAAAAATATTCGAGACGACCCTCGACCATTGAATGACAAAAAATATTATGTATTTTTTATCGTCTTGAAGTAAGTAGAACACGAATAATCTTATAATTAGATAAAAATTAGACCATTGACATTTTTTTGATGCTATAAATTTGAGATTTTTTCATTTAAAGTTTGAAATGGCACTAGATTGAATGTTGCTCAATAACATTTTTTTATTCAAAACTAAAATCCGTGTAGTATTCGAATTTGATCGGATCTCAAAACACCTAATTTCGGGAGTATCCCTAAATCCCGCCTTAAAGACGAGTTACGTGTCAACTCTGTTAGTTATCATATCACCTTTATTTTAAAAACTAGTTGGCCCGGCGAACTTCGTTTCACCACGAATTCCCATACAATTTCTTTGTGTTCCCGATTTCCGTTCTTTTTTAGGGTTCCGAACCTCAAGAGGTAAATACAGAACCCTTGCAGGATCACTCGTGTGCCTGTCCGTCCGTCTGTCACAGTCGATTTTCTCCGAAACTACTGGACCGATTAAGTTGAAATTTGGTACGTATATGTAAGTTTGTGACCCAAAGACGGACGTGTAACGAAAATAAATAAAATATTAAACATAGACCCTATTTTTGGAGGCTAAATTTGAAAAAATATAATGAAGTTTTTCGACCTATATCGTGTGACATATCAAATGAAAGTGCTTCTTATGAGGATCTTAAATATATATATTTTATTTCTTTATTGGTCAATACTTTTCGAGTTATTTAAGAAAATAGGCGAAAAATGACCATCCGCCCCCTTATCTCCGAAACCACTGGACCTAAAATTTCGGAAAAAATACGGAGTATAGTTATTGACCTATAGATTACAGGAAAATTATTAAGAAGTCCATGGTATTTAAAAGCTATCATATAAAAGAGCTTATCCTATAAAACGGTTTGAAAATGACGTTATTGAACATAATTTAGGCCGGTTTTTTTATTCTTTTTAAACCTTACCTGAATCACAGGGCATAAAACAAAAAAACCGACTCTAACAAAAAATAGCACTTTAAAACTTAATATTTCACAAACGCATCACTTAATCAAAAATAGATTTAATAAACCCACAAAAATTTTTCACGACCTATTCAACGATATACCGCACCATGGGCTACACAAGAAAAAAAAACATCCCCACTTTACGAGTAGGGGAGGTACCCCATAAAAAAAAAAAAAATGATGGTACCACTTTGTCAGCGTAACTAATATATATTCATGCCAAATTAAAGCTTTCTAGAACTAAACATCTCCGAGCAATAGTGCGGACAGACGGACGGACATGGCGAAACTATAAGGGTTCCTTGTGGGCTTCGGAACCCTAAAAAGAATGAGCTAAATCGGCTCAGCTGTTCTCGAGTTTTAGCGAGACAAACGAACAACAATTGATTTTTATATAAGTATATAGTATACACGGTGGGTCAGAAAATATGGCAAATAATTAACCCACAGTATCGGCTATCGATTCTAAGTATATTGTATAGGTCTTTAATTTTTTTTGAGTTGGTAAAAAAAAATGTATATGGGATTGGTTGTGTGAGCGACGCCTAAATCCTATACAAAATGTTTTTTTTTTACCAACTCAAAAAAAAAATCCGATACAATATACTTAGAATCGATAGCCGATACTGTGGTTTAATTATTTGCCATATTTTCTGACCCACCATGTATAGCTTTTTGCCCGCGGCTTCGTCCGCGTGGATTTCGGTTATTGCGTTCCCGCGGGATCTAAGCGTTTATCCGGGATAAACACTGAACCCGTGTAAACCGAACTTAATATGTAGCCGGTTTCCTTCCCCGGGGCTCGATTGTGCGCGCCACTCATATTTAACTTTTATTGGAAAACAACCGGATCCCTCTAAATATCTTTCCATATTATGTGGGACCATTTTTATATGGGAACATATCCTCCATCTATACATTATTTTGTTATCACCTAAAAGGATTATGCAGCGTTTTAGATATAGAATAAAGGATTTTTGGAAATTTTAACTTTTAACTCCCTTTACCCCTTCAAGGGAGAAATTCCAAAAATCCTTTCTTATTACTTACTTAGGAGTGGAAATAAGGCCTTTGCCCAGCAGTGGGATCTAATAGGCTAGATAAGATAAGATAAGATTACTTACTCACATACATCATAAGAGAAATTTTCTGACAAAGTTCATTTTTGTCATTTACATACAAACTTTTAACCCCCTTTTTATCCCTATATCGATCAGTCAGTCAGTCAGTCAGTCAGTCAGTCAGTCAGTTTCTTGTTTTATATATATAGATAGACAGATAGATAAATAAGTCTGTCAAGACTGTTCTGGTTATAGCAATACCGATTGACCAATTCGAATTCTTTTAAACTTGAGTATAGATCGCATTTCCAGCACCAAAACGTCTGGTGGGACCTATGGTGGTAACACACTGATCAGTACTGCGCAGCCTGCATCCAGAGGATTATCATTTTTTTACTAAAACCGAGTTAGGCTCGGTAAAAGCGTTACTAATAATCGGCGGTAGACTTGTGGAATCTTACTCTTCCAAAATGATGCATACAACCAGTAGGTACACTGCTTCCGGTTTAGCCGTGTGTGAGACGTGTTCACAAATGACGACTCGAACCCAAAATTTAAACCTTTAGGTACAAAAATTAGCTATAGTGGCGCATGTCAGCTATCAACAATTCTTTTATCAACAATTTTCTCTTTTTCTGCTGTGTGTTGTAAGAAAACTAAGGTGCGATCTGTGGGATTTATATGAATCGATGGCTAACTTTTAGTGCAAGTGCAACTGTAGGTACACACACACACACACACACACACACACACACACACACACACACACAATAGTATCAATAGTTTACAGTGTACACTTCACCAGATTTAGGTTTTTCCCTAACCACTTACTAGGTGGCTTCGAATATTGGAGGTTTAAGTATGAAATTGCCGATTTGTACTGAAAAATTTAAACTCGTTTTTTTTCAGGATTATTTATTAAATTATCATATTTACCCTCATTATCTATACATTGCTGCCATCTAAATGGAAGTCCAATTATGCCTTTAAAATTAACGCATATCAACATAAACAGGGTGTATACATATTGCAGCATTTCATGCAGTAACATTTTATTTTTGTTCTTAGGTACATTTTCCTACATAAGAACAGATGAAGTCAGTAAAACGTCGCTACTAAATGGAAAAGAAATGCTAGAAGAAGTAAGTTAAAAACTTAAGCAAGTAACAATATTTTATAATAATTATAGTTTCTTCTGACTAGAGTAAGTAATGAAGGAAGTAAAAAAAAACATTAAGAGGGTTTATCCCGAAACTTGGCAACGTCACACATACCTGTCAAACGTTTCGCTGTTTTTATTAATTTCTCAATATTACTGAATTAAAAAAGAAGTTATCATTCTATGGTTGAATGACGCGTCTCGTTTTATATTTGTTGGTTAGGCATTCAAATGATAAGGTTACATTAAAATGCATGGAAAATGCGATGGAAAGTTTTCAAAAGATGATACTCCCATAATGCTAAAAAATTCATGTTCCTAGGATAATTGTTGCAATCCATACTTAATGTTTTATCCAACCATAGAGCGATAATTCATATTTTCATTCAGTAATATTCATAAATTAATGAAAACAACGAATTATTTGACAGCTATTTTCGACGTTGCCAGTTTTGGGAGTAAACCCTCTTAACGAAAATATGATCCTCTCAAACATGCTCGCAAAGTCTTGCTTTCCATTCGAAAATAGAACACGGAAAGTACATCATTCTTGAACATTAAAAAAAAACTTCTTTTTCTTCTCTTTTTGTCCGCTACAGTAATTTCTTAAAACTTCTCACTATTGCATAAAAAATCAGAAGGGCCAAGACATAATCCCATACAGCCAAGCTAAACCGCCCGTTTCCACCAACAGTACGTTTGATTCACAGTGCGTGTGCAAGTAAGTATAAAACCGGCCAAGTGCGTGTCGGTCTACGCGCAAAGTATAGGGTTCCGAAGTTGACGATGCCCACAGTACCTTTCCAAGACTTATTAGCATCTAGCTAGCCTGTGGTATGACGTGCCTGCCCGACGCCCCTGCCGCTCGAGAAAAATCATTGGTTTTTTAATAATTTCATAAGTTGGTCGACTATGACTCGTAGGTTTGTACAGCCTACTTAGCTGTGATAGTTTTCCTTTCAACTACGTTATATATGCCATAACCGTGATTTTTTTCAGCCATCCAAATACCACCATTTAGCTGGCAGGGGGGGGGGGGGGGGACACGTGACTCTAACAAAAAATAGCACTTTAAAGCTTAATATTTCACAAACGCATCACTTAATCAAAAAATGGTTTGAACAAACCTACAATATTTTTTAAGACCTATTCAATGATATGCCGCACCAAGGGGTACGTAAGAAAAAAATTACTTCCCCTCTTTACGAGTAGGGGAGGTACCCTATAAAAAGGTATATTTCAAAATTTTATTATACCACTTTGTCAGCGTAACTAATATGTATATTCATGCCAAATACAGCTTTCTAGAACTAAGCATTTCCGAGCAATAGTGCGGACGGACGGACGGACGGACGGACATGGCGAAACTATAAGGGTTCCTTGTGGACTTCGGAACCCTAAAAATGAATATATACATGGCCGTCTTCATACAAGTTACTGTTTTTTCCCCGCCTTACTTCCGGCGCTCTATCTAATAAGCCGTTGTAGGTAGAGATTTAAAATTTTCACCAAAATATGGTTTAATAAATGCTCCATAACAACAAATATTGAAACGGTCAATAAATTTATTCCCAATGCGGATTTTCACACAGGATACTTACGCATTTTTTCGAACTTTATATATATATATATACATTAATATTATAAATTACGAGCGACCCGGCGGACTCCGTCCCGCCTATACTAGACGCCGTACATAGATTCCAAAAAAAGTTACCAAAGGTGGCCGAACGTCACAAGTGCACACGTATCATCGTCATTATGACGTTCCAGATGTAACCAACCCATGCACATTAATAAAAATAGTCATATAATATTTTGTTGTTATTTAAGTGTGAAAATTATACAAAATTTTGACGTTTTCTATATACTTACTCATCGCGTACCACATCTCGGCTTGGTAAATCAATCTAGCTATGTACAAAACACTACCCCCAAATACTCAATTACGTACCTAAGTAGGTACTAACTTTTGCCAGCGAGTTAGTTCGCGTTAATTAGGTTACACACACCCACAATATGTCATTTTTATTTTTTTATTTATACGGGACACCAACAGAGCACATAATAACAAGTTACAGTTTTAAATTGTACAGGAATTAGTTTTCTAACCCACGAACAAAACACAATAACAAAAACTTAAGAGAAAACTTAACATGAAACAAAAATTCAACAACGAAAATTACCACGAGTATAGAAAGCATTCGATCAATCCAAACCGAATGAAGTGACAATTTAGAGATTGTCGCCCATATCACCATAAAGTTTGCCATACGTGATTTGTTGTCAATATTTTCAGGTGCATATCAAAAATATTTATAAATAGTGATATCCGATTTTAAAATAGTATCCAAATGTTGTTAAAACCTGAAGTATTACCACTGTAATTTGAACTTTTCTTCTACAAAACAGTTTCAACCCAATATCTGTAGGTGAAATTAATATTTACATTAAATTATTTATTTACGCGGTTTCATTTAATTTTAGCTTTACAATCATACATAATTTAATTACGTATGTACATTATTTAGAAAAATTAAGACTTACCGATGCAAAACTTTTTAATTTTACTGGCATCACATCAGTAGTTTTTTTTGGAATATATATACGGCGTCTAGTTTAGAGCAGTCATGCGTGAAGTGTACTGTCAACTGTGGAAGATGGCGGAAGCGAATTTACAATCATATTTAAAATCATCATGATTTTTTTGTATGCACTTTTTTGATATTTTAATGGTTATTTTATTATTCTTTTCGGGGCTGACACAAATCCAAAAACTTTAAGATGATAGAAATCGGTTCACCCGTTCTTGAGTTATAAGTGGTGTAACTGACACGATTTTGTTTTATATAAATATATATATATACATATATACTAGCTTAAAGCTTTTACCCGCGACTTCGTCCGCGTGGAATACGGTTATACCGTTCCCGAGGTAACAAAGCGTTCTTCCAGGATAAACACTGACCCCGTTTATACCAAACTTAACGAGAAGCTTGTGCTGTGTCCTTTCCCCAGGACTCGATTATGCGCGCCACTCGTATTGGAAAACTACTGGTCGTAATCAGCATCGCAAACGGATGGCCAAACACAATGCCGCTGTGGCTCAGCTAAGTACGCGCTGAATTTGATTTCTCGTTCGGAAGTTTAAATTTTTGCGATATCTCTTAAGATATTCATTTAAATTGCATGATGTAAAGGGCAATCATAAAGAGCATGAAATTCTTAACGTAACTATCATATTTAAATTGAGAAGGATTAATACTGTATCCCTCTAAATAGCTTTACAAATCACAAATTATATGGGACCATTTTTTAAGTAATTAAAATGGGTATAGTATGGTATCCTTGGAAGATAGACGTATACCATCGCGGACTTTTCTGTAGACCTGAATAAGAGAAAAATCCTCCATACATTGTTTTGTTATAACTCAAAGGGATAATAGGCCGGAAGATGCTGACACAGAATTCCGAACCATTTGTACCAGGCTGGCGAGTCTACAGGGGTATAATTACGTAATGACGAAAAGGAAAATCATGGTCATAGCGCCAGTATGGGGGGCCCAATCGTGTGAGCGTTAATCGAACGTGTCGCATAAATTACGAAAGTCGAACGATTTGTACCACAAAAATCTTGTATTTTCCGATAGTCGATGAAAAACGAAGTAGGCGATCGCGTAATGCCATGCCATACTTCTCCGGCGCGGCCTACATCCCGCCATACCGAGGAATAGTACATTATTGCCGTGGCCGGGAAAGTAGGTCTTTGCAGGCTGAGTACTGGTTTAAAGGGCCGAGGCTTCGCCGAGGCCCTTTAATATGTACGAAGTCTGCAAAGCCTTTCACGTGCCGAGGCTTATATAGTGCTTTTCTCAAAAATGAAAAAAACTCTTGATATTAGGTATTCATAATACAGCATTGACACGCACGCAAAGGTAGTCAAGTACTTACAACAAATCCAATGGAACGCCAGTCTTCTTTCGTATTCACCGATATTTGACTTTAACAGACACACTAACACGACAAGTTAAAAACTCGCATGTAGATTTCTCGTTTTTTATAAAAATTAAGACCTTTTATCAATTTTTAAACCAAACTAAACTATTTTCATGAAATTTAGCTAAATAAATCTGATACAAGACAAGAACTCCCGCTCTTTATGGATCGTTCTTTTTTTAAATTCCGTTCTGAAATACATTGCGCTGTTTCAGACACGGATAAAAACGTTTGGTTTCGCGTCAATTGACAGATACAGAACATGCAGACTTGGCTGTTTGGGAATTCCTTCGCGTATTTATCAGTTAAAAAAAAAAAGTACCTGTACGATAATGAAATTTCATACAACATTCCCTGCGGTTATACATGCCGCGGAAGTAAATTCATACGAATTTCCGGGGCATGCAGTTGAGTTTTTTTTTTTAATTTTTGACTGATTGTCAATGACGCACTTTGCGGTTTGACAGAAAGCAGACAATGACGAGTTTCCCCGCCATTTTTGAGAAAAACATGTTAATTAAAAACCAAAAATTTAACCATTTGTACCAGGCTATTTTTTGCACGGATAGTCATCGTCGAGTAGCCATTCACGAAAATCACCATGCCATACTTTTCCGACGGGGCCAAATGGCCGCCATACCGCTCCAAAGATGTATTTTTTTATATTTTGCACTGGCGAAATTAGGTATCTTTAAGTTCCATAGCTATAACGAATAGTACAAAAGTCTAATTCAAATTTCGAATATTTTTTGTACATTCATTCAAGTCCATGGTATGACTAATCTAATGGTTAATGATACATGTTGCCAGAGTTTTTTTTCTAATGACCTCATCAATGTCTCTGGCGGGTAAATTAAAAAAGTATCTTTAGTTTAAAAAATAATAGTACATAGTTATGATGAATTAATAAATTCTGTACAGACGATGATTCCCAATTCCGATAAGTGATTTTTCTCCTATCTTCCTATAAAATCTTGTTCGGATTCGACACTGCCCGATAGGGTCATAATGTACTTAGTGTTGTGATTAAATTGATTTTTATTTTCACCAACTGTAAATAGGGATCACATAGAGACGTTCAGTTGTACGGAACCCTACATATGCGATTCCGCATTTGACTTATTTTTTTCAGATGATATGTCTTTAAGTCTTTTTAATGTATATGAAAATGTACTAAGCTTTGTCAATACATGTTCCGAATGTTTATGCCAGTTGGTGTGCGAGTCGACAATTATGCCCAAAACACGTCGTTTTAACATTTTCCAGTTCATAACGTAGCCTTTGTAATGAATTTTTGGCCGGGTTGGTTTGCCCTGTGGGGCATAACCTTCCATAAACTTGGTCTTTTGTAAATTAACCTGTAGTTTATTATCTTCCAACCATGTATTAATATCTCGCAACACTATATTAATTCTGTCTGATCACTACGAATTATTACTGAACAGTCTTCTGCAAAGAGGAGTACTTTATGCTTTGTTATGTTTGCCAAATCATTGATGTAGATGCAAATGACATCTAAATCTCCTCGTCTGTTTCATCCCTTCGTATCGTTAAACCAAGTTCGATTTGACGGAAAAGAACTGTCACCTATGATGAGTTCCTCTTACCATAGAGTCATATTCATGTGTAGGCACGCGAGTTGGTCATATGTAGCTTTTTTGCTAATTTTATGTCGATGGCCAGTGTTTCGCCTAATTTAGTTTAACGCATTCACTGCCACCGACGCATATATGCGTTTTTCTGACTTTCCCGCAGTGCCTCGAACGCACATGTGCGTTGTAATGTTCCGTTAATGACAGATGTGGCACCTGGCGAAAGTGAGAAAAAACTGGCCAATTGCGTGTCGGTCCACGCGCAAAGTATAGGGTTCCGAAGTTGACGATGCCCACAGTACCTTTCTAAGACTTATTAGCATCTAGCTAGCCTGTGGTATGACGTGCCCGCCCGTCGCCCCTGCCGCTCGAGAAAAATCATTGGTTTTTTAATCATTTCATAAGTTCGTCGACTATGACTCGTAAGTTTGTACAGCCTCCTTAGCTGTGATAGTTTTCCTTTCAACTACGTTATATATGCCATAACCGTGATTTTTTTCAGCCATCCAAATATCACCATGTAGCCGGCAGGGGGGGGGGGGGGGGGCACGTGACTCTAACAAAAAATAGCACTTTAAAGCTTAATATTTCACAAAAGCATCACTTAATCAAAAAATGGTTTTAACAAACCCACAATATTTTTTAAGACCTATTCAATGATATGCAGCACCACGGGGTACGCAAGAAAAAAATTACATCCCCACTTTACGAGTAGGGGAGGTACCCTATAAAAAGGTATATTTCAAAATTTTATTATACCACTTTGTCAGCGTAACTAATATGTATATTCATGCCAAATTACAGCTTTCTAGAACTAAGCATCTCCGAGCAATAGTGCGGACAGACGGACGGACGGACGGACGGACGGATGGGCGGACATGGCGAAACTATAAGGGTTCCTTGTGGGCTTCAGAACCCTAAAAACAGAAGTGGCAGTGAATGCGTTAAGGTATTTGGAAGGTTTAGGTTAAAAACGTAACAATCTGGTAATATTATACTGTGTGTGTGACATCACGCACATAATAAACAAACAGAGTTGTTTTGACAGCTTTGATTTCTGCGCCAATTTTTTAAACTTTAATAATTATTTTCTCAAAAACAACGGAATAAAAGTGAAAAACATTGATGCAGAAGTAATTAATAGGCAATAAATATGGCAAAATAAAAAATCATTACACCCTTATTTGAATCAGACGCATATTGCCTATCTAAATATATAAAACTCAAAGGTGACTGACTGACTGACTGACTGACATAGCGATCTATCAACGCACAGCCCAAACCACTGGACGGATCGGGTTGAAGTTTGGCATGCAGGTAGATTTTATGACGTAGGCATCCGCTAAGAAAGGATTTTGCAAAATTCCCACGGGAACGGGAAAGATCGGGATTTTACTTTTTAGGGTTCCGTACCCAAAGGGTGAAAAACGGAACCCTATTAATATGCCTCCGATGTCCGTCCGTCCGTCCGTCTGTCTGTCACAGGGCTCTATCTCTTCAACGGAAATAGGTAGAGATTTGAAATTTTCACAGAATGCGTGTTTCTGTGGCCGCTATCACAACAAATACTAAAAACTTAAAATATATCTATATATAAATTGGGGTCTTCATACAAGTAACTGTTTTTTTCTTCGTCTCATTTCAAGCGCTCTATCTAATGAACCATTATTGTTAGACACCTGAAATTTTCACAAAATACGCATTATTAAAGCCTCCATCGCCCGGCTATAAATTTCGATTATTTTTTGTATATTCATTCAAGACCATGATATGAATAATAGTTCCATGTTGCCAGTGTTTTTTTTCTAATTGCCTCATCGATGTCGCTAGCTAAAGAAGTATGTTTAGATTTAAAAAAAAATAGTACATTAATAAATTCTATACAGACGATGATTCCCAATTCCGATATGTGAATTTTCTCCTATCTTCCAATAAAATTTTGTTCGGCTTCGACCCTGCCTGATAGGGTCATAAGTAAGTATAAGGGTACTTAGTGTTGTGATTAAATTGTTTTTTTTTTTACCAACTGTGAATAGGGATCACGTAGAGACGCTCAGTTGTACGGAACCCTACATATGCGATTCCGCATTTGACTGATTTTTAATATTTCTGCGCATACGAAGTTGCGGGGAAAAGCTAGTTGTTAATTTAATCATGTTCCTTTAGTAGTTTCTTATGACGACAAAACGACAGTCGTAGCGTTTTGGGGGGCAATTTTGCCGAGCAATATTAAATTTTAAGTGGAAGACGTGTACAAAAACAACACGGACGCTGCAATGATTTCGACGTCGCCGTCGGCCGTGCCGAAACTCAAAAACGAGAAGTGAGTAGTAGGGCAGTATGTAGGTAAACACACACTCCTCTCGATCCTGGTGCAGCATTATTTAGGGAATTATTTCCGGCAGCACGAGGGGCAGCGGCAGGGGCTGAATGTAAATGAGGTATTAGGGCTCTTCGAGTTCCGTCTAATTTAAAAAAGTAAATTAAAGTAAAAAAAGTAAGTAAAAGTAAATTAAAATACTACAGTCGGGACCCATTTAAAATCTAGGGTAAAATGTTACAAATAATGGGTCCCGATAGTAGGCATCTTTAGATTCCTCAATAGCAATCAATATTTGATTTATGTTAGTGTCGAACATGAAATTATTTCCATGGTGTATTTTCTCAGTAGGTACGATCGCCATTAGACGTAATATGAGCAAGCAAGAATGATCAGAAATATCTGAGCATGTAGTCTAACGTCTTGACAGTAATATCGTGTCCAGATATTTATGATCACATTGTTCGCTACCATATATCTGATGGCGACGGTAAATATTACTTAACATAATCCTAGCTACTACTGAACTAAGTAATCTTGTTTTTTTCTTTTTAGTTTTTTACGCAGTCGGGTTTTTTGTTTTTTTTTATTAACTTTTTTACGCAGTCGGGTTTTTTGTTTTTTTTTTAAATTAACGTTTTTTATTTTACTATTTTTAGTTAGGGATTATAAGACCGTAAATTCCGCAATCTTGTCATTTCATGGAGAGAGTTGCTATCGTGGGGATTATTAAGTAGCTTGCGATGATCTAAATTACTGATTATTAATCCCTCTAGAGACCTAACCCGGCTCAAAACGCTACATAAGCCTGACCCTATTAAAATTCTTCAAGTCAACCGATAGATGGCGCTACTGGTACTACATAAGAGTATTAGGTAGCTATTTTATTTATTTACGAGCGCTGAGTACTGACTAGTGTAATTGGTACCTATAATCAATTAGGTTATATTTTACTGTATTAAGTAGGTAAATAACACTATTCACACTTTAAATGTAATAACGAAACTAAAAGTCTTCAAGTCAACGGATAGATGACGCTACTGGTACACTACATTGCACATGCGTACGTACTTGATTGAAGTTTGAGATTTATGAAAAACATTATTATTATTTTATAGTCGTCGTGACCTGCTTGAAGACTCGTTGATCTAGATTATTTCCTGTGTTGCTAATTCGAACGGATTTACTACTGGGTGGATATAGGTACCTACTTTACGTGGTTAGTAAAGGAACTTTGAATCGTTATAAATCATAAACGGTTATTTTGTCTGAAAAATGGTCAAAGAAACCTAATAATGATTTTTAAATACCTATTCAACGATGCCTCACATGCCATAGTTGGTTGACTTTTATTTTTTATTTTGTACAATATGGCGTCTGGTGGCCGCCATTTTGAATTTCATATCTTCAGTGACACTCGCGCGATTCAGACGAATCGATTGACGTATGATTCATTAAAATCGACCCACGCGTTTGATCTCTAGTGTGCCACAAAGGAACAAACATACATACATACATACATACATACATACATACATACATACATACATAGACAGGTAAACACATAACCCTCCTTTGCGGTGCGCAGTCGGGTAAAAAGTAAATTAAAATAAAAAACCGGCCAAGTGCGTGTCGAGCCACGCGCAATATATAGGGTTCCGAAGTTGACGATGCCCTTAGTACGTTTCTAAGACTGCATCTAAGCTAGGCTGCGGTATGACGTGCCCGCCCGACGAAGCCCCTGCCGCTCGAGTAATAGTACATTATTGCCGTGGCCGGGAAAGTAGGTCTTTGCAGGCTGAGTATTGGTTTAATTAAAGGGCCGAGGCTTCGCCGAGGCCCTTTAATATGTATGAAGCCTGCAAAGCCTTTCACGTGCCGAGGCTTATATAGTGCTTTTCTCGAAAATGAAAAATAAACCTTGATATTAGGTATTCATAATACAGCATTGAGACGCACGCAAAGATAGTCAAGTACTTACAACAAGTCCAATGGAACGCCAGTCTTATTTCGTATTCACCGATATTTGACTTTAACAGACACACTAACACGGCAAGTTAAAAACTCGCATGTAGATTTCTCGTTTTTTATAAAAATTAAGATCTTTTATTCATTTTTAAACCAAACTAGTAAACTATTTTCATGAAATTTAGCTAAATAAATCTGATACAAGACAAGAACTCCCGCTCTTTATGGATCGTCCCTTTTTTAAATTCCGTTCTGAAATACATTGCGCTGTTTCAGACACGGATAAAAACGTTTGGTTTCGCGTCAATTGACAGATACAGAACATGCAGACTTGGCTGTTTGGGAATTCCTTCGCGTATTTATCAGTTTAAAAAAAAAGTACCTGTACGATAACGAAATTTCATACAACATTCCCTGCGGTTATACATGCCGCGGAAGTAAATTCATACAAATTTCCGGGGCATGCAGTTGAGCTTTTTTTTTGTAATTTTTGACTGATCGTCAATGACGCACTTCGCGGTCTGATATAAAGCAGACAATGAAGAGTTTCCCGGACATTTTTGAGAAAAAAGCATTAAATTTAATTCAATTTCACAAACGCATTGTTAAATCAAAAACCCAATGTTTTTTAAAAACCTGTTCAACGACACCCCACATCATGGGGTATGCAAGAAAAAAAATATACATCCCCACTTTACGAGTAGGGGTCAGGGGAGGTACCCTAAAAATATATATATATATCAAAAAAAAATGTACCACTTTGTCGGCGTAACTAATTTATATATTCATGCCAAATTACAGCTTTCTAGAACTAAGCATTTCTTAGCAATAGTGCGGACAGACGGACGGACGGACATGGCGAAACTATAAGGGTTCCTTGTGAACTTCGGAACCCTAAAAAGACTTGTTGTGAACCGAACGCACTGTGTTCGGAAACAGGCGGTTTAGCTTGGCTGTACGGGATTTGGCCCTTCTTATTTTTTATGCAATAGTGAGAAGTTTTAAGTTACTGTAGCGGACAAAAATGGAATTTGGTGCATTCATATTGTTACTAGGAAGATATAAGGTTTTTTAAATTTTGATGTTCAAGAAAGTCTTGCATCATGACTTTCCGAGCATGTTTGGGAATAGTATATTTTGATGCGAGTGCGAAAAGTTTGTCATTTTATCACGAGTCCCTAGATATGTTGCCGCGAGCGAAAGCGAACGTTAACACTAGGGACGAGTGAACATGACAATTTCTTATTCATATTCGAAAAAAAAGAATAAAGAAATAAACGAACAGGAAGCTCATAAAACTTTACGCATTAGTTCGTAAAAAATAACTTTAGGCACGCTCACTATCTGTAAAAAATAAAAGGCGCTCGTTCGGAAATGACAAACTTTTGGCACGTTAAACAGGTATCGAAATGTTTAATTTTCGAGCACCTGTATTAATAGTACATTATTGCCGTGGCCCGGAAAGTAGGTCTTTGCAGGCTGAGTACTTATTTAAAGGGCCGAGGCTTCGCCGAGGCCCTTTAATATGTACGAAGCCTGCAAAGCCTTTCACGTGCCGAGGCTTATATAGTGCTTTTCTCAAAAAATAAAAAATAAACCTTGATATTAGGTATTCATAATACAGCATTGAGACGCACGCAAAGATAGTCAAGTACTTATAACAAGTCCAATAGAACGCCAGTCTTATTTCGTATTCACCGATATTTGACTTTAACAGACACACTAACACGGCAAGTTAAAAACTCGCATGTAGATTTCTCGTTTTTTATAAAAATTAAAACCTTTTATTAATTTTTAAACCAAACTAGTAAACTATTTTCATGAAATTTTGCTAAATAAATCTGATACGTTTCGTTTCGCGTCAATTGACAGATACAGAACATGCAGACTTGGCTGTTTGGGAATTCCTTCGCGTATTTATCAGTATTAAAAAAAAGTACCTGTACGATAATGAAATTTCATACAACATTCCCTGCGCTTATACCTGCCGCGGAAGTAATTTCATACAAATTTCCGGGGCATGTAATTGAGTTTTCTTTTTAATTTTTGACTGATTGTTAATGACGCACTTCGCGGTCTGATAGAAAGCAGACAATGACGAGTTTCCCGGCCATTTTTGAGAAAAAAAGCATTTATGCCTCGGCCGCAACGGCGATTGCCGGACTCGTATCTAATAGAAAGGCTTCGCTTCGCTCAGCCTTCGAGCTGACTCGTCCGGCAATGCGCTACTTGGCGGCCTCTACAATAATGTACCTACTGGCAATGAAGGAATGTGAATGGAATGTAAATATAAACGCAGAAAGTGCGCCTTCGGACTTTGTTTGGACTAGTTAGGAGAACAACAAAAATGAGTGACGGCTTTTGTAATCGATTGACATGGCGCATGTTGAAAAGGTCAAGTCAAAAGTTAGTGAACCATCCCCGGACCCTCAAAACACATTGTATATATTACTATTATTACAAAGCCAAGCGAAGTCAAGTATTTTACGTTATAGCGACCGAAAAGCTTTAAATATGGTATTTTTTTATTTTCAGTATTTAGATACAGCTTTAAAGGAGGAACCAACAAGTGAGAATGAATCTGATCAAGTCCCTGATCTTCCCCTGGAATGCATGTTATGTGCGAAGACGTTCCTCAGTGTATCTGGTTTGAAGGTATGTAGGGAAAATGACCCACGAACATAATAATTAGGGTCACGTCTTTCAGACAGTGGACTGGGTTTATCTTGTATTGTAGACCAGTAATAAAAAAAAATTTTGAAACTTGAGCGCGTGATGTACTGAAATATGGATGATTTTTTTATGGAAGTCAGTTGCATTTCAAGTTACAGGCACAGAATAGATAATAGTACTAACGTGGTACTAACGTACAGATAGCCGAGTGCTAATGAATAACCAGTTTTGTTTTGCCGAACGCCCCCAAATGTGGCCATCTCTTTCTATCGCACGTAGCGCGCTCTTTCGGAGGCCTTATCGTTATGGTTGTTACCATCGAGTACATTTTTAAATCATACGTCAGTACATCGGTATAATGTTGTCATTTATATTTTTTATTAAAGTACACTCCGCTACACAAAAACTACAATCTAATTTACTGTTAGGTTGTTACAAGCCTTATGAATTATGATGCAATAACTTTTTATACATCAGCCTGTGCCTGAAATAGAAGAAGAAGAAAAACATTTATTCACTACGCACATTGAGGACACATACGAGTACATAAGATACATAAAAGACGCAATAGAGATTACAAATAATCAAACAAAAGAAACAGGACAAAAATAAAAAAAAGGGATTACAAGGGAGCCTGTGTCCTCACGGCGGTGAAAGGGTGTCCGGCTCAGCATTTATCCGGTAAATCCGGTAGTTCTGATTTTTTGTTTGTAAGTTTGTAACCTCGAGCGCTGAACACAACTTAGTCAAAAAAAAAACAACGAGAAAATTTCGGCTGTTTTTCGGATTTTGGCGATTTTGACCCTAAAGGACTAGTTTGGCCAATACCTTCTCAGGGCGTTATTAAAGAATACTAAATTTGCTATGATATGAGACTAGAATCGTCTCTGTGTACCCAATAGTTTCTGAGATAAAGCTTTTCAGAATTCGTCATTTTTCAGAACTTCGCAATATTTTAGAAGTCACTCGAACAGTTGTAGCAGGATATGTTTCCAATTATCTCCGGCGGAGGATGCTAGTGTTGCTCGTGTGGAGTCACGAATTGGAGCCACCAATTGCATTTTTAGCCCCCGACACAAAAAGAGAGGGGTGTTATAAGTTTAACGTGTCTGTGTGTATCAGCCGATATATATGTGTATCATGATATCATCTGTGAATATGTGTATCTGTGTATCTGTCTGTGGTATCGTAGCTCCCAAACGGATGAACAGATTTTAGTTTTTTTTGTGCCGAGTGTTCTTAGCCATGTTAAAAACCTCTCGACACAAAAAATAAACTCTAAAAACTAACAAATAATATTTTAAACCTTTTATAATTATTATTGTCACATATATTATGGAAGTTCAAATATTTTCATTTTCCTAGCGTCGTCGAGTCGGGGGACAGCTAAGTGAGAAAACAGTTGTAGTCGCAGATTGCAACAAAAGAATTTACTCCGAAAAAGGCGCAAAATCGACACAACTGACTAGGAACTTTTGAAGGCGACTTCGTATGTGCATAAACATCAATATTTAAACTCCCGTTTTTCGCGTTTCTGTAGGAATTTCGGGAAATCCTCTCATAGTGGTCCCCTACACCCCCCAAGGAACCTATAATTATGCTAGATTTCAGCTTCCTGCAACCAGCAGTTTCTGCAGCAGCTGCTGCAGCGTTGTCTGCTAACTATCAAACGTGGCACTTGTTCGATGGTTGCTCCAAAGATCATTTGGTGTATGTAACGCACAGCTGAAACTGTTGGTCTTAGGAAGCTTAAATATGGCATGTAGGTTCCTTAGGATGTGTAGAGGCGCACTAATAGATGATTTTACGAAATTCCTACGGGAACGGAAAAAACGGAAAGGACGGGAGGACACCTTCAAAAGCTACGAGTAGTAGGATATAAAAATGCTACAGGTGGCTCCAATTCGTGACTCCTCACGAGCAACACTAGCACACTCCACCGGAGATAATTACAAATACATCCTGCTAGAGTTGTTGTAGCGACTTATAAAATATTGTAAAAAATTGCGCAGCTCTGAAAATTTATGAAATCTGAAAACTTTAGCTATTGGGTGCACAGGTCTGTGCACCCAATAGTTTCCCAATAGTTTTTGTCTGATATTGTAGCAAATTTACGTCTTTTTAGGGTTCCGAACCTCAATAAGTAAAAACGGAACCCTTATAGGATCACTCGTGTGTCTGTCCGTCCGTCTGTCACATTCGATTTTCTCCGAAACTACTGGACCGATTTGGTTGAAATTTGGTACGTATATGTAAGTTTGTGACCCAAAGACGGAAGTGTAACGAAAATAAATGAATTTTAAACATAGACCCTATTTTTGGGGGCTAAATTTGAAAAAAAAACATGAAGTTTTTCAAACTATATATCGTGTGACATATCAAATGAAAGTACTTTTATGGGGATCTCAAATATATTTTTTTATTTCTTTTTTGGTCAATGCTTTTCGAGTTATTTAAGAAAATAGGCGAAAAATTACCATTCCCCCCCTTAACTCCGAAACTACTAGACCTAAAATTTTGGAAAAAATACGGAGGATAGTTATTGACCTATAGATTACAGGAAAATTATTAAGAAGTCCATGGTATTTGAAATCTATCATATGATAGAGCTTATCCGGTGAAACGGTTTGAAAATGACGTCATTGAAAATAATCAAGGGTCGGAACCCTCTCCATGCGAGTTTAACTCGCTTCCTGGTCGGTTTTTAATAACTCGCTCAGAAGGTATTGGCCAAAACTAGTCCTTTGAGGTCAAAATCTCCAAAATCCGAAGAGCAGTCGAACTTTTCTGGTTTTTATTTTTATTTTTGACAAAGTTGCGTTCGGCGCTAGAGGTCACAAACTTGGATTATACTTACATTATGCCAACATCATAAACAGGCCTGCAAAAATCAGAACTACCGGATTACACGCACACGCTGATATATAAAAAGTTATTGCATCATAAGGCTTGTGACAAATCAATGACGAATCAGAGCATACGACTCCATACTTTCAAACGACAAGGTTACTGGATCAATATCCATAGGTACTAATATTATATTTAAATTCAAAAGTAACTTTGTCTGTCTGTCTGTTACCTTTTTACGCTTAAACCGCTGGGCTGATTTAGATGAAGTTTAGGTATGAAGATAGTGGAGGCCCGGGGAGGGACATGGGCTAATTTTTATCCCGGATAAACTCGTAGTACCCGCGGGAACGCGATAGCCAAATTCCAAATGGGTGAAATCGCGGACAGACTTAATAACATTTTTTTGGGCTTTTACGTAACTGCCTGCACTAAGTATATCAATTTAAATGCGACAGTTACCTTAAGCATTTTATGCACTATATGATTGCCTTGTACACCATACAATTTAAAAGAACGTCTTAGGAGTTATCGAAAAAATGAAAACTTCCGCGCGGGAAATAACTTCAACGCGTAGGTATCTACTTACTTAGCTGACCCGAAGCGGCAATGCGTTTGGCCATCCGTTTGCGATGTTGATTACAACCAGTAGTTTTTAATACCGACGAGCGCTTAGTTCCCGCGGGAACGCCATAACCGAATTCCACGCGGAAGAAGTCGCGCGAAGAAGCTAGTGATACCATAAATGCATTTGGCATCCCCCAATTAAGATGAAAACGATACCAAAGTTGGCCTAGTAGGTTACTGATTTTGATATCAAGAGCCCCCCCCCCCCCCAGCCAAAAACTTACATAAAAAACCACTTCTCAAATCCATCCTTTGGTCATAAGGACTAATCCTGGCAAAATAAATCTTTGGTTCACAAAACGCCGTATTTGACCTCTTGCAACTGCCACTATAAGTAGTCGTGACCCGC
Source organism: Aethes cnicana (assembly GCA_963971205.1). Taxonomy (NCBI): domain Eukaryota; kingdom Metazoa; phylum Arthropoda; class Insecta; order Lepidoptera; family Tortricidae; genus Aethes; species Aethes cnicana. The sequence goes on from OZ020272.1 coordinate 16,835,130, forward strand.
CGATGTTTTAACAAATCCTCTAGGGGCTGTTGCAGATAAACGGTGTACAGTCAGCGTAGGTTTAGTTACTTAGAAATTGTATTTTGTATATAGAGGGCAAGAGAGCACGAGGTCGTTCCCCAACTCGATGGCCCGATCAGCTAAAAGAAGCCACTTCCTCAAGCAAGCTTCACCAAGAGGTGAGGGCAACGATGGATCACGACCAATGGAGGAACGTCATAAATGCCATGAAGAAATCCCGTCATCACGGTCCTCAGTAATGGGGGAACGTCCAGAGAGATATTGTTTTTAGGGTTCCGAAGTCCACAAGGAACCCTTATAGTTTCGCCATGTCCGTCCGTCCGTCCGTCCGTCCGTCCGTCCGTCCGTCCGTCCGTCCGCCCGTCCGTCTGTCCGCACTATTGCTCGGAGATGCTTAGTTCTAGAAAGCTGTAATTTGGCATGAATATACATATTAGTTACGCAGACAAAGTGGTATAATAAAATTTTGTTTTTTTTTTTATAGGGTACCTCCCCTACTCGTAAAGTGGGGATGTAATTTTTTTTTCTTGCGTACCCCATGGTGCGGCATATCGTTGAATAGGTCTTAAAAAAATATTGTCCCCCCCCCCCCCCCTGCCAGCGAAATGGTGGTATTTGGATGGCTGAAAAAAATCACGGTTGTGGCATATATAACGTAGTTGAAAGAAAAACTATCACAGCTGAGTAGGCTATACAAACTTAGGAGTTATAGTCGACCAACTTATGAAATGATTAAAAAACCAATGATTTTTCTCGAGCGGCAGGGGCGTCGGGCGGGCACGTCATATCACAGGCTAGCTAGATGCTAATCAGTCTTAGAAAGGTACTGTGGGCATCGTCAACTTCGGAACCCTATACTTTGCGCGTGACCCGACACGCACTTGGCCGGTTTTTACTTCTTGTTAATACATGGTTAAGCAAACGCCTCCATACAATTTATTTTTATTATTACTTTATAAACAGGAAATTCTAACATGTGTGTAGATAAAACAGTGTATGTAACTGTACGTAATTAGGCATTGTAATTTAATGCCTTTCATTAGGTATGCAACAGCCAAATACAGAACACCGCCCACCAACCTACTTTGACGACTGGATTGGTCCAGTTGGTAGTGACCCTGCCTTCTGTTCCGATGGTCGCGGGTTCGAGTCCCGCTCGGGGCAAACTTTGTGTGATAAGCACGAATGTTTGTACTCGATTCATGGATGTTTAGTATTTATATATGTATGTATTTCTCTATATAAGTATTTATACCGTTGTCTAGCACCCATAGTACAAGCTCAGTTTGGGGCTAGGTCAATATGTGTGATGTGTCCCAGGATATTATTATACTTTGTTTTACTATACTATCCAAAGTTTGTCTGGTAGAGATCGCTAATTAGCGATAAGACCGCCTGCTGTATGCTATATGTACTTTTTGTTAAATTACGTTAATGTATCTACTGTTACTTGAATGTATGGTGTTCAATAAAGTTTATTGTATTATATGTCCTTCCCCGGGACTCCAAACATCTCCTTACCAAATTGCATACAAATCGATCCAGCGGTTTGGAAGTGAAGATAATAGTAATAAATTATTTTTAATATCTTGGGACATTTAATTTTAATCCAGGAAGATACTAATAGAAGATAATTTACAAGTAATTTATGGCCGTAATATTGTTCTGGCAGGCACACGTGATCGTTCAGCATTCCTACAAGTCGGTCAGAAGAAAAACTGGATCAAAACATTTGCCTGTGAAGAAAGATGAATTCAAGTGTGAAACGTGTCACCGAAGTAAGTTTATTAATTGAGATACAATCCTTCCTTACAACCTGGGCTGAGCAGATTTACGACTATTACTTACCTACTTGTCTCGTAGTTAGTTGCCTAATTAATTATTAATGATGTACAGTGGCGTATTATTCAACCAATATACTAAAAATTCAAAATAACGTATAGCAAAATGATTATTATTATTATTAATTTGAAGACAGGATCACGGTTGCCAGTAAACAAAAACAGATTTTTCTTAAAAATGGCCGGGAAACTCGTCATTGTCCGCTTTCTATCAGGCCGCGAAGTGCGTCATTGACGATCAGTCAAAATTAAAAAAAAAATCTTTTCTCAAAAATGATAAAGAGCTCGATCCATAAAGAGCGGGAGTTCTTGTCTTGTATCAGATTTATTTAGCTAAATTTCATGAAAATAGTTTACTAGTTTGGTTTAAAAATTAATAAAAAGGTCTTAATTTTTATAAAAAACGAGAAATCTACATGCGAGTTTTTAACTTGCCGTGTTAGTGTGTCTGTTAAAGTCAAATATCGGTGAATACGAAATAAGACTGACGTTCCAGTGGACTTGTTGTAAGTACTTGACTACCTTTGCGTGCGTGTCAATGCTGTATTATGAATACCTAATATCAAGGTTTTTTTTCATTTTTGAGAAAAGCACTATATAAGCCTCGGCACGTGAAAGGCTTTGCAGGCTTCGTACATATTAAAGGGCCTCGGCGAAGCCTCGGCCCTTTAAACCAGTACTCAGCCTGCAAAGACCTACTTTCCCGGCCACGGCAATAATGTACTATAACTGCATGCCCCGGAAATTTGTATGAAATTACTTCCGCGGCTGGTTAGCGCAGGGAATGTTGTAAGAATTTTCTTTATCGTACAGGTACTTTTTTTTTAAACTGATAAATACGCGAATGAATTGCCAAACAGCCAAGTATGCATGTTCTGTCAATTGACGCGAAACGTAACGTTTTTATCCGTGTTTGAAACAGCGCTATGTATTTCAGAACGGAATAAAAAAAAGCGCGATCCATAAAGAGCTTCTCTTCTCTTGCTCGTAAAGATGTACTTTAGGCTGACAGAAGGCTGCATAAAATTGAATTTTAGGCTCTAGAGCATAAAGTAGAATCTTCGTCTAAGACTAAGGAGATGAGGGCATACAGCCACATACACTTTTAAGCTTCATATAATCTTATACATGAAACATGCTTTTTCTTGTGATTTATTCTTTATATTCTCTATTTTAAAATATTAGTATGGATTATCAAATTAATAATTAAAAAATTAACGACGAAAAGTTGTGTGTATTCCTGAAAACCAAACAAAAAAAACATAACCATGGCATTACACGAGGCGTGACTTAAGTCAAACGTCACATTGCTGAAAATTAAAAAAGAAAAATGAAATGGCGGAAATTCATTCTTTGTTCTGAATTGGTAAAAATTGGTGCGTTGAGATTTTTTTATTTTAATTTCTTTCAATTTCGTTAATTCTAATTTCAAAGATGTCATCATCGAGTAGTGATGATGAAATAGTGCTTTCACCAAATAATACTACGATGGAGAGAAACGCTAAAAACTTAGTTGAAAATATATTGCCGCAAAATCCAAGCCATTTGCAGAATGTGTTATTTTTAATAACATTTAATTTCCTCGCAGTCGAAGTGAAAAGCAGAGTGTAAAACACGAGCATAAAACCCATTTTACCCTCGACTTACTATACACCTTCGCCTATCGGCTCGGGTGTATACCTGTAAATCTCGGGTAAAATAGCTCGTTTTATGCTCTTGTTGTACAATCTACTATTTCTTTCGTATCCCATGGTACGGCATATCGTTAAATAGGTCTTAAAAAAATATTGTGGGTTTGTTAAAACCATTTTTTGATTAAGTGATGCGTTTGTGAAATATTAAGCTTTAAAGTGCTACTTTTTGTTAGAGTCATGTGCCCCCCTGCCAGCTAAATGGTGGTATTTGGATGGCTGAAAACGAACACGCTTGTGGCATATATAACGTAGTTGAAAGGAAAACTATCATAGCTAAGTAGGCTGTACAAACTTACGAGTCCTAGTCGACCGACTTATAAAATTATTAAAAAACTGATTTTTCTCGAGCGGCAGGGGCGTCGGGCGGGCACGTCATACATACCACAGGCTAGCTATATGCTAATAAGTCTTAGAAAGGTATTGTGGGCATCGTCAACTTCGGAACCCTATACTTTGCGCGTGGCCCGACACGCACTTGGCCGGTTTTTTTTCTGTCTTTTTTTACATTGTTCATTTAGATCATTTTGCTTATATACTTACCTCAGCTGTAATTGCAGGTTTTGAAACATCAACTGACTTAATGGTACATGAAACTTGCCACAATAAAGCTATGTGCTGCTGCAATCAGAAGTTCGATACATTTAAGCAACTCACTGAGCATCGAGTGCAGTGTCAAGCTATCACTAACAAAGAGCTTCCAAAACCGAAGACCTTGGAAGATGTTCAAAGGTAAGGGTTTTATAATCCCCTAGACTTGATAGTTTCTTTAAATTTTCAAGTTACAGACGCGACCTCTTCTACAGACTTATTATTAATTAAAGAACACTGATTAATCTTCTTCTTCTTATTCTTTGGAAGTGGTGGTGTTCCTAGTGGTTTGACTTCCGCATGCAGAGGGTCGAATCAGGCGCGCACCTCTGAGATTGCTTTGGTGTGAAATTGAATTTGAATTTACCACTGAACTTTTCGGCGAAGGAAAACCTTGTGGGAAAACCTAGCTACATACACACTGAGAAGTAACTTAAGGAAGTGTGTTTGATTTGATTCCTGGGCGGCGATGCTTTTTTGGATAATCGGCACAGCTTGGTTTTGCCACATAAGCTCTTTATTAAAATGTACAGAAGAAATATTCCTTTTTTGGTAGGGAACTAATTTATTGTTCCTGTCGCAGTGATCCACTTTTCTTTTGTTTCTGGATCATTTGGAAAAAAACTGTTTATTAAACATACACACAATATTTAAGGCTGATTTTTCAATCGTCGGATAAAGTTTATTATAAAAAATTTCAACGGAACTATTTAAATTTTTATATAGACTATCCGAGAAACAAGTTTTATCTGACGGTTGAAAAATTTAACTTTACTCTTCAGTGAAAACACCAGCAAACTAATACAATACAATGCAATGCAAAATGCGATTTAAATCGAATGAGCATCTACATTCCATGAAAAATCACAGCGCACACAACCCACAACAGCAGCGCAACACTATTTAGTCAAATGTATAGAAATAGTAGATTGTTAACAGAGGGCTGAAAGTCAGTCAAGGCAGAAATGGGTGCTTTCTAACCGAGTTAAACACTCTACTTTTCATTTCGAATATGACGAAAGAAAACAAGCCAGGTATATAAAAAACAAGTAGTAAAAAATTGGTCTTACCCATGGATAAAAACAATTTTTATTATTTCCAGAATCTCAAACTATGTATGTCCATACCAAATTTCATTAAAATCGGTCCGGCCGTTTCGACGTAAGTAAGGATGAAGAAAAACCAAATCCAATAATTTTGATTAATGATTAATGTACGTCATAATATATTGATACGGACGCCCCAAAGTACATTTAATAATTACTTGAAATATTTATGTAAGGAGTAGAACATGCCTTGCCTTGGCAAGGATTTCACTGTTTTAGGCAGGCTACTTCAATAAAATCGTTATAAGTATACATTAGAGATTGGCAGTAATAGGATCTCCAAAACAGCTTGAGCCAATTTTTTTTTATTCAAGTGGTTTATGTCCATTTCAGAACCACTCAGACTCATAATTCATTATCTTATATCCAAAATATTATTTACTTAACTACTACATGACGACTACTACTACTACTACTACTACAGCCTATTTACGGCCCACTACTCACAGGCCTATTCTCACCACGTGAGGGTTGGGCTATTAGTCCCCACGCAGGCCCAGTGCGGTGATGGCGACTTCACACACATCTGCGAAGTAATTCAATACTTCGCAGATGCGTGCAGGTTTCCTCACGTTTTCTTTCACCGAAAAGCTCAGTGGTAAATTCAAATTTAATTTCGCACATAAATAATTTCAGAGGTGCGAGCCGGATTTGAACCCGCGACCCTCTGCATGAGAGGTGATAAGTCAAACACCACTAGGCCATCACGACAATCCTACATGTTCAAGTACTACATGACTACAGTACTTGAACTTTCGATTTCTACTTATTTAGCATAGGTTGCATCAAGAGAATTAACGACTAAACCGACGCCCAGGCGCAAAAAAGTGTAGTCATCGCCTCCCGGACAGTATCTTGTAGAATTGTTAAGATAGTCGTAACATTATAGCCTAGTGAACGTCAGCTGGCAAGCCGTTGGTGGGTTTAGGCGCTATTGCCCCATTGTTATTTTTTGGTCATTTCCTCCCGGCTGAAATTTCACCAGATGATAATTCAAGGGTAACTGTGAAGGAAACCAAGACGTTAGCTGGCGTATCTAGGGGGAAAAGTCGTCAGCTGATGCCCTAAAAGTTTATAAATTTCATCAACTGCAAGTGTAACTTGGCAATCCTATATAATTTATCCTTGATTTATACACTAAACACTAATTGAGTACTTAACCTAAAATATTTTGTATCAGCTGACGACTTTTCCCCCTAGATACGCCAGCTGACGTCTTGGTTTCCTTTACAGTTACCCTTAAACTAGCATCTGGTGATATTTCAGCTGGGAGGAAATGCCAAAAAATAAATAAAAAATCAACATGTTCGGGGGGGCAATAGCGCCTAAACCCACCAACGGCTTGGCAGCTCACGTTTACTAGGCTATATAATGTTACGGACTATCTTAACCATTTCCCAAGTTTTCAGGCGGGAGGGTATTATTGGTCATGAAATCTGCTCGTAGCTCGCGGCATAGACGATGAACTCGCTAAAAATGGATTTTCACTGAAGAGACGAACGAGAAAATGACGTTTCTCTATGGCATGATACTATGGAGAGTTTAAGTAAAGGAGTGCAATCTTTATAGTTCCAAAAGTGGACACCAAATCGGGTAGATTGGGGGCGCTGCGGTCGCCACTCCAGTCAAGCCACCTAGGCGGATAGTCTGCGGTAGCGCCTTCAGATGGCGCTGTTGAGGTTTTATTATTATTATTATTATAGACGGACAAACAGGCAGACGGCCCACCTGATGGAAAGCGGTTACCGCCACCTATAGACATTTGTAACACCAGAGGCGTCACCAATGCGTTGCCGGTCCTGTAGATATTTAATAATACCCTTTTTAAAACATCCCATATTGTAGCAGGGAAAATTGTAACAGGGTAGGGAAAATTTCAGCAGGGAGTTCATTCCAAATGCTTATAGTACGCGCTAAAAACGTTCTAGAGAATCGACGCGTAGACGAGCGTAAAGTCTCAAGGAAATGGGCATGAACACCCTGCCGATGACGAGAGGTGCGATGATAGAAGGAAGCGGTAGGCACCAGTCTAAACAGTTCCTCTGAACACTCCCCATTATACTGACGGTAGAAGACGCAGAGAGATGCAAAGTCTCTCCGAAGGCTAAGAGGTTCTAACTAGGGTTTGCAATATTCGCCCAATTTTAGTATTCGAATAATACGAATACTTCAAATTCTAATATTCGAATATTTCGAATAATACGAATATTTTTCAAAATGAACATGAACGTTGACATAGGAACCCCCAGCCAGACAATTCCAGTTTAGAATTCTGGTCTGATACGGCAAGCGTATTATCATCCGTAGTAACAGAACTGGCAGCATATCTGGAGCATGAGTTAATTCCCGGGTTCAGTCTTTGTCACAAGCCAGTACAAAATGTAAACTGGTCTTGCTTGAGATCTGCATGATCATTACTACGGATCAAGCAAGACCAAGGGGCACAATTAGTTCTTTAGGAGTGACACGCTCCGGGATTAGGAGAGGACGGCCGACTAGCCGCAACCGGTCGACCACAATCAGCCGGCTATGCAGTGCAGCTCTGAGCCAATATTGGAAAATAAGCAACCGGTGTACTGTTGTTGGGATGAGCGTTGGTGCTACTGATGAGTCTTGCTTGATGTTGGACATGACGATGGTGAGTAATAGTCCGCCTCAGTCCATGGTGACTTTCGAAGTTTCGACAGTTGTTTTGTGGTGTTTCAACGGCAATTTTAAATCCTTGGACGGCTCGGGTATTCCACCAGCAGCAGAATAATGACGATTGCTTTTCGATTGTCTTGTGCAATTCCTGCAGTCCATCGAAGTTCTTGAACGTTGCGCGTATCCGCGTATGTCGCTCTACATGGAATTGATGACTTGGTGACGGTACGGAGTGAGGCTGGCTTCAAGTTATCATGTGATGTTCTCGCAGTTCATCGAAGTCATGGAACGTTGTGCGTATGTCGCTCTACAGTCTACACGGAGATGGTGACGTTACCACAGAGTGAGGCTAGCTTCAAGTTATACTTATTGTGCAGTTCTCGCAGTCCATCGAAGCCCTTGAAGGTTGCGCGTATGTCCTTTTACACGGAGATGGCCACAGTACGGATTGAGGTTGGCTTCAAGATATCTTGTGCAGTTCCCGCAGTCCATTGAAGTCCTTGAAGGTTGTGCGTATGTCGCTCCCTCAACACGGATTACAGAATTGGCTCATAAAGTTCTCGATGCTCTCGAGCAGACAACAATATACATCAATGATCCTATAAACTCTCTGTTTTTGGGATCGTTACGTTGCTCACTGGTTTGCAGTTCTCCAACTTAAATCTCCAGAGCACTTTTATGATATACTACTCCTAATCGATTTTAATGGGCGGTCCCTTTCTTGTTTTATTCTCATACCACGGAAGACCTCCACCTTTACCAAATCCTTCATCTCGAACTTAGACTCAAGTTCGTCCATAACCTTTTTCGTTTCCTTTTCATTTGTTATATAAAATGAGAATATCATCAACATCTTCTTCTTCTATTTAAGAGCCGTGCTCTTGTCGGTGGAGTAACCGCCATGTCTCTCGATCCTGTGCCCGTCTTTTTAGGTCGTAATAAGACGGGACATTTGCTCTTTCCTTCAGCTGGTCAAAGTTGGTTAAGCGTGGTCTACCTCTTCCCCTTTCTTCCATTTTACCTTCCATTATAACATTCAAAAACCTATCGGGTCTAATCAGATGTCCAACCATTTTCCCTCTTCTCGTTTGTATTATCTTTAATAAGCATCTTTTCTCTCCTACTAAATTCAATACAATCATCAACATAAACAGCTAATATAATCATTTGTTTATCACGTTTTCTCATGTTTACCTTCCTACACAGGATTAATTTAAGCAACGTTTAAAGGTAGTTTTTGATTCCAAGAAAAGAAAGTGGGGCTTGCTTAAGGCCGTAAAGAGATTTCTTTATTAATTATTCTCTTTACATTTTATGAGTAATTACAATTAAATAACATATGTAATTAAAAAAAAAATTAGTAATTTCATAAAATCAAACATTAATAAAAAAGGTAGTTTAGTTCGCTTTATAAAGTTTGATTTTGGCAAGGGAAAAATAATAAAATGCTATTTGTCTTAGATTAACACTTCTTTTTAGGGTTCCGTACCTCAAAAGGAAAAAACGGAACCCTTATAGGATCACTTTGTTGTCCGTCTGTCCGTCCGTCCGTCCGTCTGTCAAGACCCTTTTTCTCAGGAACGCGTGGAGGTATGAAGCTGAAATTTATATCAATTACTCAGGTCTACTGTCCCTTGAAGCTGTGAAAAAATCAAACTTCTAAGCCAACGCAATCAAAAGATACAGCCGTTTATGCCGCAAATTTTCGACACTTGCAAGGGAATCAAAACCTACAGGGTGCTTCCCGTGAACTCAGAATCTTGAAATTTGGTACGAAGCAACGTCTTATAGCATAGATAAAGGAAAAATTACGAAAACCATAAATTTTTAGTTACATCACATAATATTTTTTTTTAATAATTTTAACCTTACTACCCATTTCCTCATAAACGCGTAGAGGTATTAAATTGAAATTCATACCAAATACTCAGGTCTATAATACCTTTAAGCTGTAACAAAATCAAACTTCTATGTCAACGCAATCAAAAGAAACAGCAATTTAAGCTGCATATTTTGAAACTCGCAAGTACTCGCAAGGGAATCAAAACCTAAAGGGTACTTCCAGTCGACCTAGAATCTTGAAATTTGGCATGAAGCAACGTTTTATAGCACACGTAAAGGAAAAATTCCGAAAACCTTAAATTTTTTGTTGGACCGGTTTAGCACTCCCAGCTTTTTGGCGGCAAGCTTTGCCTTGCCCTCCAGATAGCCCCGGAACCGTACACCCCTATCAATGTCAACACCAAGGATCCCGATACTCTTGGAGATGGAGAGGGGTGTTCCTTGGAACTGTAGCGCTTGACAAAATGGTTTTTTTATGGCAGAAAATGCACAGACTTGTGTCTTCGCTGGGTTGAATTGGACGAGATTTCGTCGGCCCCATTCGGTAGCTTCCTCCAAGGAAGCCTCGATTTCAGACACTAGTCTGACCCGGTTCTCTTCCACAACGGATCGAGGGATATTTGTACGGCCAGCATACCGCGCGTCACCTGTACTGTCATCCGCATAACAATGAAAAATAGCGTTACCCAACAAATCATTGATATGCAGGACGAACAGTGTTGGCGACAGTACACATCCTTGAGGCACACCAGCGTTGATGGGCATTGTGCTAGAGCAGCAATCGTCTACTGCGATCTTAATGCTGCGCCCATCGAGGAAGCTGGATAGCCATGTACAAAGTCCCTCGGTGATCCCATATGATGGCAGCTTCGATAGAAGCGCCCTGTGCCAAACCCGGTCGAAGGCCTTAGCGATATCTAGGCTGACTGCCAAAGCTTCCCCCTTACTATGGCTTCCAAATCCCGGGACTATCGTAATCCCGGGATTAATATCGGGATTGCCGCAGTCAATCCCGGGATCCCGGGATTGGGTACTGCATGTAAGTGATGGAAGTTTCGTTACGAAAAAAAATACCAAATTTAAGTCATACACAAAACATCTTAATACAAATCAAATCGCAAATTGTTTTAAACAGTTCAGGCAGAAGTTTTACAAGATGGCTTACATAAAACCATAACCTTACTGAAGGATTATCCATCCTACCGCCGTCTCATGATTACAAGCTGTTTTTGAGAGTTATCATATCACCCACAGGCTTTCGCTTTCTACTTCCTGAATACCAAAAAAGTCGAATTCAGAAAGGGCTACTGTACTTAGACTTACCGGCCGGATGGTCATACAGAAGTCCGAAGCAAATAAAATGCCATGCAATGCGGGAGCGCATTACATGGCATTCGTGGATTACGCCTATAACGAGAAATCATTTGACTCTATTGATATCCTAATCCACAACAGCCCAAGGGCTGTGCTGCAATCTTCCCGCGCCAGCCTCTGGCTCTTTGACTGTACCACTCACTATTTCGAAGTGTTGAAGTTTCAGTATGAAAACGGCACTGCCCGTTCGACACAGGAGAGCATAAATCCTATTCCTCTGATGCGGAGAATTACACAAAGCTGTTTACAGCTGCAGTCGAGGATGCTATCATGGTTCTGAACTGAAAAGGACGAGGCATCAATAATCTACACGAGGAGTTGGTAGTTAGTACTCATATTCGACTTATCGATGATAGTATAGGTAGTAAATCCTGAATTCCTGGAACCTGGAAGATCTCAGTGCTATATTTATTGATCTCAAAAGAGTCGCCTCAACCGACTTGGTCTGAAAATGAACATGGACAAGACGAAAACGAAAATTGTCTCTAATGTCCATGTTGTAGGTACCTACCAACTCCCGTAACAGTCGGGTTCTGTGCTCGAAAGTCGAAAGGGGACGATTATGTACACCTGGCAGAAAATGTCCAATTAGGTGTGTTTAGTTAGTTCAATGAGAAACATAAGATTTTTTGACTCGGTTGAGCATTGATCGGGAGGAGTTCCGGAAGCATTGCAGTGGTTTTTTCGTCCACATTTTCTCAGTCTCAAGTCTTTGGCTACTGTGTGTCGCCAGTGATATTTAACTAAAGGATAAGACGTGGGCGCCAATGATGTGTCTCGTAAAAAAACTCAAGTTCGTTAAAATGGCAACATAGAGGGCTAATTTGTATTTGATACAATCAAAAATGATATATGGATGATATCCTCAATAGAACTAGAATCACCCACATAGTCCGAAGAATCGGAAGAATTGCGAAACTTCAGTAGTAACTTTAATATTTGAGAAAGTTCTCAAATGACAACCGCAAACCGGGAGAGATTTCTAAAGCCTCCAGAAAGATGTCGTGACGACCAGGTGAAGGTCCGAAGGGTCCCGCGGATTTCTATGGCACAAGATTGGTCTTGCGGCTGATATGATGAATGAATACCTCAGTTAATTATCTTTAAATCATAGATGAAGACCGATTATTTTGATAGGAAACTCAATCCCGGGATCCCGGGATTGAAATAGAAATCCCGGGATTGAAAAAGCCCTAAAAAATAGGCGGGATCCCGGGATCCCGGGATTGGAAGCCCTACCCCTTACTCTCAATGGCTTCAGCCCAACGATGCGTGAGGTAAACTAGAAGATCACCAGCAGAACGACCATGGCGGAAGCCATACTGACGGTCGCTGATAAGTTGGTGATTCTCCACGTACCTCAAAAGTTGCTCGTTGATAATACGCTACGTCACCTTTGAGAGTAAGGAAGTTATCGCTATAGGCCTGTAATTGGACGGATCTGACTTGTCGCCCTTCTTCGGTACTGGATGGACGAGGGCAACTTTCCATGAAGATGGGACACGGCCAGTGTGGTAAGACAGTGAGAAGAGGCGGGTAAGGACTGGACAAAGCTCAGGTGCACACGTTTTGAGCACAACCGCGGGAATCCCATCTGGCCCCGATGACTTTTTGACGTCGAGGGAGCGTAAAACACGCCGGACCGCAGACTGAGTAAAGCGGATCTCCGGCATGGTACTGCCACACCGCGGTATGGTAGGCGGTGAGGCTCCTCCGTCGTCTAAAGTTGAATTGGCCGCAAAGATTTTGCCCAAAAGTTCGGCTTTTTCATTTGCGGTATGGGCCAGAGTGTCATCCAGTGCGCGCAAAGGTGGAAAAGACGACTTACAAAAGTTTCCCTCAACAGCTTTGGAAAGCGACCAGAAGGCTCGACTCCCGGAGGGATAGCCCGCAAGTCGCTCACCAATCCTGCTGATGTGCTTGTATATAGATCTCGCGAGCTGCTTCTTTGCGGACCAGGCAGCCGTGTTGTATTTTTTCCTAAGGTCGGGAGTTATGGGATCCTGAGCGGCTCGGGACGCAGTCCAGGCACGATAGGATTCTTGCTTTAGGCGAACCGCTTCAGCGTTCGGCCCATCGAACCAAGGCTGATTAGATCCGCGGATGGGTATTACAGAGTTTGGAATATAGCATTCCATGTCCTGCAACACCACATCAGCAACTGAACTCGCACACGCATCAGGATCATCCGACGAAAAACACAGCTGCCTCCATGGATACGACGCATAGAACTCGCAGTCCGTCCCAGTCTGCCGACAGATACCGCCAAACTCTGCGAGTCCCGGTGGGGCCTGCCCGTTTAGGACATGAGAGGGGGACCACAGATGAAACCAGACAATGATCAGAAGACCCCAGAGGGGCTTCAATCGAGATCTGGTAGTCATCTGGGTGTGTGGTCAAAAAGAGGTCCAACAAAGAAGGCTCGTGGTCATCTCTATCGGGTATGCGGGTAAACCCAGATATCAGCTGAGTTAGACCGTAGGCGAGAGCGAAATCGTGAGCGGTGGTCTCTGGCAGATCAGTCCTGGGAAACCCAACCACTCAGCATTGTGAGCGTTGAAGTCCCCCAGAAAGATCAACTCGGCCGAGGGGTAGAGCTCGAATATCTTATCGGTTGCGTCTTGAATATGCCCAAACAGATGAGCTGTCTCAGTCCTTTCGCATTCCCTGCTGTGAGACCTGTATAGGCAGGCATATATACGCGTAGAACCACCTTAATCTACACGCAGCCAAAGAAGTGACAGGTCCTTATTTTCGAGGCCATGGAGACGTCGACCACAGATATCTTCCCGGACGTACACACACGCCCCAGCTTTAGACATAAATCGATGTTCTAGGGTGTATCCGGGGTAGTGGAGGTAGGATGTGTCGGCCGGAGAGTATATCTGTGTCTCCGTCAAAAACAACAAGCCCGGCTTTGCTGTTTCCAGATGACTGACTATAAGAGCGTTAAGGTTGGAATGAATGCCCCTGATGTTGCAAAAGTCCACCTTAAGAGTGGAAGAGGGAACCGCTGCTTTATACTTGCTGAATTTATTGTGCCTCATTGTTGGTCTAAAAAGGGAGTCTATGGAGATGATGAAATATATGAAAAGCTCAAGAGTGCTTTATCGAAATCCCAATTCCATCTGTCGCGGTAATTACAGCATTTCGGGAGAAGGGACTGGAGCCCGGACTCTAATGTCGAAACACAGCGCAGCTGCTTGGCGACATACTTTAGACCGGGGGTGGTGGCCATCCAGGCGGGTACGAGACCCTAGACCCTAGCTGTGGGTTTTAAAGTCGCCTTTTACGACAGGCCCAGGCCGCGGGAAAAAGTATTCTTTCTCCGTTCCCGCACGGATAAACTGTTTCGCCATATAAGATTGCGCTCCTTACCAAGACACATTCCACACTCCATACATGATACCATGGCGCCAAATTTAACGTTGATTTGAGTCCACCTACTTATTTGATGCAACCCTTTTTATTCTTCGTTTCTGTTTTTTTTTCACGCAACATTTGTTAAACGTCACAATGCTAGCCAGTTACTTCTGACACGGTTTCCTGCTGATTTAATCTTATTAAATAAGAAATATTGATTTAGTTTTCTTCTCTAAATTTTGTAAATAGCGTTCATTATATTAAATATTATAGTCAGGGATCGGAAAATCGGATACCTACATATTTACCTAAACTTTGGCGGCGGCGTTGTATTAGTTGTATGGAGTTGTAGTTGTATTAGTTGTATGGAGGCGGACTCAATTTCAATTTATTAATGAAAATCCCGGGATTTTATTAATCACCTATCTTGAACTTATCAATACTGTTAGATATATACACGGTGGGTCAGAAAATATGGCAAATAATTAACCCACCGTATCGGCTATCGATTCTAAGTATATTGTATAGGTATTTAATTTTTTTTGAGTTGGTAAAAAATAAAATGTATATGGGATTGGTTGTGTGAGCGACGCCTGAATCCTATACAAAATATTTTTTTACCAACTCAAAAAAAATTAAGTACCTATACAATGTATACTAATTAATTACTCAATGCATACTTAGATTGATTAATACATTAACCACATACATCATAACATTTGTATAAAATGTTATTATGCTTACAACAACAACGGTAAAAAAACAACCTTAACCTAAACATATTTGCAAGGTATTACAGTCTCAACGCGTTTTATACATTCCCGGAATCCCGGAACTTATATTATTATAATAATATTTTTAAGAAGCCGACTCCATATTTACTTAAACTTTTTCCGAGATTTTGCCAAGTTGAGGTAAATATGTATCCGAATTTCCGATCCCTAATTATAGTTGTTTGTGAAAATTAATTGGTGTGGTGGCTGTATAGATTTGCCGTTGCCCACCAAGTGTCAAATTATAATAAAATACTTTTCTGCTCTAGAGCAGCGATGAGCCACTTTATGCACGCTAATTAAGCAAACAATAGTTATTTGTTATGCAAGGCTGCAAAGTTGTTGTTTGCTGTGAGTGCGTGATTGAGACCCGAGTGAACGAAGGATTCTAGGGTTGAACCACGAGCGAAGCGAGTGGTTCAAATATAGAATCCTGAGTGAAACGAGGGTTTCAAGGCACGAGACAGCAAACGACTTTGCTGCTGAGCGCAACACAAAATTTTTCACCTCACGCGCGATTTTTCGTGAAGAAGACTTAGTTCGGCGTCACGTACAGTTTGTGCTAACTCTGGAGGAGTTAAATTCGTATCGTCATCGCTAGAATCGCTCATATTTTCTTTATTACTTCGTATAGGTATTCTAAATTACAAAACCAGCAATCAGAAAAAAAAAAATTTTTTTTCTTGTTTTTTTTTTCCGAAGGTTGCGTTTCAAATCACTCTTACTCGTACTTCAAGATTCAATTATTCATTGAATACAGTTAAAATATACTCATATTTAAGTATTTTTGTGATAAAACATAGTGAAATAATGAAATAGGTAACATCTGAAACGGTGTATTATTAATATAATTTTATTAATGATGATATTAAGTAAATTGAACCTTTATTTGAAAAAAACTCTCACGACGAATTGCGTTTCAGAACGTATCGTTGTTTTTTTATTGTGACAGTGGCGTCATGCGTCGTTCGAATTTCAAAATCACTTTCCACGCTAGCGGACAAAAACAACTTTTGCGCTCGGATATCAAGCTACAAAACGACCACTTTCGAGCCAGTGAGGTGAAAAGACCTTTCCGAGTATGAGAAATGAAAAATTACAAATCCCATGTAACACGATATTAATTAGAGAAAAGTTTATTCAGAAAATAATAAGTTAAAAAATTAAAAATAAACTACAAATAGCATTTAAATTTACAGAAATAAAAAAATGAAAGCTAAACAATAACCTAAAAACCTAAATTAGGGCCTTTCAGAAGGGTTCCCATCACGCAGACAGCATTCCTTCGTTGTATGGCAATAGCCAGTCTTTGCGCGAGAAAACTGCTACGGCGCAATTGACCATTTATTTGAGTAACAAACCTCCGACAGCTTAAACTGTCCGAGTGTGACTGAGTGGTAGTCTGGACGTTTATCCAGACGCTTTCCACGTGAAGTAGAGATCTTCTACTATCTAAAGTCCCGCGCCTTCACGTTTCAAAACGCTTCAATTTTTTTATTATTATTTAAAAAGCACCACCAACACTCAACGCATAGTTGATGGCTGTCTCAGCACGCACACATGTGTTGAGAGTATCGGTGGTGCTTTTTAAATACATTGAAGCGTTTTGAAATGTGAAGGCGCGGGACTTTAGATAGTAGAAGATCTCTAGGAGCATTTGTTAAGTCTACTTAATATTTGGTTTTAAGTTTTACTAAATAAAAATTTCATATGTTGGTATTTAATGTTTGTAGATGTATAGCAGAGGACCAAAAAGACTTAGATGAGGACGATTTACCCCAGGACCAATTGCAGTGTCTCCTGTGTCCGGAGAAGTTCAGCGATTCATATTACATGACAATACACCAGGAGATCCATCACAGCAGCGGCGAGCAGGTGCAGCCGATCGAGCCAGTTATTTCCATGGAAACCGAGACGTTAGAAAGTATTTTTAGTGAAGTTAAATGAATTTTGGCCTTGAATTCATTATAACTGAGTAGTAAATAAATTTTAGGAGCAGCGGGCCATCATTATATATTTAACGACTTTTGTTAAACCGATTATGTAAATATATATATAAATAAATGTATTATTTTGTAGCAATCGAGTCACATATGACATTATTTTAACCCTCAAATTATTTATGTTTTCACCTCCACTAAACACTATAAACTGTGTTTCAAAACACAGAAATTACAGAAAGAATACATAGTTAACAGGTAAACAACAGGCGGGCTTATCGCTAAACAGCTATCTCTTTCAGTCGGGTGTCCTCGCTAACATAGATACCCCGATTTAGTACGTGACCGTCAAGATAGCGTACACCGTAACGATATCCAGGATCTGCTTATGCAAATAAATAGTAGCCCAATTAGTACCTACGGAATATCTAGGTTAAAAAATTAGTACCTTTAAACTTTTCGAAATATTAGGCCTGTTCACGGTGTACGTTACCGAGCGTCAAGCTGGCGTACACCGCGTGGATCTCTGGAAGGGCTTGGTTCTCGATAACTCAAAGAATAGTACCCTACGCTACGCCAGTACACCGTGAACAGGCCTTATAGTTCGAAAAGTTCAAGTGTACTAATTTTTAATCTAGATATTCCGTAGGTACTATTTATTTGCATAATCAGATCCTGGTTATCGTTACGGTGTACGCTATCTTGACGGTCACTTTAGTACGTACCTACATATAGATTTTAAAAATAAGATCAATCTTGTTGCAAACGTAAACGTTTGCAGTCGGTGAGTATGCACTTTTATCATACTGTTAACTATTTACAAACGTAAATATATGGTAACGCTAATTAAACTACAAAAAACTTAATTCGAATCTAAAAGCCTGCCTGTTTGCGTTCCAATGCGATTGTAAAAAAAGGGTTTCTGCTAATTGATTCCACCAGGCGTCTTCATTAATTAGGACCATTAGCAAGCAAGTCATGCCACATACGTCACGCACTCCTCTCGCCGCTCACAATCGTAAGAAGAAACCGAACCGAACGGACACATCCTTTCTATCTAAATTTCTAAGTGTTCGTTCCAGCTCAACAGTTTTACCATTCATCGAAAATTCTATTTTCTACAAATAATTTAAATTAAGTGCTGTGTTTACCCCGATCGGGTGAGTGTTGCAAATTATTATTTAATTATTTTACTAATTTGAATCAGTAGTTCAATTTGTCACTTGCTATCATGCCATCTACATAACTTAAGCAATAATTGTGGCTAAATATCTAAAGAAATTGAAATCCTTTGTAATTAACGTAATGGTCACCCGTTTGTTAAAATATATTTTTATTCGAATTGTGTTTTAAATAACGTTAAATACCAGCTGTTTTTATTGTACATTTTATAACCATAATTTATTATCATGCCTAAATTATTTATTTGTACGTTTTTCACTGCCTCTGACTGTAACCTATATAGGTGCTGATTTTATATTCTGCTGCAACATCTTTGATAGCTATCTAATGCTTCTGATAGCCCTTCCATTCACGCGCTTCATCATTTTCACCTTGCGCGGACGGAGGTTGCAGGCAGTAACACAAAAGAGGACATTTCACTAAACGCCCAAAATGGGAAATTCCAGGGTCCTACCCTACCGCCCCGCAAGGAGTCCTGCCCACTGAAGAGCACCCCCACCTTCGCCGCTGACTGCTATATTTCCCCCGGGAGCTGCCCGGACTACCCGCTGCGTTGCACTGGCTGTTCTGCGCACCGTGCTTGAGGGAAGTGGCTGTCCAATAGACGGTGCAAAGTGTTCACGGCTAACAGTACTTGTAGAGTAAGATAAGATCCCAGGGCCGCCATGCCAGGGATGTTGGGCCTATGGGATCGGTCTGGCTCTCCACAGAACGTATTAATATAGTCCCCTGATCAATGAAATAAAAATCATGACTTCAAAAATAAGTAAAGTAAGGTTGTATTTTTAAGAAATTTTGGCCCACAGCAAATGGCTGGCAATATCAAATATCGATTATAGAGATTTTTCTCTATAACATATATAAAAATCATTGGAGTCGCGTCGCAGTCGCCAAGCGAGGTACACGTGCCGTCCTCCCCCACCGCGCGGTCCGGCAGTATCACAAAGCATGCCTAAACAATACTTTTTCTCAAACATTCAATGAAATATTGATATTATGTTCTTCTTATTAGCCTGGGAAGTATCACGTTTCAGGCGCGGCTAGACAATTGGTATATAATGAAATTTCATACAAACGTTGCAGGCCTAGGCCGGCAACTCACTTTTATTTAAATTTCCATTTGTCTTATTTGTGACACAGCATCTTGGCATTCTGCCATTTAAAAAAGCTACAAGCAATATTTACTCTATGGTTCGCTATGACATTCTGCCAATACCATGCCAATACAGCTATTAATTTTAGAAGTCATGCTTATAGACGTTTATTGTTTTGCATACTAAGCATCTTACAGTCCGAAATGTTTGTGTTTTATGCTTTTTTTTTTCAAGTATAATTCGATAGGTTAGATTTATAAAGCTAAATTGTTTTCTTGAATAAGTTTCATATATCCCATCTAATCTAACTAACTAGAGTTTTAGAAGTCATACTTATAGACCTTTATTGTCAATAATGAATGACGAGTGTCGTTCCACAGGTCTATGCTAAGGATTCGTTCAGAAACATGCTTCCGCAATGGTTGAATCGTATGATACGTGTTAGTTATATTTTTTATTCACCTATAATTTCTCAAATAATATTTTTTTTTATTTACAGATTTTTATTTCTTTATTTCATTGCATGTTTGAGAAAAGCACTTTACATACATCGGCGGGGAACGGAAGTTGTCGGCCTCGTAACTATCCGGCCTCACTTCGTTCGACCGTATACACGGTAGGCAAAAAAAAAATGTATAGGATTCAGGCGTCGCTCACACAACCAATCCCATATACCTACAATTTTTTTTTTACCAACAAAAAAAATTAAAGACCTATACAATATACTTAGAATCGATAGCCGATACTGTGGGTTAATTATTTGCCATATTTTCTGACCCACCGTGTATAATACTCGGCCTGCACCATCCTCCTTCCCGGCCTCTGTAGTAATGTACTACTACTACAATGTCTGTCGAGATGGATGCCCGTCTGGCCGCCTTGCAGGAGCAGTGTGCTGCCCTGCAAGAGAAACTTAACGAACAAAACAATTCACTTGTATCACCTAGTATCAATAAGGTAGCAATCCGTCTTCCTCCATTCTGGACCGACAAACCGGCTGTTTGGTTTGCCCAAGCCGAGGCACAATTTCTGCTGTCTGGCATAACCGCCGATAGCACAAAATACAATACAAGTCTGTTCGGCAGCAAGGCCTACTTGATGGATCCGTCGATGTCAGCGTGTCTTCACAGCGTCGTCGGCGTCAAGTCTGTTCGGCAGCAAGGCCTACTTGATGGATCCGTCGATGTCAGCGTGTCTTCACAGCGTCGTCGGCGTCGTGCGTCATCAACATCGGCACCCGCTTCACGCCCAGGAAGTCTGTTCGACAGCAAGCCCTAAATGCCCCGCCCAGCCACCAATTCCTAGTAGAGCGACGTGCGAGCAACGTTCAAGGACTTCGACGGACTACGGGAACTACACAACATGAAGCGAGCCTCACTCCGCCCCGCCCCCATCTCTCAGTAGAGCGACATACGCGCAACATTCCAGGAATTCGATGGACTGCAAGAATAGGGATGACGACAACTTTTTTTTCCTTAGTCTATCAGGAAGATTATTGAAAAGCATTGGACACGTATTTTTTCTTTTTTCACGTAATCAAACTTATACGGATATATTGAGTTGAAATGTCGCGTGACGTCACGGTTAGGTACGATTATACCTAACGGTGACGTAGTTAGCCCTCACTCTCCAACTTTAATGCGTTTTAACTTAGTCATTCTTTGTTAATTTGATGAAACAAAAAATACGTGTCTAATATTTTTTTATTACCTGACTGACGGACTATTTGGAATTTCGATTTCTTCACCCTGTCGTCATCCCTATTGGATAAGACGGCAGATACGAGTACCATCACCAACTCTGTGTAGAGCGACTCACACGCAACATTCAAGGACTTCGATCCCGGAGCGGCGGGATGGCAGAAAATAAGAAGACAAGAAAACTACCTTTTCCTTATTATATATTACACACATAGTATATTATCTATCCTCCCTATGCTGGTTAATTACGTTGATTTTAACGGGCTGGCTCTACATCTTCCTGTCTCTCCAAGTTCCCACTCCACCTACACTTCCGTCTGTATCTACATGGCTCACCGGTAGCTCGGATAGAGCCACGTATACTGAGGGCATGGGGAGCAGTCTCAAAGATCTTTTCATAGGCAGAGCCTCGGGGCAGCATGGTACACTTTAGGCGGTTTGCCGCAAGATGGGCAGTAGCTTAGTTCGGCATCTGCTTGTCTAGGCAACCACCGAGTGATAGCATGCATCTTCCAGTCACACCCTTGATCACATAAATGGCCCCCCATTTCCCTCAGTAGGCGACCTTGGGTCCTTGCAGCAGAACTGCTGGCTGGTGTTGTCAATTAAACTGAACTGATCTTGAACTATAACATATATAAAAATCATTAAGTACTTCAAAAATAAGTAAAGTTAAAGTTGTGTTTTTGTCGACTTTTGCTCCCAGATTCCTGTAAACGGGCCGCCTAGCCAAGCTAGCAGTGGCGGCGCGTGAAATTTTTCGTAGGTAAAGCCGGAGCATTGACATATTTTAAATTTTTGCGTGCATGTTTTTAATACGCATTAGCGTACGTTTCAAGCATGTGTGTAAAACCCGTTCCCGTGGAAATTCGAGATAAAATGTATCCTACTTATGTTATGCCCAGTGTCTCAAACTATCTCCATACCAAATTTCATCAAAATCGGTCCACTCGATGCGACGTGAAGGAAGTACAAACAAGTAAACAAACACACTTTCACAAACATTAGTGTGGATTATATGGATTTTTTCAAGATTTCGATTAGCAATATCGTACCGTACGTATGACCATAGACGACTAAAAAGAGTAAAAATATCACTACCCACAAATTTTATCAAAAAAAAAATTCTCTCCCTATATTAAGACGATGTTGATTTGATTTACAGTATATTCGCCAAAAATTGGCGTGATTTCAACTAAAATAATTATAGGATTAGTCATAAAAAGTTGTTCGAGTGACTTCTAAAATCTTGCGAAGTTCTGAAAAAATTTCAATTCTGAAAATCTTTATCTCAGAAACTATTGGGTGCACAGAGACGGTACTAGTCTCATGTTATAGCAAATTTAGTATTCTTTAATAACGTCCAGAGATGGTAGTATCAAAAACTAGTCCTTTAGGATCAAAATCCTCAATATCTGAAAAGCAGCCGAAATGTTCTCGGTATTTTTTCATTTTTGACAACGTTGCGTTCGGCGCTCGAAGTCATTAACTTGGATTAGGCCAACATCATAAACAAGCCTGTAAAAAATCAGAACTACCGGATTTCACTCACACGCTGATGTATAAAGTTACTGGATAATAGTAATAAACGAATGTTTTTAATGGCCGTTGATCAGCGTTTTTTGAAGGCGATTTCGTATGCGCATAATCGTGGTGTGGGGACGATAGAAACAACTTGCTTGTGGACGATTGAAACGTTTCAATCGTCCTCGCGTTTTAACTTTTTTGAAGGAGACTTCGTATGCGCATAAACATTCACATGCCAAATTTCAGCCACCTACGACCGATAGTTTCAGTTGTGTGTTACACCACCAAATGATCTTTTGTGGTAACCATCGAACAAGTGCCACGTTCGAGCTATAATTCGCAGACAACGCTCAGCTGAAACTGCTGGTGCAGGAAGCTGAAATTTGGCATATAGGTTCTTTGGGGGGCGTAGGGAAACACTCACGGAAACGGGAAATTAAATTAAATATTGTTTATGTGCACACAAAGTCGCCTTCAAAAGCTAGTATAGTAGGTAGTATATAACAATGCTACAGGTGACTCCACGCGAGCAACACTACTAGCAAACTCCTAGAGATAATTGAAATAACATCCTGCTAGAATTGTTCGATGACTTCTAAAATATTGCAGTTCTGAAAAATGCTCAATTCTGAAAAGCTTTATTTCGGAAACTATTGGGTGCACAGAGACCGTTCTAGTCTCATGTTATAACAAATGTAGTCTTCTTTAAAAAACTTTTGAGAAGCAAAATCGCCAAAATCTGAAAAGCAGCCGAAATTTTCGTTTTTATTTTTTTATTTTTGACAAAGTTGCGTTCGGTGCTCGAGGTCACAAACTTGGATTATACATTAGGCCAACATCAAAAACAAGCGGCAAAAAATCAAAACTGCCGGATTTCGCGCATACGACTCCATACTTTCAAACGACAAGGTTACTGGATCATACGAGTACTTGCAGCAGATAGGTCTGATTAAATTGATGGAATGTAATGTCAGCTACAATCGTTTCATTTATTGGATGAAAGAGATAGGGAAACAAAATATGGTTTATGAAACATGCTAGTTAAATTTGTGCTACGATGATCTCACTGATCACAACAAATATTTTAGTTACGGTTTATCTCATTCAGTATGCGGAGAATGTGCAGAAATAGGTTAATGATATCCATATACAAGTTGATTGTTGCCAGAATGTATTCTTCTGGAGACAGGTTGGTCATCATCTGCTGAGTGTCGAAGATTAAGAAGAGACTGAAGAGGATGGCGCCGCCGGCTGCCAACAGAAGTTCTAGCCCGGAGCTTTGGATGAAGATTTGCAGGAAGCCTCCAATGATCAAAACACTGAGCCCCGCTACCAGGCTGAAACAGAGAATTTGTAAATTACATCATATTAAAGTTATGCCCGTGTCACACCGAACGCAGCACCAACGCAGCAGTTGTGCACGCACACTCATTTGTATGGCGCTGTTCTCGCAGGTCGTAGGACATGACACTGACACCTCGTGCGTGCTGTGCACGAAATGTGCGTAACGCTGCATTCGGTGTAACCCAGGTTTCGGGCTATAGAGTAGGTATGCAATTAATTTCTCCAAGAAACTATAGTCAGCGATATGTAATAGTAGCGACTTTTTGACACTTATTTGGTCGATTGTATTTTTAATGGAAGCTTTTGATTGAATCGAATTTAACGACGATTGCAGTGTTTCAATAAGTTTTAATATCTCCGACAGAACCCAATCATATTTAATTCAGAGATCAAAGACCGGCCAAGTGCGTGTCGGGCCACGCGCAATGTATAGGTAGGGTTTCGAAGTTGACGATGCCCTTAGTACCTTTCTAAGACTGCATCTTAGCTAAACTGCGGTATGACGTGCCCCTGCCCGCCCGAAGACACCCCTACCGCTCAGTTGTATTTATGTATAATGGAATTTTACTTTTCCGTACCTACGCATTTTTGCTTGCTTGCAGTTTTGGTCGACTATGACCCGGAAACTTGTATAGCCTTCTTAGCTCTGATAGTTTTCCTTTCAACTGCGTTATATATG
Source organism: Aethes cnicana (assembly GCA_963971205.1). NCBI lineage: Eukaryota > Metazoa > Arthropoda > Insecta > Lepidoptera > Tortricidae > Aethes > Aethes cnicana. Next base: position 16,859,841 of record OZ020272.1, read on the forward strand.
CCACCACTATGATTTTTTTCAACATAATGGGGTACGCAAGAAAAAAATATACATCCCCACTTTACAAGTAGAGTAGGGGAGGTACCCTAAAAAAAATATATATCAAAATTTTATTGTACCACTTTGTCGGCGTAACTAATATATATTCATGCCAAATTATAGCTTTCTAGAACTAAGCATCTCCGAGCATTAGTGCGGACAGACGGACGGACGGACACCATAATAGTATTTTTTAGTACAGTTGCTCAAAAAGTGAACATTTCGATACCTGTTTAACGTGCCAAAAGTTCGTCATTTCCAAACGAGCGCTTTTTGTTTTTTGACAGCTAGTGAGCATACCAAACGCGTTTTTTACGAACTTCATCCTGTTCGTTTATTTTTTTATTCTTTTTTTTCGCAAATGAATTAAAAAATGTCGTTTGATACATGTGCGAAATTGTCATTTTTACTCGTCCCTAGTGTTAACGCTCGCGTTTGTTCGCGCCAACATAACTAGGGACTCGTAATAAAATGAAAAACTTTTCGCACTTGCATCAATATATACTATTAGGCAACGTTGTATAAGAGGTCAAAAAAAGCGAGTGAAAGCGAGGCGCCCCGAGCATTTTTTGACTTTGTTACACAACGTTGCATACAATACTTTTTTCACTTCACATGCTCTTAAAATGTTACTTTAGTCTCTGCACATCGGGACTAAAGCTCTTTTTTAGTCTCTAGGGACTAAGGTAATTTTTTTTTAATTTACATTGGAAACCCGCCTAAACAGCCAACCACAGAGTTTGTGAAAGGAGGATTATCCCCATTTCCAGTGAACCTAGACAATTTCTAGGGCGTGAAAAAACGATTTAATTTCGTGAAACACGATTTAATGATTACGAATACTCTTGTTTTATTAAAAGTGAATTCATTTAATAATGCATGGCATGACCCAATTAGTTTTAAAATATATTAATAGTATTCAAGTTTGAATCTGTTGGCTAAATATCATTCAAACCGTCAAGTGATAAAAAACAGGTCAAGTGCGAGTTGGACTCGCGCACCGAGGGTTCCGTACCTACAAACTTGATGATGCAAATTTAACAATACAAACTTATTATTTGCGGTTGGTGAAGTAGACACGGCTACTGCGCCAACCGCAAATGATAAGTTTGTATTAGTAAATTGGCTTTTCTTGCACCAAAATATATAATATTTACGGTTATCAGATTTATTCCTGTACGTGTGCTGTAAGACCTTGCTTCTGGCCAAATTTCATGATTCTAGGTCATCGGGAAGTAGCCGGTTATCTACTTTGTTATATAAATATCGTAATTTTGTATGGAACTTCGTTTTTTTTTCCTCGCATTGGAAGTGAAAAGCAGAGTGTTTAACGCGTGACTAAACAACCATAATGACACTCGAACTATAGCCACCCTCGCTCTGCTCGGGTGGCTAAACATCTCGTGTCATAATGGCTTGTTTTAGTCCCTTGATAAACAATCTACTATTATACGACGCATGTAGGCTTGCAGGGCCGACATTTTGCAGGGTGAGCAATTAAAATGTCGGTCCTGCAAGCCTGCACACGGCACGATTTGGCAGTGGCCCTGCAAGTAGGGTCGTCTGTAGCGCCCTTAAGTTGGTAGTAATGTGTTATATAAGTACCTTTGGGCTCACGTCATTACGCTCAAATTTTAATCGCCCCTGGCTGATTTTACTAAGCCATTCCGGCCAGGCACTTTAGTTAACTTTAACTAGGTAGGTAATTGTGCCCTGCGACTTCATCCGTGTGACATATAAATATTACGATAACTTTTCCCGATATCCGGATTTAATCAAACAGCTTTTAGCTTATTTAATCTACGCGTACGGCACTGCGCCTGGAGGCCAATATCCGACGGCACGAAGCACAAGCTGTCGCTAAGTTTAGCGATATCTAATTTCAATGGCAACACTATCCAACAAACCATGACTTCTACTTTTCATTATCTGTGGTGAGTCACTTGAATTCTTTACCGCCAAATCGTTCTGCTACCGTTCTGTCTTTAAAGTAATTTTAAACCTTTGATTAAATGTGTAATCTCAGTGCTATTTGAAGTACTTAATCTGGCTGAGCTTCGATGAAAGCTAAGTAGCTTAGTGACCTGTCACTCCTTATAGAATTATTATACTGACCTAAACTAGGTTAGATGTTGTATTGGCATTAGTGTATGAGTCTGGAAGATGGCAGCGCCTGTGCGCAGGCCTGTCATAACGAATTCGCTGGGCATAGTCGGATACTCAATGCCGCGTGTCCCGGGTGTCTGACCAGCTTACCGCTGTCATACTTTATGATATCATGAGCACCGTCGGATAGTTTATGCCGCGTGCGTCAGGCACCTAAGAACGGTGATTCCGTTATAATGTTTGGCCAGGGGATCCTGCAAGAGCTACGGGGTCCCCACTATTTCAAAGGCCGTGTGTTTGACTCGGAGATCCTGCAAGAGCTACGGGGTCTCCACTACACTCCAAGCCACCTACAAGTCTGCTTAAATGTGCATATTAATTGTTTCTTTGTGTATTCATGTTTGATCTACACGGAGTAAGGTACTTAGTGACATAAAGTCATAAAATCATTTCTGAACAGGTCCCGATGTCCAGTCGATAATTGTCAACCTACTTCATGCTTACTTCAGGGTTGTGCATATAACATCAATCCAAATACACAACACATAATCGAAGGAAAGCAGGTATGAGTCATGCGTTACTTATTTTTCTTTACAACAATTCGACACATATCCAATTTTAAATACACGATGCCAATTACTAAACTTATATTCATATTTGCGAAGCAGATCAAAATAAATCATACCACTCTAAATAATATATCGAACCCAGGCATTATATTCCTTGTCTGGCATCACCAGCCCCCAGTGGTGCCGACACAAGCAAGATGAGCAAGGTTACCTAATTTTGACCGTTACTAGATTTCAACTTTATTTATGGTTATTTTTAGAGACACATACCGTCTGAACTAATGCTCCTAGAGAAACGTCATTAGAACGAAATTTGTAGAGAATTTGGGGATCCGTTTGTGACAAATCAAGCTTCAAGCAATAAAGTATGAATTTTTGTTAGAGTCAAGTCCCCCCTGCCAACAATGAAAAAATCATGATAGTAGTTTATTTAACGAAGTTAAAAGGGAAACCATCACAGTTAAGCCATAACCTCCTTAACTGGCAGGCCGTTTAAACGATGACCAAAGATTATATACTTACTCCTGGATAGTCACTTTGTCAGTTGTGTTTACATTTTGATCTCTGATTTCATCCCCGAGTTTAGATTTGGCTTCACACCAACCTCAGAATATATAAAATGCCTCATTTACATTCAGCCGAAGTGGGCAGGACGAGTTTACATACTCGTCCTTCTCATGCCACTGCCATTGCCACTCGCGCTGCCCGGCGCTCCCCAAAAGAGCGGTTTTTGTGCAAAGCGGCAGTGCGTGTTTACATTTTTCTCAATCGCTCGTGCTCGCTGAGAGGAGAAAGAGTATCTTGTTTGGCGATAATAGGAGCAACTTTGTTCAATAAGTATTCAAAATCGAAGAAAGACATGCGTACAAAATTTTCAAATTCACACATCGAACATATTATGTACTTATCGCAAAAATACACAGTGCGGATGCTGCCATTATTTCGACGTCTGCCATCGCCGAAACTCAAAGCGAAGTGAATAGTAGGGCAGTATGTAAACACACACTCCTCTCGATCCTGCTGCAGCATTATTTAGGGAATTACTTCCGGCAGCGCGAGGGGCAGCGGCAGGGGCTGAATGTAAATGAGGTACAACGGAAGAAGCTGAACTTTTGTAAAAAACCTTGCTTACAAAAGTCATCCTACCGTGTAAGCGTTTCCTCTCTTACATATGGTACCAAAAAACAGCATTTGGATTGGAAATGTCTCGAAGTGAAAGTTTCTTCTATTTTTCATTAAAGACACCTGCCGTTGGCTTTATCTCTAAAATTTAAAATAATACGCACCTACTACATTGTAATTTGGATATGCTTACCTATATCCCATGAACGAAAAGTCACGTTTCGTGTTGAGGGTAAATAGAGTCAGCGAGAAGACCACGGTGAAGGTAAGTGCCAGTGCTTGTAACACTACGATGGTATCATAAAATGATACTATGACACCCACGGTATATGACTGCACTACGGTCTGTAATACATAATAATTGATGCGCAATACATAATAATTGATGTGTAACTAAAATAAATTAATTTTTCTCAAAAATGGCCCGGAAACTCGTCATTGTCTGCTTTCTATCAGACGGCGAAGTGCGTCATTGACGATCAGTCAAAAATTAAAAAAAAAAAACTCAACTGCATGCCCCGGAAATTTGTATGAATTTACTTCCGCGGCATGTATAAGCGCAGGGAATGTCGTATGAAATTTCATTATCGTACAGGTACTTTTTTTTTAAACTGATAAATACGCGAAGGAATTCCCAAACAGCCAAGTCTGCATGTTCTGTATCTGTCAATTGACGCGAAACCAAACGTTTTTATCCGTGTCTGAAACAGCGCAATGTATTTCAGAACGGAATTTAAAAAAAGAACGATCCATAAAGAGCGGGAGTTCTTGTCTTGTATCAGATTTATTTAGCTAAATTTCATGAAAATAGTTTACTAGTTTGGTTTAAAAATTAATAAAAGGTCTTAATTTTTATAAAAAACGAGAAATCTACATGCGAGTTTTTAACTTGCCGTGTTAGTGTGTCTGTTAAAGTCAAATATCGGTGAATACGAAATAAGACTGGCGTTCCATTGGACTTGTTGTAAGTACTTGGCTACATTTGCGTGCGTGTCAATGCTGTATTATGAATACCTAATATCAAGGTTTTTTTTCATTTTTGAGAAAAGCACTATATAAGCCTCGGCACGTGAAAGGCTTTGCAGGCTTCGTACATATTAAAGGGCCTCGGCGAAGCCTCGGCCCTTTAAACCAGTACTCAGCCTGCAAAGACCTACTTTCCCGGCCACGGCAATAATGTACTATTAAACTGGACCCAATTTTTGGGGAATAAAATGGAAAAAGTAAAAATGAAGTTTATCAAACTACTAGTACCGAAGGCGATTCACATACAAAGTTATTTTCCTTTTTTATGCTGCCTTTCAATTTACCCTGTTTTTTTTTCTTTCTTTCTAAACCTTCCCTGAATCACGGGGAATAAAACAAAAAAACAAAACAGCCAAATCGGCCCAGCGGTTCTCGAGCCTTAGCCAGACTAACACACGCCAATTCATTTTTATATATGATGATGATGATGATGAAAGAAGACTAGTTGGCCCGGTGCGTGAACTTCGTATCACCAGTAGGGCGATTCTTTTTTTAGTCGTTCCTTTTGACTTCTCCCAATTTTTTTCTTTCTAAATCTTCCCTAAATCACGGGAAGTAAAACAAAAAAAGAATCAGCCAAATCGGTCCAGCAGTTTCCGACTCGAGCCTTAGCCAGACTAACTTAACTTCATATATTTCCTATTTAATTAATACTCACAAATGCAGCTAGAAGATAGAGATTAACAGGACTGTCGCGCCTTTTTACTACCAGTGCTAGCAGAGTGCTGATGCTCAATACAAAGGCTACAAAAACCATCCAATCGCTGGAACAAAAAAGATATAGGTTATAAGATAAAGATAGTAAATACAAAAAATAAAATACAGACAGGGTCAAGCAAACGTTGTGACTATAATTTAAACCCAGAATCAGCTATCGATTTTAAGCATGTTTTTAGGTTTTTAATATTTTGTCGAACGTGTTAAAAAAATATATATGGGATTCGGGTATCGCTCACACTATTAATAGACCGGGAGATAGTGACAGAGAATTCCGAACCATTTGTACCAGGCTGGCGACTCTATGGGGCCGTTCAAGTATTACGTAAGCAGATTTCTTACCATTTATACCCCCCCGCCCCCCTTGTCATCAAAAGTAAGCAAAGCTCTTACCCCCTCCCCCTATGCTTACGTAAACATTTTTAGTTATAAATGTTTTTTTATATTGTCATTTTAAAAATAGGAAAATCCATGGAAAGATTAGGTTTAACTGATACACATAGAGTAAGGGACAAAAATATTATAATCAGAAATAATATAATATAATAGATGCATTAATTAGACAAGTGAATAGCGCGTGGTAATTTCCCTAATGCGCGGTAATTCCCCTAATCGGTTCTCAAAGCGAGTGCCTAAACATATGCATTATTTGCGGGAATCCCCGAAAATGCGTTTCGTTTTCACGCATCTATAGACAATGTGAGGGTTGCCATTCGTGTAAAAAAGTAAATAACTAACGATGACGTAATCATCATCTAGACCCCCTACCCCCCATGTCATCCAAAATAAGCAAAACCGACCCCCCCCCCTGGTGCTTACGTAATGACGAAAAAGAAAATCACGGTCAAAGCGCCAGTACCGGCGGTCCAATCGCGTGAGGTGAGGCTAAAACTATGATAAATACATATAATAACAGTCACATTGTATTGTATCATATACTTCCCAAAAATTTAAATGCCATACTGGTACAAATCGTTCTGCGAAATAAAAAAAACATTACTCCTTTAGAGCGGTATGGCGGCCATTTGGCCCCGTCGGAAAAGTATGGCATGGTGATTTTTGTGAATGGCTACTCGACGATGATTAACTGTACAAAAATTAGCCTGGTATAAATGGTTCAATTTCTGGTTTTTAACTAACGTGTTTTCGTCGGTATGTAGGCCGCGCCGGAGAAGTATGGCATTACGCGACCGCCTACTTCGTTTTTCATCGACTATCGGAAACTACAAGATTTTTTGTGGTACAAATCGTTCGACTTTCGTAATTTATCCGACACGTTCGATTAACGCTCACGCGATTGGGCCACCGGTACTGCCGTTATGACCATGATTTTCCTTTTCGTCATCACGTAATTATACCCCGGTAAAGTCGCCAGCCTGGTACAAATGGTTCGGAATTCTCTGTCACTATCTCCCGGTCTATAATCCCATACTCGGCCGTACAAAAAAAAACAATTAAATAAAAGCCTAAATAAATATGATTAGGATCGATTGCTGGGTCTGTGGGTAAAATATCCTCACGTTTTGCTTCACCCTATATACATAGAATAAAATGAAGTAAAATATAACATTCCCTCTCGGGTTAGGAGGGTTTTTTTCCGAAAGTTGGCAATGTCGCAAATAGCTGTCAAATATATTACTCTCAAATTAATGAAAATTTCTAAATATTACCCATGATACAATAATATACCTCGCCAGGTATGACAGTCCGGTAAGGTGTAGTGGTGTGGGTGTCACCCGAAAGTCATTCGCACTGCTATGTGCTGCTAGGGGTGCATTAACGCATTCACTGCCACCAACGCATATATGCGTTTTGCTGACTGCCGCAGTGCCTTGAACGCACATGTGCGTTGCAATGTTCCCTTAATGACAGATGTGGCACCTGGCGAAAGTTCGTAAAACAGAAGTGGCAGTGAATGCGTTAAACTAATCCTCGACCCCCATGCATCCTGTGTTTCCTTAAATCATTATGTTCATTTGTTTTTAACTTGCCCTATTTTGTGTGCTTAAACAAGTAAATCACAATTGTAATGCGAAAATAATTTATTTTGCATTATAACGGCTCGACTTTGACGTACGGGTGACACGCCAGCCGGATCGGCAGACCTTGTTTTCTTAGACCATGATATTACCCAACAAACAAATCACATATTATAAAACAAAGTCCCCCGCCGCGTCTGTATGTCTATCTGTTCGCGATAAAACTCAAAAACCACTGGACGGATTTTGATGCAGCTTTCGATGAAAGCTCCCAGTAGGCTTCATTTTCTCCGCCATCTTGAACTAACATCCTCGTATTTCATCTAATTTACAAAACACTATAACAAATTATATACTAAAACCTTTATCAGGAATCACTCTATCTATTAGTGAAAACTGCATCAAAATCCGTCCAGTGGTTAAGAGTTTATCGCAAGCAGAAAGACAGAAAGACAGACGCGGCGGGGAACTTTGTTCTATAATATACTAGCTTCTGCCTTCGTCCGCGTGGAATTCGGTTATAGCGTTTCCGTGGGAATTGAGTGTTAAACTATAATAAATTAGGTATATACTAAAACCTTCCTCTTGAATCACTATATCTATTTAAAAAAAACCGCTTCAAAATCCCTTGCGTATTTTTAAAGATCTAAGCATACTTAGGGATGTAGTGACGTTCCTAGGTAGTAGTTCGTAGGTAGTGATGACAATATTTTGTGAGCCTAATTCACTGGCTCATCGAATATGGGACTTAAGGCGCTGAAAAGACCTAAATTGGCTTTCTTTTAACAGTATTTAAACAAAAACTATTTGATTTTGTAAGGCGAGTAAAATATATGTTACCTAATATTGAATACATACTAAGGCCCTTGTTCGCCGTCGCTAACCTCGGGTTAGCCTCTAACTCGAGTTAACTCGATACAACTAAACCTAAGTTAAGAGGCTAACCCGAAGTTATAATGGCTTAGTGTAAGTGGCCTTTAAAAAAACTTGCCATTTCATGCATAGATTACATGAAATCATTTCGATGAAAAAAATCGTGAACTTGCGTCTTGTAATCCTATTTAAATTCTATAGGTATGTTTAGTTTTTTAACGCAGATGTCTACAATTAATAGTTTAATATTTAACTATTTTTTAAGATGTTTGTTAGATAAACTGTGTATTTATTTATTTATTACAAATTTGTTGAAAATAAAGAAATATTAGTGCCTCGAGGCATTCTCTACCAATCAACCAAGTGTTAGTGTAGGATCAACTTATATTTTTATGAGTTGTGGGGTTACAACTCCTTAGTTCAGCTCCTAGAGCTATCCTTATGTAAAGTTACAAAAAATACTTGAAATAGTTACCTACATAAAAAAAAATATTTTTTCAGAAAGGCCGTTTTTTTGGAATCTGGAGTTTTCTTTCGCATTTTTTATTTAAATAACATGACTTAGGTTTTGTGTTTATAATCTCGCTGATGTAGTCACTACGCGGAATACGCCCCTTAGAAGGGGAAATATCCTATGACTTCAATGATTTTTGTCTCTAGGTGTAAAAGTCACTATATGGCAACACATCAGTAGCTTTTTTGGAATCTAAATACGGCGTCTAGTTTAGATGCATTAATTTCTTCATAACAATAAATAATTCACGTTACAAGAGATTTGCTTCTTTACATCTGTGCTCTTCTGTAGATACATTTTAAAAGGGGCCCTGAATAAAATTGTAATTTTTACCTAAGCAGCTCGAAAAAGTAGACTTTGCTGTCAGAAATCAGTGAGCTAATTCGTATTTGTTTCACTGAGGGAGACAAAGTATTTTTTGAATTTGTTTTTTTTTTAATCCATTTATCCCATCAGGCAAAGGCCTAAGCCATGCAGCCATAGTGTCACGTTTTAGTTTAATGTGATCAATTTACTATTCTAGACGTATATATTAAAGGGCCTCGCCGCAGCGATGCCTCGGCCCTTTAAACCAAATACTCAGCCTGCAAATACCTGCTTTCCCGGCCTCGACAATAATGTACAGCGTTCCCGCGGGAACTATGCGTTTTTCCGGGATATAATGTTGAACAGTGTTATAAACTACCCCCCCAAATTTTGTTGCAGTAGGACCAGTAGTTTTCGAGTTAAATTTCTCTAAAAATCGTTTTTTGTGTTCAGTATCGTTTATATACATAATCCCTTAGACTTGATAGTTTCTTTTAATTTTCAAGTTACAGACGCGACTTCTTCTAAAGACTTACTATTACCTATAGATGGTGCCATTAACATTACTAATACTAAGAAAGTTAGTTTTTAAAAATATAATGAGTATCTGTACAAAATTATGGCGTTGAAAGGGTTATTCTATTCTATATACATAAGAAGTCTTAATAAAGCTTTGTACAAAATGTCAGATTTTTCTGTTACCTTCCGAGGTTTGCCAAAGGCAAAATCCAAGAACCAACCAATGACTGGGTCATTTAAAAATCAGCAGTAACAGTCAATATATATATATATATGCCATACTGTATACAGGTACACACACACTTAATTTATAATAAGCATTAAACTCAAGCTATGTTTTACCATAGAGAAATGATACAAGAAGACTGGCAGAGCCTATAGTGTAGTGCGTGCTCCAAAACCTGGGTTAACACTAGATCGACATCTAGCATCCAGTAGCTGAACACTGATTAGCCGACCGTTTAGCAGTTGCTACTTGAAGCTAGATGGCGAGCCGAACTCAAAGCATATTTTATTGCCTAACACTTTACAACTTACAACCCGGAGTCTCTGTGTAATAAGAGGATTTCAAAAAGAATTCTAGTTATAATATTAGTTGTAAATTGTATAGAAATACACTTTGCGTTCGGCTCGCCATCTAGTTTCAAGTAGAGGTAGCAACTTTTAAACGGTCAGGTAATCGAGGATCAGCCACTGGACGCTAGATGTCGGTCTAGTGTTAACCCAGTTTTCAGGGCACGCACTAAAGTATTGGCTCTGCCACACTTCTTGTATCATTTCTCTATGGTTTTACATATATTTCTTCTTGTTATCCTTACTTTTGATGAATGAAGGCTTTGACAGGAGCCACTTGCAGAAATACAGTAGTAATTGCCAGGGTAGCCATGAGCTGAATGGCAAGAAGTCCATACACTTTGCGAATGAAACCCAAGCGGATTTCTTTATCTGCATTAATAACATTGTTGCGATATGCAAAGTCCTCCTGTAAATTTTCCAATTGAAATATTAAATTCAAATGTCAGAACAGTAACCTGCTGATCATCATGATTGACACTTTGTTTAAACACACCTGATATACTTTATTAACCTGTTTGGGGCCGCGGGGTTAAATTCACACTGTTAATTAAAGCTTAATTCAATCCGCGGGCCCCAAACAGGTTAAATTGATGGAATAAACCATTTTAGTGACACAGCACAAACAAAACTATACTACCCTAGCTAGTTGATTAATAAAATATATAATAGTTATACACTTATGAAATCTTTACATTTTAAATGCTGTGTAAGTATAAAATTTAAAACCATATTTCTCTGTAATATGACAGACTTCATGAACAATAGAGTGTACAGTTTCTACTTTTAAGCAATAAACAAAAGTTTTTAATTTATTCATGTACCCAGAAGTAGACTCATTAGAACATAAAAACATTTCATAGAAAGGAATTGACCTTGACTGAGATAACCATGTTCAAATTATAGATTAAGTTGCATACCATAAAAAAAATACTTCTTGGTAGCTTGGTACGTGAAATTATCAGTCTTGGTACATGACGATGTCGTAATAATGAATGCCAATAAAAAATCCTTACTTCAACAGACTCCTTTCCTCCCAGTTCACAATCTTCTTGTGCGTACATTAAAGGTATGCCTGCCATGTTCCAGAGCTCTTGAAGTACAAAAAAATCCAAGAAAAACTAGGTATTTAAGAAAACTGCATAAACGACGTTGACGTTTTCTTTATTTTATCGTGAATTTATCGTTTAATTATGGGTATGTATTGTCATTCCCAAATTGACAGTACTAGGGGGGGAGAAACTTTTTTTTTTTTTGGTTATGGCACTAGTAAACTGTGTGCCAGTGTCTAGTAAAAACTTTAGGAATCTCACGATTAAAAATAGGATAGGAAAGGAACACAGTAGGATTTGATCAGGAAAGTTATGGGAAAGAAAATGAAGAAGGATGATAAAGGAAAAAATATATATTTATATTTTAATATCATTTAAAATTATGAAAGAGGATAAAATATTATAATACATACGAGGGTACATTAGAAGACAAGATAGGCGTGTAGGCAGAGGAACGTTAAGGGAGCAAAGGCTGGAAAGGAATAAGGATCGGTCGTACAGAGGGCAGGAGAAGAAAACATGGTCCATATCACATAGCTCAGCCCCACACTGACAGGTTGGAGAATCTAAGATCCCGAGTCTAGCGAGGTGAGAAGGAGTACTCACGTGACCCAAACGCATGCGCATTAATATAGATACGTTTCTTTTTGAAAAAGTAGATTTTGCAAACCACGGCTTGACAGGAATTTCTGGTTGAATATTATAATAAAGACGACCTTTGACCTTGCCACTCTCTGACCAAAGCCTACTCCAAGCTTTGAGTATATAGCCACTGGAGATGCCATAACGTCAACTCTTCGAACAAATTTTTTCGCCACTTTTAGCGGGGGGCGAGGTAAACACGTACAGCACACCACCAAACGACGAAGAACTCTACAGACACAAATTTTGCTGTAGCGATAAACGCACACTACAAAAAAAAATCAACACATCAAAAAATACCCGTACACCTTTGAGTATATAGCCACTGGAGATGCCATAACGTCAACTCGCCGAACAAATTTTTTCGCCACTTTTAGCGGGGGGCGAGGTAAACACGTACAGCACACCACCAAACGACGCAGAACTCAACAGACACAAATTTTGCTGTTGAGATAAACGCACACTACAAAAAAAATCAACACATCAAAAAATACACGTCAACAGATAGAGTTTTCACGTAACTATGCAGCATACATATGCACAAGACTAGTGATGGGACACATCTGAAGAATGAGTCAAATGAGATAAGTAGATGAATGAACTGAATTATTTTACAGTAAGTATTTTATTTTATAATAAAATTGCTAAAGTGGAAATTCTGTACGTTGAAGATACCCAAAAACATATTAGCTTGTATGTATGTATGTCTGTAAGTATCTGTATTTGTGTCCTTAGCCCACACACAGTTTTTTAACTGTGGAATGAACTGTTGTCAGCAGCTTCCGGGCGGATACATATGTAAAAAAATTAAAGTAGATTGGTATTTGTAAGAGCCTACGTACATTAAATCTATATATCTATATATATAAAACAAGAAACTGACTTACTGACTGACTGATCGATCAACGCAGAGCCGAATCTACTGGTCGTAGAAAGCTGAAATTTGGCATGCAGATTCCATAGGGAATATAGGGGAGCAATCTAAGAAAGGATTTCCCGAAATTTCCATAGGAACAGAAAAATCGGGATTTTACATTTTAATATTTCTGCGCATATGAAGTTGCGGGGAAAAGCTACTTATGTTATAACTACCCTTTTACCCGCGACTTCGTCCGTATGTACGGACGAGTTCTCCAATATATACACACTTTTACACCTTGCTCTCTTGTAATAAGGTCCAAAAGTGATCATATATTTATGAACTTGACTGTACTAAGAATTCAGGCAGCTAATGGTTCTATACATAGCGATAGTTATAGGAAACCAAAAACAAAACAATGGATTTTCCCATGGGAATAAGATGTTTTCCCGTGGTAAAAAGTAGCCTATGTCACTCTCCAGCCTCCCAACTAACCCTAAACAAATCACGACATAAAACCTCTCCGTTGCGACGTGAAAGAAGGACAAACAAATGAACTTTCCCATTTAGGTATATAATACCAGCTTCTGTCCGCGACTTCGCCCGCGTGGAATTCGGTTATCGCGTTCCCGCGGGAACTATGCGTTTTTTCGAGATGAAAAGTAGCCTATGTCCTTTCCCGGGACCCCAACTATCTCCATGCCAGATTTCATCTCAATCGGTCCAGCGGTTGAAGCGTGAAGAGGTAAGTAACAGACAGACAGACAGACAGAGTTACTTTCGCATTTATAATATTAATATGGATAGTACTCGTATGGTAGTATGGGCCCGTGTGGGGACTATAGCCCAAACCCTCTCATGATGAGGGGAGGCCTGTGCCCAGCAGTGGGACGCAAATAGGCTGTAGTAGTAGTAAGTATGGATAAGGGTCGTCAGCAAAATGCTCCGAACAGATAACACGTGTCAGTTTCCAAGAATTCTCCTTTATGGATCTTTTGGAAATTTAAAAGGATTATATGAAATAATGTATATAAATAATAGTATATGCATTACACATCACTCGTAGTCCCGAACTAAATATTGTATTCCTTTTACCTAGATCTATATATTTGCCAACATTTCTTTTCAAGATCAGAATAAAATTCAACATCGATGTCCAGAGAAAAGTAATATTCACCTTCCAGGATTTAAATGTAACAAACATCTATACTTATCTAGCAAGTAGCACAGGACCGGTCTGAGTGGCGAGCCTTGGGGGAGGCCTATGTCCAGCAGTGGACGTCTTTCGGCTGAAATGATGATGATGATGATCTATACTTATCTACTAATTAATGGAATATGCAATAAAAAACTTACTATTAAATAAACCTCATTGATTGAATGAATGAATGATTCACTCAAAAGTTGAGTCGCTTTTTTGACTTTAGTCACATCCCTAGACCGATTCGCTCCCATTCATGTTGACATTTTTCTGACGTTTACGTATCGCAAAAGCTTTTCTTTAAATAGAGATTTTACTTCAATAAAAGTTAGTAAAAATACTTATCTATGATAGGAAATGCGATTTTGTTGCGAATTTGAGCGATCAGATCGCCTTTTACACGAGAATACCGCACAAGACACCATTTTTCAGGAGAAACGTCTCGCGTCACGGAACGATGCAAAATGGCGGTGAAGTGACCTTCAAGTGGGTTTATATAAAGAGTTTGAACAGTTGAACCATGTACTTTGCCGGAGGGGATCGCCCATGCATGGCATCTCCAGTGGCTATATACTCAAAGCCGTACACAGATAAAGTTTTCACGTAACTATGCAGCACACATATGAACAATACTACGAGGGGCGTTCAAAATATTCTCGGTATTGATATCTTATAACCTCTTTTTGAATTTGTTTTGTTACTGGCTGGTAAGGTTCATTCTTTGACATTAAAAAAAAGTATAATTCAAACCAAGATGTTCTTTTGTTTTTCTGCAATTTCTGAACAAACACGAACACAATGAGTGAATTAACAATGTTAACGAAATTAGAACATCGTTCCGTAATAAAATTCTTGACGAAACAGGGTAAAAACCAAAAAACCATAAAAGAGGAAATGGATTGTGTTTACCGTGAGTCTGCTCCTTCTTTATCTACAATTCAAAAGTGGTCAAGCGAATTCAAACGTGGCAGGGAGAGTATT
This sequence comes from Aethes cnicana, assembly GCA_963971205.1. Lineage (NCBI taxonomy): Eukaryota > Metazoa > Arthropoda > Insecta > Lepidoptera > Tortricidae > Aethes > Aethes cnicana. The sequence continues at coordinate 16,874,919 of OZ020272.1, forward strand.
GAAGATGACCCTAGACCTGGCCGGCCTGTAGTAGCTACTTCACAAGAAAATATTGATCAGGTGGAAAACCTTATATTGGAAGATGGTCGAGTGAAGATAAAATCAATAGCTCAAGTAACCAATCTTTCTATTGGTACCGTACATGACATTATCCATGACCATCTTAATATGTCAAAGGTCAGTGCAAGATGGGTTCCGCGAATGCTGACTCGACTTCAAAAAGATGTGCGTGCAGCTTGCTGTTCCGATTTTATTGACCTGTGTGGTGAAAATCCTGATGAGGTGCTGCAAAAGATAGTTACTGGAGATGAAACCTGGGTTCATCATTATGACCCAGAGAGTAAACAGGAGTCCATGCAGTGGCACATTAAGGGTTCAGCTCATCCCAAGAAGTTCAAGGTCGTCCCTTCCGCTGGCAAGGTCATGGCAACAATATTTTGGGATTGTGAAGGAGTATTGTTGATCGATTATAAAGAAAAAGGTGTAAATATCACGGGACAGTACTACGCGAATATTCTACATCAATTAAGGGACGCAATAAAAGAAAAAAGGCGAGGAAAGTTGTCTAAAGGTATTCTGCTTCTGCATGACAACGCCCCTGTCCATACTGCTCATATTGCCAAGGCAGCTATTGCTGAATGTGGGTTCGGAACTATAACTCATCCACCGTATAGTCCGGACTTAGCCCCCAGCGACTTCTTTTTGTTCCCCAATCTCAAAAAGGATCTGCGTGGAAATCGATTTTTTGACGATGAGGCGTTGAAGGCTGCAGTAGAGGAGCACTTTTATACCAAGGATAAAAAATATTTTTATGAGGGATTAAAAAAAATAATTGATCGATCTTTTAAGTGTATTAACATAGGGGGGGAGTATATTGAAAAATAAAAAATATCAAACTGTTCATACTTGTTTGTTTTCATTCCAATACCGAGAATATTTTGAACGCCCCTCGTAGTGATGGGACACATCTGAAGAATGAGTCAAATCAGATAGATGAATGAACTGAATTATTTTATAGTATTTTATTTTATAATAAAATTGTTAAAGTGGTAATTCTGTACATTGAAGATACCCAAAAATATATTTGTTTGTATGTATGTATGTCTGTATCTGTATTCGTGTCCTTAGCCCACACACAGTTTTTTAACTGTGGAATGAACTGTTGCCCGAAGTTTCCGGGTTGATACATATGTAAAAAAAATAAAGTAGATTGGTATTTGTAAGAGCCTATGTACATGAAATCTATATATGTATATATATATATATATAACAAGAAACTGACTGACTGATTGACTGTTTGACTTACTGACTGACTGATCGATAAACGCAAAGCCGAATCTACTAGTCGTAGAGAGCTGAAATTTGGATTGCAGATTCCATATGGAATGTAGGGGAGCAATCAAAGAGAGGATTTCCCGAAATACCCACAGGAACGGAAAAAAACGGGATTTTACATTTTAATATTTTTATGCGCATATGAAGTTGCGGGGAAAAGCTACTTATGTTATAACTACCCTTTTACCCGCGTCCTCGTCCGTATGTACTAAGAATTTCCAAGTTTTTAAGTTTCCAATAATTCTCCCTTATATAGGGATCTTTTGGAAATCTAAAAGGATTATATGATATAATGTATATAAATAATAGTATATGCATTACACATCACTCGTAGTCCCCAACTAAATATTGTATTCATTTTACCTAGATCTATATATTTGCCAACATTTCTTTTCAAGATCAGAATAAAATTCAACATCGATGTCCAGAGAAAAGTAATATTCACCTTCCAGGATTTAAATGTAACAAACATCTAAACTTATCTACTGTTTAATGGAATATGCAATAAAAAACTGACTATTAAATAAACCTCACTGATTGAATGAATGAATGAATGATTCACTCAAAGCTTGAGTCGCTTTTTTGACTTTTGTCACATCCCTAGACCGATTCGCTCCCATTCATGTTTACATTTTTCTGACGTTTACGTATCGCAAAAGTTTTTTCTTTAAATAGAGATTTTACTTCAATACACATTTAATAGTTAGTAAAAATACTTATCTATGATAGGAAACGCGATTTTGTTGCGAATTTGAGCGATCAGATCGCCTTTTACACGAGAATACCGCACAAGACACCATTTTTCAGGAGAAACGTCTCGCGTCACGGAACGGTGCAAAATGGCGGTGAAGCGACCTTCAAGTGGGTTTATATAAAGACTTTGAACAGTTGAACCATGTACTTTGCCGGAGGGGATCGCCCATGTATGGCATCTCCAGTGGCTATATACTCAAAGACTCCAAGACTCCCGGAGTGAAGCCTTGGGCAAAGAAACAAGGTCATGAGAATCATTTACATACGAACAACTGTCACCATACTGCACCGCATCCTTAGCAAGAAGGTCAGCTCACTCATTGCCCCTGATGCCCCTATTATTAATAACTATGAGCTTTTCTCGAATCATAAATATGATAGGAAAGTATGTGATACATATAAACGACAAAACCTTAGGATAACTAGGCTTTAATCAACATAAAACATTGCATAGGAAATTACAACAGACATTACATTGAAAGACAGCTATGACAATACACGTCATTCACCCCTTCTTCCTGGTGACTCCAGCTGGTAGTCCTGCAGGTGCTGCGGCAGACGGCGGCATCGGCCGGACCTCCGTGGCGGCGGCGGCTCAGCAGCAGGCTCAGGTTCGGACTCCTGTGAGTCGACGGGTGTTGATTCGGCATCGAGCATCTCCAGCTCGTCCTCCTCATCGGAAAACATTGCGGGTTCAGGAGCTGGGAGTGGCGCTAGTTGTCTGTTTGAAATAGTGGTTTCTCGTCCCTCTTGTGTCCTCACGAAAGAGTATTTGGGATTGCTTTGTAGAAGTTCCGCTTCTTCAACATAAGGATCAGTTTTATTTCGGTCATTTTTCTTTACAAGTATAGGTCCCGGAACGAGCCACGTTGGTAATGATTCTCCATTTGAAGATCGACGTGGATGCAAGAATAATCTTTCATGAGGCGTAGCATTAGTTGAAGTGCATAGGAGCGATCGTATAGCGTGTAATGACACTGTCTAGAACGCAAAGATAATTGAATGGTCTTCCAAAGGGTAGCATTAAGGCGTTCTATTTGCCCGTTTCCTTCCGGGTTATAAGGCGTCGTGCGGCTACAGGCTACGCCCATAGACGTCAAAAATTGTCTCAATTCACATCAGACATAAATGAAGTACCCCTATCGCTATGTATATAGAGTGGCGTGCCAAATATAAAGAATAAATCCTTTAAACAATTGATTACCGTGGCGGAAGTCATATCTTTACAGGCATAGGCGAAGGGAAATCGACTATATTCATCGATTATGGTCAAAATGTATTTTCTGCCTGTACTGCTAGGCAATGGTCCTTTGAAATCGATATTTAACCTCTCAAAAGGAGAAGTCGCTTTTATTAACTGTCCTCTGGTTTTCATGAAACGCGGCTTTATTTCCGCACAAACCTGACATGCCGCAGTCATCACCTTTATGTCAGCGATTGAGTTAAGGTAAGTTCTTCGTTCTGATCCAATGCGCCATTCTAACAATACCAGGATGGCAAAGAGATTCATGCAGTTCTTTAAGTTTATTATGATTTAGGTATGAGCAAACTCTCGAGAGAGCGTCGGCAACTATGTTTTCCTTCCCTGGCCGGTAAACCATATCATACTTATAGCAAGACATTTCGAGGCGCCAGCGTTCAATTTTTTCATTTTTTATCTTATTGTTATGTTTTTGATTAAACATAAATCCAACTGATTGCTGATCTGTTACGAGCAAAAAATGTTTACCGATAAGATGATGCCTCCATTTTCGTAAACTCTCCACGATGGCGCTGGCTTCCTTTTCAACCGATGATTGTTTACGTTCAGATTCCGACAGGGTGCGTGAGAAAAAGGCGACCGGACGGCCTTTCTGGGATAGCGTAGCGGCTATTGCAAATTCTGAAGCGTCTGTCTCAACCATGAAAGTTTCATTGGGATCGATAGCTACAAGACATGCTTTGGCGATATCTGACTTCAGTGTCTGAAATGAAGTTATAGCAGCATTGCTTAAGGGAAAAGTTGAAACGCCAGTTAATGGTTGTAATTTTTCCGAAAACTTTGTTATCCATTTAGCATAGTGAGCAAATAGACCCAAAGCTCGCTTAAGCTCACTTGCGTTTGTAGGAACGGGAAGGTCTAGCAATGGTTTTAGTCTTTCCTGATCCGGTACGATAGAGTTATTTTCTATTGTATACCCCAGAAGATTAATACAATTTACACCAAATATATATTTCTTCTCGTTTAGAGTTAGTTTGTACTTGTTTACGGCGGCCATGAATTTATTGAGATTCTTATCATGGTCGTCCTTGTTTTGCCCACATACGGTGACGTCATCCAAGTACGCGTAGGTACCTTCTAGTTTTTCTGTTTTGATGATAAAGTCGAGAGTCCTTTGGAAAGCTGCAACACCATTTGTCACGCCAAAGGGGATTCTAGTGAACTGATACAGATTACCGCCAGCTTCGAAGGCTGTGTAAAGCTTTTTTCTCTCTAGTATCGGAACTTGGTGATAGGCGCTCTTGAGATCGATCTGGCTGAAGTAATTGTATTTTGCAGCTCTGGTTACGATATTTTCTATATTGGGTAATGGATAAGCGTCTAGCATTGTATATTTATTTATTGTTTGCGAGTAATCCACCACGAGGCGTTTGCGATGTGCTCCACCACCTGCAACCAGAACTTGCGAACGCCAGGGCGATACACTTGGCTCAATCACTCCGTCCTGCAATAGATTTGAAATCTCTTGTTCAATTAATTCTCTATCTCCACCAGAATAATGCCTTGACTTGACAGCTATTGGTTTAATCTCGGGCGATAAGTTCGTAAAAACAGATGCCGGTGGAACCGAGGCTTCCATAACATTGCAAATCTGTAGAGGATCTTTATCTCCTCCGAAACGAAGCTCTAGGCTTGAATGGTCCTTCAAAATGTCATGACCGACAATGATATCCGCACATAAGTTATTTACAATTAGGAGAGGTCTTCGCTTGTAAGTATGCTGTTTCAGTTTAATCGTTGCGAAACACATCCCTTCTACGAACGACACGTAGTTGAGGGATGCTAGTGTAATCGTTTGCTTGCAAGGTTCTTGCTTTAAGTTCATAATGTGGACCAAATCTTTATTGATAAAACTAATGGAGCTACCTGTGTCTATCAGGGCATCAGTGCGTACGTCGTTTATAGTCACAGGTACAGTTGCTTTGACCAGACTCGATGGTGAAGCGGCAGAAATCGCGGTCAGACTTGCGATGGTGTCGGAAACTTGAGACGGTCTTGAAGCGTCGGCTGTGACAGTGTTAACTGGCAATGGCTTACTACTTCTGCAAACGTTCGCAAAATGGCCTTTTCTAGAACACAATTGGCAAGTAGCGTGAAATGCAGGGCATTTTATCCGTTGATGTACACTACCTCCACAGAAAAAACATTTTCTGCGGTTCTGTGGCGTAAATGTAGCGGCATTTGTCTGAATTGGCGTATTTACGCTTGACTCTCCAATTTCAGGAAGCGCATTTAGTACCGGCTCCGCACTGTTTGCTATGATTTTCGAGTTACGTTCAGCTGCTTCGAGTGATAAAGCTTGATTTAGTGTTTGTTCCAAAGTGAAGGACAAATTTTCTAGAAGACGCTCTCTTATTTTCTGAGAGGTTATCCCCGCTATGAACGCACCTCTTATACTTTGATCCTCATGTTCTTGAGCGGAAACCTGCTCGAATTGGCATTCGTCGGCAAGAAGTTTCAGGGCACGGGAATAATCAGAGATCGATTAGTCTGATCGTTGCTTTCGGGTCGTAAGCAAGTGACGAGCGAGAATCACATTTTTAGGCTTTACGTACGCTTTTTCGAGCTGCGACATTGCTTGGCTGTACGTAGAACAGTCGCGGACAAAAGAGTAGACAGTCGGCGACAGATGGTTGATTAGAATCTTCAGTCGCGCCGAGTCCGTTATTGATTGATCTTCTTCTAGAAAATTTTCGAAAGTCGCGCGCCAGTGCAACGATTTTACATCAGCGGCTGTTGTATTTGGTTCGATGTCGAAGCGTTCAGGCCGTAGATAGCGCGACATGGAGATGTGATGTGTTGACACGACACTGGACTTGTTTTCTTTATCAGTCATTTTAATTTATTGTTATGTTGATTAAAATGATACATATAAACGACAAAACCTTAGGAAAACAAGGCTTTAATCAACATAAAACATTGCATAGGAAATTACAACAGACATTACATTGAAAGACAGCTATGACAATACACGTCAGTATGGCTTGCTTTTAAAAGGAAATTTATCTAGGAGATTCTCAATGGCCGTCGCCCAAGATGGACGTTGACGTTTGTTGAGTCTCTCCAATTTTATTTTATTAATCATTTACACCGTACATTTACCTTTATTACCGAACAACTTGCAGGCCTGTGGCCCTTACTTTGATATTGGCGAAGTGTCCAAGACTGAAGCCATTAATTTATATAGAATAGAATAGAAATTTATCTAAAGCTTGAAGAGCACTCAAAGAATCTGTGAAAATAATTGTTTTGGAAAGCTTGATTAATAATACATACTCCACTGCATTTAGCAAACCCAGGCATTCTCCAGTAAAAACTGTAGATTCAGAAGGTAATTTTATCTTCTGAACTATATTAAATTGAATATGGACTATCCCCACACCAACACAACTCTCATTTTAAAACTTAGATGCATCGGTAAAAACAAAAAAATTCATTATGAAGATATGAATTAAATTTTGCAAATGTCTGGAGAGACACAAGGATTCATAACTATTACAAAAAATGGGCAAGGCATATTGACGGTAAATACGAGATTGGATAGACATTAATTTACGATAATTAATAATAAAAGTCGGATTTTTTTATGAAGCCAGTATCTTGATTCCGAAACTAATCTATTTAAAACCTCTAATTTTGGAAAAAGAGGGTGATTGGAAAAATGTATAAGTCTGAACAAAAATCTACCTGATAAATATTGTCTACGAAGATTAAAAGGAGGCTCACAACACTCAACCTGTAAGGCATTTATTGGGCTACTTTTCATAGCACTAGCTATAATTCTCATTGCTTTGGATTGAATTTTATAAATTTTTCCTATTCCTGTTTTACTTTCTCCATTAATCAGGAAAGTTCCATAGTCCAAAACACTCCTGATGAGAGCGTTATATTAAAGTTTTAAAGTAAATGAATGGGCACCCCACCAAACTCCAGACAAACATATCATTATATTCAATAAACGCTCACATTTATTTACAACATGTTCATGACATCAACCTGTTCTTGACAAGATGTTCTGCAACCTTAGCTATCACAGAAGAAAGAGCTATGGGCCTGTAAGAAGATGCATCATTAGAAGTCTTATAATTGGTATTACTTCCGAGATCTCCATGAGGCAGGAATATTTCCGGAAACTAATGCAGAATTGATTAATTGTAATAAATAATTCAGAAAGGAATCATTTAGCGCCAGACTTGAAATTTTTTATTTCGAAGGAATTCTCTAGTGCTGTTAATCGATTCTTGAAGTAAAACCAGATTTTCATTGGACATATCTAATGCATATTGTTGTTCAATGCTTTTTCGCCTACGAACAGCCTGAGAACACTCAGCATCCCACCAAGGGGGTGAGGGCACTTTAGAAGGAGAATCTCCTTTCTTTAGACGGAAACACCTCATCAGCAACTTCAATTATACATTTTGCTAAAGCAGAAGAACTTTCATTTTCATTGCCGTGAAGAATCTCAGGAAGTTGAATAGTCTTGGTGGACAAAATTGTTCTAAATGTATCCCAGTCAGGATTATTCAATCTGTGTTTGATTCGAGAGCTTCTTTTTTTAATTGAAGATGGACAATCAATAGAAGTAGTAAGAAGAAGAGGGAAATGATCACTGTCAAATATAGAAGAGAGGGGAGACCAGGATATAGTAGATGCCAAATCAGGCGTAGAAATAGACAGATCAACAGCACTTAAATTCTCACCGGGTCTGGTTCGGCGAATAGGAGATCCAGAATTTAAAACACATAAATTTAAGTCATCTAAAATATAAGCCAGTTGAGCACCAGCACTATTGGTCATGCTGCTTCCCCAAGCCTGGTGATGTGAATTTAAATCCCCAAGGAAAAGAAAGGGTCGAGGAAGAGAACTAAGAAGAGGATTAATTTCATCAAGAGAAGAGGGTGTAGCGCGAGGAAGATAAACAGAAATCAAGGAAATTCTACCAATGGTAACTCCAATTATACTAACTTCAGAGTTTATAGAAATATTTGAATATGATATTCTAGAAAATGATAGAGAAGTTTTAAGTAATAAGGCGACTCCGCCATACCCATCAGCTCTATCATGACGTAAGCATACATAACCGGGAACACCAAAAGTGTGCCCAGACTTTAACCAAGTTTCAGAGAGGGCTACAATCACAGGATTGTGCTTATTCTGTATATATAAAAGGCAAAGGTGACTGACTGATGTATCAAAGCACAGGCCAAACCCTTAAGGCTATAAACTTGAAATTTCGCAAACTTATTCCTCTTATGACGTAGGCATCCACTAAGGAAGGATTTTGAAAATTCATCCCCCAAGGGGGTGAAATAGGGGGTGAAAGTTTTAGATAAACGCAAAGGCCAAACCCTTAAGGCTACAAACTTGAAATTTCGAACACGTATTTCTCTTATAACGTAGATGTTCAATAAGGAAGGATTTTTCAAAATTCAACCCCCAAGGGGGTGAAATAGGGGGTGAAAGTTTTAGATAAACGCAAAGGCCAAACCCTTAGGGCTACAAACTTGAAATTTCGCACACGTATTCCTCTTATAAAGTAGACATTCAATAAGAAAGGATTTTTCAAAATTCGAACGCCAAGGGGTTGAAATAGGGGGTGAAATGTTTCATTAAACTTTTTATTCCTTGGACATATTTGCATGAAACTTCATACGAATTAAGTGCGGCAAAAATAATGAGTAACATATTACAGAGTTTTCTAAAATTCAACCCTTAAGAGGGTAAAATAGGGGATGAAAATTTTAAATAAACGCACAGGCCAAACACTTAGGGTTACAAACTTAAAATTTCGCACACGTATTCTTCTTATGACGTAGGAATCAAATAAGGAATGATTTTTCAAAATTCAAACCCAACGGGTTGAAATAGGGGATGAAAGTTTTAGATAAACGCAGAGGCCAAACCCTTAAGGCTATAAACTTGAAATTTCACACACGTATTCCTCTTATAATGTAGACATTCAATAAGGAAGAATTTTTCGAAATTCAAACACCAAGGGGGTGAAATAGGGGGTGAAAGGTTTAGATAAACACAAAGGCTTAACCCGTAGGGCTACAAACTTGAAATTTTGCACACGTATTCCTCTTATAACATAGACATAAATAAGGAAGGATTTTTCAAAATTCGAACGCCAAGGGGGTGAAGTAAGGGATGAAAGTTTTCATAAAACTTTTTATTCCTTGGACATATTTGCATGAAAGGGCGTGCCAGGATGAGCTAAATGATTCTGCCCCCGACGAATTTGGGCTTGTAATTTTTATGGTTGGTGTGGCTCTACACCAGTAATTATTGTGCAAAATTTGAGCACCCTAAACATTATAGTTTTTGTAAAAAAAAAAACGAAAAATCATTGTTCTTTGATAACTTTTTTTCTAGTTAACCGATTTTAGTATAATTCACATATGTTGTACATTGAGTCAAGATAATTATGACATAATAATATTTTCATTATGTCATAGCACAAAATAAAATAAACGCTGACTAAACTTTTTTTTTTTTTAATTACTTACATGTTAGAGACCGCTCTAGTTTTTTTCACCAATAGTACACCCACTAATAAACTACAACATGTATTTTTTTCAAAATTTTATCTGAGGGAGAACATAGAGATAAAATAAAATACTTTACTAACGCACGATAATCAAAAAGAGTTAATTAAATATTCCGCTGCAATACTAATGCATTTTTTTTAATTTAACGCAGCGACATATAAGTGGCCAGTATTAAATAGGTATGCAATCTGCACGTTTCTCTAAAGAGGTTTCACACATTTCGTATTATGTTATATTAAGACGAGTCTAGGAAATGTATGTAAAGATATCTCTATGTTCTCCCTCAGATAAAATTTTGAAAAAAATACATGTTGTAGTTTATTAGTGGGTGTACTATTGGTGAAAAAACTAGAGCGGTCTCTAACCTGTAAATAATTTAAAAAAAAATTAAAAAGTTTAGTCAGCTTTTATTTTTTTTTTGCTATGACATAATGAAAATATTATTATGTCATATAATTATCTTGACTTAATGTACAACATATGTGAATTATACTAAAATCGGCTAACTAGAAAAAAAGTTATTAAAGAACAATGATTTTTCGTTTTTTTTTTTTTATATAATAACTATAATGTTTAGGGTGCTCAAATTTTGCACAATAATTACTGGTGTAGAGCCACACCAACCATAAAAATTACAAGCCCAAATTCGTCGGGGGCAGAATCACTTAGCTTATCCTGGCACGCCCTTTCATACGGATTGAGTGCGGCAAAAATAATGAGTAACGTATTACAGAGTTTTCTAAAATTCAACCCTTAAAAGGGTAAAATAGGGGATGAAAGATTTAAATGAACGCACAGGCCAAACCCTTAGGGCTACAAACTTGAAATTTCGCACACGTATTTCTCTTATGACGTAGGCATCCACTAAGGAAGGATTTTTAAAAATTCGTAAGGGTTGTAAGTTTCCATGGTACTTCCATGTTCCGTTAAAAGGCTCACTTGAAATATTTTATGAGAATTCTAATTTAATAGTATTTTTTAGGGTTCCGTATCTCAAAAGTAAAGAACGGAGCCCCTTATAGGATCACTTCTCAGGAACGCGTAGCGGTGTCAATTTGGAATTTATATTAAACTAGCCGTTGCCCGCGGCTTCGCCCGTGTAGACTTAGATTTTGCTTACTCTATGATATTATGCATATACATGGTTATAGTTATAGAAGTATTGAAAAAACGGGTTTGACCAGTAGAAAACCCGTTTCCGTAGAAATATCGGGATAAAACTATCCTATGTTATTTCCGGAATCTCAAACTACCTCCATTCCAAATTTTATCCAAATCGGTCCAGTCGTTTCGACCTGAAGGAAAGAGAAACAAACAAACACACTCACATTTACCAACTGCAAATAATAAGTTTGTAATGGTAAAATTTAATTTCCTCCAAGTTTGTATGGAAACCTCGGTGCGCAATACAAGAGGAGTGCATTTTTTTACATTACAAGGGCCTAATCCTTTTCGGGACGAAGACAAATCCAAAAAATTAAAGATCATCGAAATCGGTTCAGCCGTTCTCCAGTTATAAAAAGTCCCCCGCCGCGTCTGTCTGTCTGTCTGAATGTTCGCGATAAACTCAAAAACCACTGAACGGATTTTAATGCAGTTTTCACTAATAGATAGAGTGGTTCCTGAGGAAGGTTTTAGTATATAATTTGTTACAGTTTTCTGTAAATTAGATGAAATACGACGATGTTTATTTATTTTCATTTCTCATACTCTGAAAGTTGATCGTTGTTCATCTGCGTAGCGGGTTGTAAGTGATGCATGGCGACCCTAGGGTCGGAAAGTAATTGGAGGATTTGACATTCATCTCTCTGTCTCTTTCTAACTCATTTGCAAATTCATATGTCAAAACAGGACGAATACATGTCTCTCGCTCAGTTTCAAAGCAGATAATCTTGGGGAATTGGGATTTTTTTATTGGCAAATTATTTGGAAAATTAATTGGGCAATGGAACAACGAATACAGCCAAGAAATCATTATGTACAATATAATTTTTCATTCCTAATAAAGAAAAAAGGTATGAAAAACTTACTTAACTTGACAAATAATTAATAGTTTATTTCGAAATAAATATGAATAACAAGTCCGGTTTATTCATACTTATTATTATTATCTCTCGCTCTTCAAATTTTCAATTCAGTCAATCTTGGCGAATTTAATTTCTTATTTTGGCAAAATAGTTGGCAAAAAAATTAGGCAAAGAACTACGAATACAGCAAAGTAATCATTATGTACAATATTATTTTTCGTTCATATTAAGTAAAGAAAATACGTATATTAATATGAAAACTTAACTAAGTATCTAAGTTGGTTTGGGTGTTCGTCGAGTATTTGATGTTGGTCTGCCGGCGTTCCTAGCGTCTGCTCGGGGGGTGGCGAGTCTCGTTGCTAAAATTTTGTCTCATGATGGCAGTGACTTGCGCATTCCTTTTGAGGAGGAAGCTATTTGTGCGTGGCGTGCAGCAAACCCAAGTCAGAGTTTGCCGACATTTCCGGAGAGGCAAAGGTCGTGGGATGAGGATGGGTGCAAGGCAGCTTACGAAAATCTCCTTGGGGCCGCGGCAGGTGTTGAGGTGGCGCGCTTGAAGGCGGTCTCGGTCCCGGAGGCAGGAGCATGGTTGCATGCATTGCCGTCTCCAAATCTGGGCACTCTTCTGGATGATGATTCCTTGCGGGTGGCTGTGGCTCTGCGGTTGGGGTGCAAGGTTTGTGAGCCTCACCTATGCATTTGCGGCTCAACAGTAGAAGCCAACGGTCATCACGCTTTGAGTTGTCACCGCTGCGCAGGCCGATTTCCTCGGCACTACGCGCTTAATGACATCATCCGGAGAGCTTTCGTATCCGCGAATGTTCCTTGCGTGTTGGAGCCCCCCGGTTTGAGCCGTACGGATGGTAAGCGCCCGGATGGCCTCACTCTGATCCCCTGGCAGAGGGGGCGCTGTCTCATTTGGGATGCCACCTGTGTCAGTACGTTCGCTTTGTCGCATTTATCTGGGACGACACGGATGGCAGGCTCGGCTGCTGAGGCGGCTGCTCGGCAGAAGCACGCGAAATATTCGGCACTGGCGGCCTCCTACGAGTTTGTCCCTGTGGCCGTGGAGACTGCGGGACCTTGGGGTCTGGAGGCAAGGTCACTCGTTTGTGAATTAGGCCGTAGAATTAGGGATCGAGGTGGTGACCCCCGCTCTGGGTTTTATCTCGTCCAGAGGTTGTCCATCGCCATTCAGCGCGGTAACGCCGCTAGCGTGATGGGCACTTTCGGGCGGGAGCAAACTCGGGGCGGATAGTTGATTTGATTTTAGATTTTAGGTTTAATTTTGACGAAGCATGGTGTGGATTTAAATATGTATATGTGTAATCTTCGTGTTTTTTGGAATAAAGATTGGTTTTTTACTTAATACATAGCCGAATATTAAAATAAGTAGTCATCATAATAAAGTCGAATAACATAAAAAAAAAAAAAAAAAAAAAATATATTTTATGACAATTCTAAATAAATATCAATTTCAAAATCCAGTTTATTTACTTACTTCGCGCGCTCGTAATGAATGACGCTTCCATTGCGCCGCCATTGTTGCGCGAAGGATGCGCGGAGGTGTTTCGCGCAGAAGAAGAATGAGCGGGAAAGTTGACAATTCATAAACACAAATATACGGATAGAAAACTTTCTATAGCGACGAGGTGTTATTACTCAGAGAAATATTATTATATTCAGATTACTTAGTGAAGTTAATAGATAGTAATAAGAAAAATGAGTTCTTCAAGCGATTCCGAAATGGAGTTAACCCCTGAGGAAATAAGGCAAGAGGCAAGAATGGCTATGGAAAATATTTTGCCCCAAGTTTCAAAACAAAGATATTTGAAGGCCTACGATTTTATAAAATGGCGCGCAGAAAAAAACGTGAAGTCACTCTCGGAAAACGTGTTAATCACATACCTACTTCAGTGAACTATCGAACAAACTGAAGCCTTCTTCGTTATGGAGTATTTATTCTATGCTGAAGTCTACTATAAATTCAAAACATGACATCGACATGAAAAAATATTCAAAACTGACCGTCCTGAAACGACAGTCCACCGGCTTCAAGAGCAAAAAGTCGAAAGTATTTACCTCTCAAGATGTGACAACTTTTTTAAATGAGGCGCCTGATGAGATATATTTGGTAACAAATGTGTGTATTTATTTACTGGGCTATAGGTACCTAATGTGTAATAATCAGTTTTGTTATGTTTCATATACTTTTAGGTACATGTTATTTAATTTCAACATTTTGTTACAGGTTGTTATGATATTTGGAATAAGTGGTGCTTGTAGAAGTTCGGAAATTACAAACATAATGATAGATGACATTAAAAAGCACGGGAACTTGTTGCTGGTGACACTGCCGAACACGAAAACTAAAATCGTTAGGAACTTTTTTATTAAAGAAGATATGGTTACATTTGTGAATAAATATGAAAGTCTCCGCCCCGATAATATTGAAACACAACGGTTCTTTCTAAATTATCAAAAAGGGAAGTGCTTGAAGCAAGTTATCGGTAAAAATAAATTAGCAAGTATGCCAAAACAAATAGCACAATATCTAAACTTGCCAAGCACAGATCTATACACAGGGCACTGCTTCCGCAGATCTTCAGCGACTCTTTTAGCCGACTCCGGAGCTGATTTAACCTTGCTTAAACGTTACGGAGGCTGGAAGTCCAGCGCCGTCGCCGAAGGTTATATAGAAGAATCGGTAGAGAACAAAACTAAAATATGTCACAAAATAACGGAAGCAATAAACATACGCCCACAAGAGCCTCGGCCAGGAACTTCAAGAGATCAAAAGTTCAGTAACTTCGTCTGATCTCATTCACCACGACGAGGAACAGATTGTATCTCCTACATTTACTGCACAAGACCCTCCATCTCAAGTGACGCAAAATGTATCTAATTTGAATATTCCAGGGAAGAACGTGTCACTGTCTTTTAAACATTGTTCTAATTTTACCATAAATTTTAAGTAATAAGTACTTTTTTTTCAATATATTTTTCAACCACGTCATGTTTTTTTCACTTTCCTCATATTCAAAATGAAAAGTAGAGTGTTTAACTCGGGCAAAAGGCACCCATTTCACACTCGAAATATTAGCGCTCTCCCTACGGTCGAGCGCCAAACTATCTCGTGGGTGTGTAATGGGTGCTTTTCATCCCTTGGTTAACAATCTACTATTATTTATTTATTTGGTCTACCTACTAATGATTGTAACATCAATTCTAAAGCTATGTTATGTTAGTTCAAGTTGGCGGATAAAATCAAGCCGGCTAGGAGCTTTCATCGAAAACGCTGCCTAACCCCTTTGAGGTATATAACAAAACTATGTATGGAAGAATTGTTCCTCTTATTAAGGTCTACAAAAAAGTCTGCAATGGTATAGGTATATCTTTTAAGAATAGTTTACTTCACCTATTTTAATTACTAAAAAAACCCATATAAAGTGTGATTTGGAAAGCTACACTCGGCGTCCAGATTCGATCTTCGGTCCATCATTTCGTTTAACTAAGGCACTATCAACTACGCTATCGACTCATGTTACGACCGGCTGAAATATCGGTTCAGATACGTTTTAATTATGTTGCTTTTAAATAACAACGCCATCTTACGGCGACGTAGCTCTGCGCCATCGACGCCGAACCGCTTCGTTCAGAGAAAACTCTTAGTGTTATCCATGCACTTTTGCAGCCGACTGTACATGAGTTTTTTTATCAGGTTGACTTACTATTTGTGAGCGTTGTTTTATTACTTACTTTTTATTTTATTTTGGACCGGTGGTTAGCGCGTGCCTAAGACAAAAGAGTTTAAACTAATTAGTTAACGCGTTTTTAAGCAGAATAAATAAGACGACGTTAATAAAGGTTTTATTTTGCAGCTTATAATGTTTACTAGCTTTTGCCCACGACTTCGCCCGCGTGGAATTCGGTAATCGCGTTCCCGCGGAAACTATGCGTTTTTCCGGGATAAGAAGTAGCATATTTTATGTCCTTTCCCGGGTCTCCAATTATCTCCATGCCAAATTTCATCTCAATCGGTCTAGCGGTTGAAGCGTGAAGAGGTAACAGACAGACAGACAGACATAGTTACTTTAGCATTTATAATATTCCTAGCTTCTTCCCGCGACTTCGCCCGCGTGCAATTCGGTTATCGCGCTCCCGCGGGAACTATGCATTTTCCGGGATAAAAAGTAGCCTATGTCCTTTCCCGGGACCCTGACTATCTGCATACCAAATTTCATCGCAATCGGTCCAGCGGTTGAAGCGTGAAGAGGTAACAGACAGACAGACGGACAGACAGACATAGTTACTTTCGCATTTATAATATTACTAGCTTCTTCCCGCGACTTAGCCCGCGTGGAATTCGGTTATCGCGCTCCCGTGGGAACTATGTCCTTTCCCGGTACCCTATTTGCATACCAAATTTCATTGCAATCGGTCCAGCGGTTGAAGCGTGAAGAGGTAACAGACAGACAGACAGACAGAGTTACTTTCGCATTTATAATATTAGTATGGATTATCTCACAGAACCCTAAAAACGTTTATCATAGCCGACCATTGGTTTCACATAACATCATTATGCGACCTTTTAGTCCTAAAACAGTCGTATAGAAGTCGCATTGTAACTTAGACAAGATGGCTGGAATTTTAGTATGAAAACAAAATTTAAATAATTTTGTACAATGATTGAATTTTCTAAGAATTTGTGGGGGGCGCAAAGATTTGGACAAAAACACACCTATATTTATCATAAAACTAAAAGTCCCATAAGAAATAGGCGCACTGAACACATTTCTCTCACACTTTTTTCGCGTCGTTGTGAATTTCTTCTGAGTAAAATTCTTATGAGCATTTCAACTTATCTTTAAAATTCCACAATGCTCTTATCAGTCAGGAACGGCAAATGTGTACCATAAAAGTCGCTATTAAACCCTTATGCGACATTTCAGTTACTTTGTAACGTCTATATAACTGTTATGGAACCACTAAAGTCCTATAACAGTCCGGATATAACCATTATGTGACCAAAAAGTTGCATTAAAACTTTTAAGCAACATTTATGCAACGATAAATATTATAGTTCTTGCCGGACTTTTATACAACTTCTATATAACTAAAAAGTCGTATAATTTGGGCCTTTTTCGCGTTTAGTCAACGTTGACAACTACGTTTATACGACCAACTTTGTGTACCAAACAGGGAATGCAAAACGTATTTGTAACTCTTATATTTATACAACGTTATTTTGTTAGTTGGGTTAAATATAATAAATAATTATCTTGGGACATTTCACACACATTGACCTAGCTTTAACCTAAGTAAAGCTTGTACTATGGGAGATAGACAACGGTATGAATACTTATAAGTATAAAGATTTACATATAATTCCAAATTAAACATCTCACGTGAAATTCTTCATGTGTAAAAATGACGTCCTTACAAGGTGCCTACTTTAACAAGCAGTCTCCGTAACATGGCGTAAATATGGCAAATTCGTGTCATAAATTAATTGTTTACAAAAATATTTCGATTGATGGAACAAACGCAAGGTAATGTTAATCACCGATGATACGATATTCCATGACACTTTTACTTTGCCTACGTGATTTCTGCAGCCTTTTATCTGCGTGAAGAGAGTCGGCATTTTTTAAGGGTTTCGTATATGTTGTTTGACATCCGCAGTCGCCGGTGTCTCGCTGAGCACTGTGTCACGCTTGGTGTCCAAACTTGGATTGGACACCAAGATAGTGGGGTCATATGTCGTGTGCGTAGACACAGTCTATAGTGTTACAAATAAAAAGAGATAATAATAAAGAGATCTCTTCACGTTCTTGGAACTAAAAACTACACTTAGCTTAGAGTTGAAGAGGTTAAACTTTAAACGTTGCTTAAATTAATCCTGTGTATACACGAGGAAACGTGATAAACAGATGTATCTGTTTATGTTGATGATATTCTCATTTTATATTATAAAGGAAAAGGTTACAAACGAACTCAAGTTTAAGTTCGAGATG
Source organism: Aethes cnicana (assembly GCA_963971205.1). NCBI lineage: Eukaryota > Metazoa > Arthropoda > Insecta > Lepidoptera > Tortricidae > Aethes > Aethes cnicana. The sequence continues at coordinate 16,892,863 of OZ020272.1, forward strand.
AAAGATTTGGGAAAGGTGGAGCTCTTCCTTTGTATGAGAATAAAACAAGAAAAGGACACTAAGGATCCATCAGGAGGAGTAAATCGAAAAAGTGCTCCGGAGATTTAAGATGGAGACCTGCCAACCAGGAGTACTCCAGGAGTTGCAGGGTACCGATTCCAAAAACCGAGTGAGTCATTCACACCTGACAGCAACATATCTTACATATCCTACAGAGAGCTGATAGGAACATTGATATAAATTGCTGTCTGCTTGAGACCTGACATCGCTCACTCAGTAAACTTTATGAGCCAATTCTGTAACAGTTATGAAGATATCCGTGTAGGGACATATGTGCAACGTTCAAGGACTTCAATGGACTGCGAGATCTGCACAAGATAACTTGAAGCCAGGCTCACTCCGTACCGTCAGCATCTACGTGTAGAGCGACATACGCGTAACGTTCAAGGACTTCGATGGTTGCGGAAACTGCACAAGATAACTTGAAGCCAGTCTCACCCCCACCCACCCCACCTCACCATCACCATATCCGTGTAGAGCGAGCGACTTACGTGCAACGTTAAAGTAATTTGAGTCCGATGGACCTGCGAGAACTGCACAAGATAACTTAAAGTCTGTAGTAGCCTTGTAGAGCGTCATAAGCGCAACTTTCAATTACTTTGATGGACTGCGAAAACTTCACAAGATAACTTGAAGCCATCCTCACTCTGTACCTACCGTCACCAAGTCACCTTCTCCGTGTAGAGCGGCATACGAGGATACGCGCAACGTTCAAGGACTTCGATGGACAGCGCAAACTGCACGTGAACTTAAAGCGAGCCTCATTCCGAAGCATTACCATCTTCGTGTACAGTGTCAGCGACATACGCTCAGCTTTCAAGGACTTCGATGGACTGCGGGAACTGCACAAGACAATCGAAAAGCAATCGTCATTATCCTCGTTTTGATGGAAAACCCGAGCCGTCCAAGGATTTAAAATTGCCGTCGAAGTACCATAAGACAACTGTCGAAACTTCGGAAGTGAGTGGAGTGAGGCTGACTATTACTCACCATCATGTCCGACATCAAGACTCATAAGAATCACCAACGCTCATTCCGCCCGACAACAGTACAACCGTCTCTCCGATTCCCATTATCATCTCAGAGCTGCATAGCCGGCTGATTGTGGTCGACCGGTTGCGTGCGGCTAGGGTTTGCAATCCGGATATCCGTCAAATTTCAGATCCGGATCCAAAGTCTCATGGGATCCGGATATTTCGGATTTCACGGATTCGTGAAATATTGGGTTATTTGGTCATGACCTTAACAAAAACGGTTTTCGATTGTATTTCTGAATGATTTCGTACAATTTTTTTTCCATATTTTATTGTACATTACTTATTTCATTTAATTTTAATTACTACAGCATATAACGAACAGATAACGTCATGAAATAAATACGAATGTTGCTGAAACTAAACAGTAGTAACTAGTGACAGTAACACATTTAAAACTATAGCTACTTGGATACCTTCTGACTGGATACTGGATATACTTGGATACCTTCTGAACTGAAAAATAATAAAGTTCTACAAAAATTAAAAAAATCTAATAAAAAATTCTTCTATCTTTATTTTTTTATTTTTATTTACATAATAGTTAATGGCACAATTTGTATGTTGCCTTTGCAAACATAAAACATGCTTGCAGAAAGAAAAAACGCCTCTCTCTGACAGGCGTTTCAGCAGCTGTTCAGTTTCACTCAGACAACTTATTAAGAACGGTTATTCAACATTCAATATTTAAAAAATAAACGTGTTATAATGATGAAGAGGTAAGTAATCAATTATGAAATATGTATAGTTTTCGTATTCTTACATTAACAGTAAGTTTTAATGTCGATTACGACGTTTAAAGGAAACTAATATTAACACTTGTCAATAAATAGTCATGAACTGGAACAAGCATAAATTTAACAAAAATGGAATAGCACTAGTTCGCAAAAACCAACTTTCGCAAATAAAGCTACGTAAAGTAGCACTTTTTGAGCAACTGTATTAAAAAATCTATTACTTCTCTCAACTTTCGCATCAAGAAATTAATGTATAAATGCATCCCGCTCGCACGCTGTCAGATTCGACATGCCATCCCCTTGTAATAAAATACTTAATAATCCAACCAATTTCCACTGCGCTTATTTTATTCACTTTAATGAAAAAAGTCGGGAAAAGTCAAAAGGAACAGCTAAAAAAGGGTGATACGAAGTTCATCGGGCCAACTAGTTCTTAATAATTATAAGTAATTAATTTAAAAAAAAAACGACGATTATTTTTACATTTTTTATAAACACTGATCTCTAATTAGCAAACCGACCATAGATATAGTCAAAAGTGGACAACTCGGGGCAAATTCTCTGACAATTCGAAATGATTTCGTAAATGACGGACCCAATACAAAAATAACAGATTGAAATTCTTATATTGTCATTTTTTTTTAAATATTTTTTTTTGGGCCTTTGTCATTAAATGACGATGCCAGCCCATTGGAGCCGCTCTAAACTTCTCCTCAGTAGAGTGTTGTTATGGAGGAGAGAGGTAGGTTATTTAGTCAAAAAGCTTAAAATCATTTTCCCGGCATCCGAGGCAGGCTCAGACAAAATTTCCTGGAATGTTCCCAGGTTGGACTTACTCAGATGGAATTTCTCAAATAACCTTTCTCTCTCCGGCCGAGTCCGAGCACACTCCGCCAACCGATGATACACGTCTTCGGGCAAAACGCATACCTCACAATTTGGGGAAGGCATCTTCCTCATGAGAAACGCGAATCCGTTTAGCGGAGCATGGCCTGATCTCAACCTATGAGCGGATACAACTTGGCTTCTAGATAAACCTAAAGTATCGAACCAGGGCCACCGGGGGGGCTCAGGCTGGATAGTTTTGTACCATTATACCCTTATCTAATGAACGCTTGTCGAAATATTCTTTCCAAAGACAGTGTATATTAAATTTAAATTTAGAAAGCACTTCTGAGAGGTCAGGAGCTATAATTATTTGGGTTCCTTCAGATGATGCCCGCCCGGCCAGCCGATCGGCCTCCTCATTGCCTTTCACGCCAATATGTGACGGGACCCACTGGATCTTTACGCATTTCCCTTTTGACTTTAGGGATTGTAACTGTTCCAATATTTCATACCCCGGTGAGATGCATCGTTTGCCGGTAGTGCAGCGTTCGACATGCTGGATAGCACTTTTGCTGTCCGTTATGATGACAACATTTTGTGAGTTCAGTGAACTTACGTAAAGCAAGGCTTTGGAAATAGCGAGGAGCTCTGCTGTCATTATAGATACATTGGTGGTAATTTGGAAGCATTTCCCCGAGTTGGAAGAGGGGTCATAATATGCGGCTCCTATCTTATTGCGGTGCTTGGACCCATCAGTGAAAATTTTGTGCCAATCATGAAATTTTGTATTAAGTTCCAGAAGTACATTCATTCTAAGGAGTTCTCTCTGGTATGTGTGTTTTGCATGTTCAATGCACTCTAATTTCTCAAAAAGAACATTTTCAAGATCATAATAAGAACACCAATAGTTAATCTTGAACAGAGGGGCTGGGTATGAGGTAAATATATAGTACATTATTGCCGTGGCCGGGAAAGTAGGTCTTTGCAGGCTGAGTACTGGTTTAAAGGGCCGAGGCTTCGCCGAGGCCCTTTAATATGTACGAAGCCTGCAAAGCCTTTCACGTGCCGAGGCTTATATAGTGCTTTTCTCAAAAATGAAAAAAAAACCTTGATATTAGGTATTCATAATACAGCATTGACACGCACGCAAAGGTAGTCAAGTACTTACAACAAATCCAATGGAACGCCAGTCTTATTTCGTATTCACCGATATTTGACTTTAACAGACACACTAACACGGCAAGTTAAAAACTCGCATGTAGATTTCTCGTTTTTTATAAAAATTAAGACCTTTAATGAATTTTTAAACCAAACTAGTAAACTAATATTTTCATGAAATTTAGAAACACATTTAAATAAATTAAATGTTCTTCAGAATCGCGCATTGCGAATTTGTGGAGGTTTTATCCGTACTACACCGATTCATGTGATGGAGAACGAACTATGTGTGCCTCCTCTGGCTATTCGTAGACAATGGTTAGCGTCGAGATACTGGCTCAGGGTTGGCTCCTCATCACAGGACCTGGTGGTAGAGTTGTTATGGATAGGCTGGCTACTCAGTGTGAGCTCCGGTACTGGAGTAACAAAACGATACCTATTCTTATAGTCGTACATAATTTTTTCAAGACGTTTGATATTCATAAGACTGAAATCCTAAATTTGTACTCTGTTGGTATATGGGTCTCATATATCAACATAAAGTCGTGTATTGTTTGGAACATTGACGATATAGCAACGGCTAAAAAAAACATTCCTTCTCTCCTTATGAAGCAATTAGTTTTTAAAATGTTAGATCAAAACTATAGGGAATTTCATAAATTGTATACAGACGGATCTAAAAACAGGGAATGTGTTGGTGCTGCATTCTTCGACCCTCGTTTGAATATTTCGAAACAATTCAAATTAAATGATAAAATTTGCATTATGCGAGCTGAGTTAATAGCCATTCACGAAGCTCTTCTGTACGTACAATCGAGCGGGTTAGACAAGGTTGTCATTTTATCGGACTCGAAGAGTGCACTGCAACACCTGGCGCGGTGCGTCTCGGGCCTCCGAGGCATGCCAGTAGCATTTGATATCCTTAAAATACTTTTTAGTTTGCTTTCTAACCACGTTCAGGTTGTTTTGCAATGGATTCCGTCTCATATAGGCGTATCTGGAAATGAGCATGTGGATAGGCTGGCTAATCTTGCCTTTTCTACCGGAATTGATGTTTTATGTAAACCTTATGGTACAGAGCTGGTAATGATAGCTAAAGAAAGAATATTTAGGCAATGGCAAATTGAATTTCATGCAGCATCCGTATCAAAAGGTATTTGGTACCATACGATTCAGAATAAGGTCTTTAAGGTACCCTGGTTTGATGGAGCCTGTCTTCCCAGGGCTTTACTTGTAATAGCTTTTCGTATCAGGTCTGGTCACATCCCCCTTAATTGGTTTTTTAAAATGATGAGAATATCGCCATCTCCCTTGTGCGAGACTTGCAATAAAACAGAGGACTTAATGCATTTTTTGGTGGAATGTGACTTGTACCGCTCTATTAGGAATAAGTTTCTGGGTCATCTGAACCTACATAACGGTGGTTTGAATTTTTTACTTGCAAATCCCATGTCTAATGATGCCTTGCAAATTTATAGATTTGTTAAGCACGCCTTCCTTATCCGAGGATCTCCCTCTAGCGGGAATTCTCCATAAACCTTTTTTTTTCGTTTTCTTGTGTCCTCCAATGAGGCTGGCATAGTCACTCAAGTGTACTTAAGCCTCTATAAATATTTGTTGATTAAAAAAAAAAAAAAAAAATGAAATTTAGCTAAATAAATCTGATACAAGACAAGAACTCCCACTCTTTATGGATCGTTCTTTTTTAAAATTCCGTTCTGAAATACATTGCGCTGTTTCAGACACGGATAAAAACGTTTGGTTTCGCGTCAATTGACAGATACAGAACATGCAGACTTGGCTGTTTGGGAATTCCTTCGCATATTTATCAGTTAAAAAAAAAAGTACCTGTACTATAGTGAAATTTCATACGACATTCCCTGCGCTTATACATGCCGCGGAAGTAAATTCATACAAATTTCCGGGGCATGCAATTGGGTTTTTTTTTTATTTTATTTTTGACTGATCGTCATTGACGCACTTTGCGGTCTGATAGAAAGCAGACAATGACGAGGTTCCCGGCCATTTTTGAGAAAAGTTTTTTGATGGTTTCGCTGATTGTTACGGCCAAGAGGGGTTTATTTTTCTTAATCCAATAGCTACCGCCACATTGACCTTCTAATTCAATGATAGCGTTAGTTGTGATATTATTTGCGCAAGCATGGGTTTTTAAACAGAATTTTGTGGCGAGGTAACGACGTCTTATTTGTAAGGGTTGGATGCAGAGTTCGCTCTCCATGACGTGGATGGGGGTGGTTCTAACAAATCCGCCAATGATGCGCATGGCCTGGTTTTGGACTTTGTCTAATTTAGAGATGTTGGATCTGGCGCTATTGCTATATAAACAGCATGCATAATCCATCCTGCTACGTATTAGACTAATATATAACCTACGGAGGTGTTTCGGATGAAGTCCCCAAGACGCCCCAGCAAGTACTTTTAAAATATTTAAAAATCTTTGTGTCTTCTCACAGATGTAATTTATGTGTTTGTTCCATCTCAGGGATTTGTCTAGCCAGACTCCGAGATATTTGATGGAGTCTTCAGTACTCAGATGTTGACCACGCACCTCAACAGACAGTGAGCGCCTGTTACGACCCCTGCTGAAGATGCAGAGTTTTGACTTGCTAGAAGAGATATCTAAGCCAAGGCTGTCTAAAATACGTAACATGATGTGCAAGGCTTGTTGCATCTCACTGGTATATAAAACATAATCGTCCGCGTACTGCAAAATGGACACGGTGCGTATCTCACGACAGATTTGAAAGGTAGCAATATTAAGCAGAAGGGGTGACAGGGGGCATCCCTGAGCTAAGCCTTTGCCAGTCCATCTTACCATCAAAGATCCTTCTTGCTCACCTCGTACTACAAGGTGTCTCTCACTCAGAAATGCCCACAAGTATTTACAAAACTTAGAACCAACTCCTAATCCATCCAAAATGCGGACTACACTTTCGACGGAAACATTGTTATAGGCCCCTTCTATGTCCAGAAAGCATGCCAGGGTAGGCAAGTTCGAGGTGAACCCAGTTTGAACATAAGAGACGAACCGTGTTAAGCAGTCTGAGCATGATTGTTCCCGTCTGAATCCTACGGTATCCCGGGATAGGATATCGTTTTTTTCGATAAACCATTCAAGACGTTTTACAATCATTTTGTGGAATATTTTACATACACAAGACATTAACGAAATTGGTCGAAGTTTTGGAGGTTGGTCCTGAACATTACCTGATTTAGGAATGGGTATAACTTCTATTTTTCGCCATTGTTCTGGGACAATTCCGTATTTAAAAATATAGTTATACAGCGATAGCAGATCCGACTTAGCAACAAGGGGAAGGTTTTAAACCAAATACTCAGCCTGCAAAGACCTACTTTCCCGGCCACGGCAATAATGTACTATTTTCTTAATTTCGACTTGTCGGCTTTTATCACACGAGCACTGTCTAGCCGCTGACGGCCACTTGTACCTATGTGTGTGTAACGACACTCATTGACGTAAAATCGTTCTAAAAATCAAATTCTCGCCGGCGACGTATGCACGATACTTACAGTCTTAACGTATATTAATTGCAATATATTTCTTGAAGCGTCTAAAGTTGTTTCCTTTCTGCTGCCCACGCCACCAATCGCCACTGAAGATCTTCGGACTCTGAACAAGCCTTACGTTGCAGAGCGGCAACCACTAACAAACGGGCCGCGGGTTGAAGCCGGCACGTACTTGTGTCGGGCGCGACGAAATCAAAGAGTGCGCCGCGCCTGGTAGGTATTGGTATAAATCTACCTAATCGTAATGCAAGCAACCGTGCAGTGGAACCCTAGCATTCAAGTTCAAGCTACAGAGGGTTCCGTAGATAGAAATCTGTAGGTAGGTGTTTTGACATTTCAAAGGAAGTGAATGAGGCCTGGTGTCGACCTCAAAATCTTTCTAAACCCAATAAATTTTCACTTTTTACCAATTTTTGCCACAACAGACCTCTGTTACAGTATTTGCCATAACGTAACCAACCGGGATCCCCTTGTTTCCCATAAAATTTCGTTAATCAGAAAATGTTAGTCATAAAATTTATGGAAATAAGTACCATTAGTCATAATAATCATAAACATAACTTGAGATACTCCTAACGTTCAGGAGTCATAATATCAAGTGTAATACACATCGTTAGTCATAATATTGATATCCATAATATCTGAAGACATACTTGTTTATTATCAGAAACTTAATAAATCATAAGCTTTTAAGTCATAACTGTTTTAGATCATATTGTTTTATAGCCTTAATTCATTAGAATGAAATACTGCGACAGACGAAACATTTAGGTTAGGTTAGGTTAGAGTATGAATATTTACAGAAACGAAATGCTGCGAGAGACGAAACATTTAGGTTAGGTTAGGTTAGAGTATGAATATTTACAGAAACGAATTGATGATATCAAATAATAGGGAGAAATTGTAAAAAAAACCCTCATTGTGCATAGAAGTAATGACTAATGAAACAGCTTGTCCAACCTATTGTCATTTTATTGTTGTTTTTAAAGTGTATGCAAAATAAAGTTATTTCTTTCTTTCTTTCTTTCTTTCTTTGTAATGTAATTCAACGTTTTTATTAATTATACATAAATTCAATTCAATTCAATTCAATTCAATTCTTTATTGTGATCACATGGTCATTATCAGGTGTTATATAAATATGACTAATGTAAAATTCACACCAAACGTTATGTCAGAAAATTTTAGGATCAATTACATTATGACCAATGATAGTTCTGGGTATTGATTGGCATGACTAATGATTGTTCTGACCCACGACTATTATGCCTTACAAAATTAGATAATTCGATTTTATGGCTTTTTATATTATTTCTAACGGCATTATGACTTACAATAATTATTACCCAAAACATAATGACTTGTGAAAATCGGAACTTCGATGTTATGTCAGTCAATATAGACCCGTAACCAACCATTTCATCAGATAGAATATATATAAAAAACCAGAATTACGCTATTTGATTGAAGACCCCGTATTTCGTACGGTTTCCATGTAGTACTGAGCAGATGAAAGCAGTATAAAGCAAAATGGGGTAAGTGAGGTATCGCGAGTCGGTCGGGGTGTAGAATGCAGGTTGTTTACGGC
>OZ020272.1:16902016-17110914 GCA_963971205.1 Aethes cnicana
TATTGGCCGACTTAAGTGATAAGTAATATTTGGGTGAAGAGGTGAGGCAGAGTGGCACTGGCGGCTTGCGAGGCGCGCCGGCAGCGGCTCGGGGCGGCGACGGGCGCCGCGCTGGGTAGGCGGGTAGAGGAGGCGCCGCGCGCCTGCCTTGGGCCCGCGCCGCGCGCCCAACTCTTAATTGCTGAAAGCCTCGACCTTGTTCTCTATTACCTACATTTCCGTACAGTTTATTTTTCGATATCTTTTGTTTTTAACCCCCGATGCAAATTGAGAGGGCTGTTATAACTTTAACGTGTCTGTGTATCTGTGTATCTGTCTGTGGTATCGTAGCTCCCAAACGGATGAACCGATTTTCATTTAGTTTTTTTTCCATGTTTTTTTTTGTCCAAGCCATGTTTCATCAAAATCTGTTTAGCCGTTTGAAGATCATCAGCTCTTTTCTAGTTGATCAGGGGATCTGACTAACTTCCTTATGTCCGATTGATTCGAAATTTGGTACCGTGTTGCTACAATGATATTGAAAGTATATGGTAAGGTAACCATGGTCTGATGAGCCGTTTGAAGATCATCAGCTTTTTAATAGATAATGAGGGGATCTGACTACCTTCCATATGTCCTATCGATTCGAAATTTGGTACCGTGTTACTACAATGATATTGAAAGTATATGGTAAGGTAACCATGGCCTGATGAGCCGTTTGAAGATCATCAGCTCTTTAATAGTTGATGAGGGCATCTGACTACCTTCCATATGTCCGATCGATTCGAAATTTAGTACCGTATTACTTCAATGTTATTGCAAGAACATCCTACTTTAAAAAGGACAAAATAAAAGTAAAATTACAAAACCCCCAACACAAAAAAAAATCCTAAGCTAACAAATAATATTTTAATCCTATTATAATTATTATCATCACATATATTATGTAAGTTCAATTATTTTTATTTTCCAAGCGTCGTCGAGTCGGGGGACCGCTAAGTGAGAAAAACAGGTGTCAGGAAAAATATATTTTTTTAATTTTTATAAAATTTTATTCTATTAATGTAAGTAAAGAGTGACGTTCGAAAAAATACGTAACTTTCCTGTGTGAAAATCCGCATTGGGAATAAACTTATTGACTGTTTCAGTATTTGTTGTGATGGAGGCTTTAATAATGCGTATTTTGTGAAAATTTCACGTGTCTAACAATAATGGTTCATTAGATAGAGCTCTTGAAATGAGACGAAGAGAAAAACAGTTACTTGTATGAAGACCCCAATTATGTAGATATATTTTAATTTTTTAGTATTTGTTGTGATAGCGGCCACAGAAACACGCATTCTGTAAAAAATCAAATCTCTACCTATTTCCGTTGAAGAGATAGAGCCCTGTGACAGACAGACGGACGGATGGACGGAAGGACGGACATCGGAGACATATTAATAGGGTTCCGTTTTTCACCCTTTGGATACGGAACCCTAAAAACTATAAAACCCGAATGTCGGAAATCTAAGCTGAAATTATTATTATATAGAAACGTCCAATTTCATAGACGAGGGCGGTTTGATAAGTCAGTGACTTTAAGTAAAACAAAAACCATTTTAACATATAAACTTTTTAATTACAATTCTGATCTCCTTGGTAGCTCGCAGTTTTTTTTTAAAGGTCGGAAAATAAAAAAGTTATTGAGGCATATGTCGAATACGGTCGGAAAATTGTTGGAAAATGGAGAAAAGCGAATTTCGTGTGTTAATTAAACATTACTTTTTACGTGGAAAAACTATTAAAGAGACTGAAAACTGTTTAAAAAAATATTATGGGGAATCTGCTCCTTCTCATGGAATGGTACATAAGTGGTTTACAGAATTTCGTTCTGGGCGTGCCACTACCAATGACGCAGAACGCTCTGGTAGGCCAATTGAAGTCACCACTGTAATGTCGTGAATAAAGCTCACGATATTGTTTTGGATGACCGTCGAGTTAAGATTCGGAGATAGCTGAGACTGTACACATTTCATCTGAACGAGTTTTTCATATCTTGCATAATATTTTGAATATGAAAAAGCTTTCCGCAAGATGGGTGCCGCGTTTGCTGATAGCCGATCAAAAATGACTTCGTGAAACAACTTCCGAGCAATGCTTAGCCAAATTCAAGCGTAATCCCAATGAATTTTTACGTCGTTTTGTGACGGTAGATGAAACGTGGATCCACCATTATACGCCAGAGACGAAAAATCAGTCAAAACAGTGGACTTCTGCTAACGAAGGGGCCCCAAAGAAAGCGAAAAGCGTTAATTCGGCAGGAAAGGTAATGGCCACTGTTTTTTGGGACAGCCAAGGGGTTATTTATATAGATTATTTGGAGAAAGGTAAAACAATAAATGGCCCTTATTATGCTACATTGTTGGAAAAATTCAACGCAGAAGTTGTGAAAAAACGGCCACATCTGGCAAAGAAGAAAATCCTTTTTCACCACGACAATGCCGCTGCACACTCGTCGGCAGTCGCAACAGCCAAATTAGTAGAATTGCGTTGCGAAATACTGCCCCACCCACCTTATTCTCCGGATTTGGCCCCATGTGTTTTTTTTTTATTCCCAAACATGAAGAAATGGCTCGGTGGGAAAAGATTTTCATCAAATGAGGAAGTCATAGCTGAAACTGAAGCATATTTTTCAGGGTTTGACAAAAAATATTTTTTGGAGGGGTTGAAAAAGCTGGAACATCGTTGGATGAAGTGTATGGAGTTGAAAGGAGATTATGTAGAAAAATAAAATTAAAAAAGGTGAAAAAAATATTTTTTTATGCAAAAAGTCATTGACTTATCAAACCACCCTCGTAAAGGGTCGATGGATGGTTGCTCTTCTTGATCGTTAAATTTTTGCTTCACTTATACTGGGTAAACCGTACAAGGTAGGTACATTAAAACAATATATGAAAGAATTGTAGACCTCAAGAAGCTGCGCAGAAAAGTCTCGACAGCATGTATCTATCTGTTACGGTTTCTATTATCCAAGCATTTTCTATTAGTGAAAAAGTAAAGGGCCCCATAGTATCCATTTTGAAAATTATGATGACAATTTTTACTTTTTCGCAATCTTCTTGACAAGTTCTTCATTTTGATACTATTGTATAATTCAACAATCTTTTTTTTTCGTTTTCCACTTTAGGTGGCTCCACGATCCAGCCACCATTTTGTTTTTTCATATAAGCCCTCTAACAACATTTGGGTCGATGAGACAATTCAACGGCTACTTTATTACTTTACAACGCCAATTAATGATACCTCAATCATGAAAATCGGTTCAGCCGTTTGGCCAAAACATGGTAAGTAATAAAGAAAATTACAAAACATAGATAGATAGATACAGTACGACACAACTTAGAGGCGCGGGTCAAGCACTTAAGCCGTTGACGCAGAGTCTATTTTTGCTTAATCCACGCGTCTTCTAAGTTGTGTAAACCTGTACGCACGAAAAACATAACTCTCCTTGACATTCGCGTAAAAAGAAAATTAGGCTTGGTATTTCAATATTTTTTTTAATGAGTATTATTAGTTTTTGATACTTACCTATTCATTAATTGTGTAATATGCCTTACTTAATAAAATTCGTTTAAGTTTTTAAATAAATATATGTTCTGTTTATTCCTTTTTAGGGTTCCGTACCTAAAGGGTGAAAAACGGAACCCTATTAATATGCCTCCGATGTCCGTCCATCCGTCCGTCCGTCTGTCTGTCACAGGGCTCTATCTCCTCAACGGAATTAGGTAGAGATCTGAAATTTTCACAGAATGCGTGTTTCTGTGGCTGCTATCACAACAAATAATAAAACGTAAAAATATATATATATAAATGGACGTCTTCATGCAAGTTAGTGTTTTTTTCCTTGTCTTGTTTCCGGCACTCTATCTAATAAATCGTTATAGGTAGATACTTGAAATTTTCACCAAATATTTGGTTGGATAAATGCTCCATAACAACAAATACTGAAACTGTCAATAAATTTATTCCCAATGCGGGAAATCCACACGGGAAAGTTACGTAGTTTTCGAACCTATACATGCATTAATGCAATAAAATATTATAAATAAAATAAGAATAGTATTTCTGACTCTTTTAGAGTCAGAAATACAAAATACAGAATTAAAAAAAAGAAAAACTGAAAAAAAAACTCAGTATAAAAAAAACAAGAAAAAATGTGTGGAGAGTGAGGTTTGAACCCACGGTCACTCGATTAACGCCCGGTTCCTATATCCAAACAACGCCTCGTTTTGCCTACGGACGGTTAAAATTTGACAGATTCTCTATGGAACAAATGTCAAAAATCAACTGTCCGTAGGCAAAACGAGGCGTTTCGTGGATATAGGAACCGGGCCTGAGTTTCCACATCTCTCACGAATACACCACAAGAGCGCCTTACTACACTGGCGAAATTAGGTATCTTTAAGTTCCATAGTCATAAAATCATAATGAATAGTACAAAAGTCTAATTCAAATTTCGAATATTTTTTGTACATTCAGTCAAGTCATGACTAATGGTCCATGTTGCCAGTGTTTTTTTTCTAATGACCTCATCGATGTCGCTGGCGGGTAAACTAAAGAAGTATGTTTAGTTTAAAAAATAATAGTACATAGTTATGATGAATTAATAAATTCTATACAGACGATGATTCCCAATTCCAATAATATGTGATTTTTCTCCTATCTTCCAATAAAATCTTGTTCGGCTTCGACCCTGCCTGATAGGGTCATAAGTCATAAGGTACTTAGTGTTGTGATTAAACAAAACAATGACAATTGTAATGCGCAAATAATTTATATCCCATTATAATGGCAGAAAATATTTCCTTATTTTTTGTTTTATTGCAATAAAGTGGCAACTCGACGTTGACGTACGGTGACACGCCACCCGGATCGGCAGACCTTGTTTTCTTAGACCATGAGTATATAATATTTTGGATATAAAATAATTAATACTGCATCATGATTGTTTCTGAAATGGACATAAACCGCTTGAATTAATAAGAAAATAGGCTCAAGCTGTTTTGGAGATCCTTTTACTGCCAATCTCTAAAGTATATGTACTTACTTATAACGATTTTATTGCCTAACCTAAAACAGTGAAATCCTTGCCCAGGCAAGGCTTGTTCACTTCTTAGATAAATATTTCAACTAATTATTAAATAAACTTTGGGGCATCCGTATTAATATTAATATATAAGAATACATTATTCAAGATGTATCATTTTGTATTTGATTTTTCTTCATTTTTTTTGCGTCAAAACGGCTGAACTGATTTTAATGAAATTTTCTATCGAGATAGTTTAAGACGCTGGAAATAACATAGGATAGTTTTTAACCCCACATTTATCATCTAGGTAAGACCATTTTTTAATACTTGTGTTTTATATACCTGGCTTGTTTTCTTTCCTCATATTCTAAATGAAAAGTAAGTTGTTTATCTCGGGTCGAAAGCACCCATTTCTGCCTCGAACTACTTCGTTCGAGTGCAAAAAAATCTCGGCAGAAATGGATGTCTTTCAGCTTTCTCATACTCTGAAAGAAGGTCATTGTCTGCTTAATTAGCGTGCAGAAAGTGGTCCATCGCTGCACTAGAGCAGAAAAGTATTATTTTTTAAATGTGACGCTTTGAATCGTCGGCAACGGCAAAAGTCTATACAGCCTAGCGTTGAAAATGTCGGCAAAAAACAAATGATTCTTTCGGGAATTTATGAAATTTACGTTTTTTTCGGATTTTTAAAGAAAAAAGCCAATAAGTCACTACAATTTATTTAAACGAAGTTTTGATGTCATAAGGGCAATTTATACAGTTAATTATATGCTCTGTTAGCCGTGTAGCATTAGGATACGTGTACTCTTTAGAGCAAAATACACATTTGGCTATTTTTTTTGTTTAAGTACCTCGGTTGTCCCAATGTCTCCAAACACCGCTTTTTGCACGCGGCATTATAACGCACTTTTGAAGATCACTAAGAACTGTTTTTCAATATGAGTACTAGGTAAGTAGGTAGGTACTATAACAATCTAAGTGCCGTATTTAATTACAAATTAATCCAACTGATAAGCGTAATGAAGCGACACGATTGTGACAACTGAACTGAACTGACACCGATGTCAATATTGTCAATAATCATTTACCTACACACTCACACCAGTATTAAGAAAAATAACTGATTGAAACATTCACGAAAAAAAAAACGTATAAACGTTTTTTTCGGAAAAATTGAAGCGGTAAATTTCATGATTTTTCCGTAAAAATCATGAAAAAAACGAGCCGTTTGGAATGAAACGGGATTTTTTCCGGAAATTTTCAACGCTAATACAGCCACCACAACAATTAATTTTAAAAATGAAACGCATTTCTATCATGTTTAAAACAAATAACTATAACTTTTAATATAATGAACGCTATTATACTATACAAAATTTAGAGAAAAAAGCCAAATATTTCTTATTTAAACTATTAAATCAGCAGGAAGCCGCTAGCCGTGTCAAAAATAACTGGCTCGATTTATTGCGACGTTTAACAAATAATGCGTGAAAAAAAAGAAATGAAAAATAAAATGGGTTGCATCAAATAAGCAAGTGGACTCAAATCAACGTTAAATATAGCGCCAAGGTATCATGCCATAGAGAAACGTAATTTTTTCTCCATAGTGAAAATCTCGGTAGCCATGTTTAACGGGCTCATTGTCGTTAATTTTATTATTGATGAAACTTAAGCTAAACAAGTAGAAATCGAAAATTCGAGTACCTACATCTCATGTAGTAGTTAAGTATATATTTAGTATTTAAAATAATGAATGATGAATCATGAGTGTTTCTGAAATGGACATAAACCGCTTGAATTAATAAGAAAATAGGCTCAAGCTGTTCTCCTTTCCAGGATCTCCTTTTACTGCCAATCTCTAAAGTATATGTATTTATAACGATTTTATTGAAGTAGCCGACCTAAAACAGTGAAATCCTTGCCCAGGCAAAGCTTGTTCACTTCTTACATAAATACTTACTACTACAGCCTATTTGCGTCCCACTGCTGGGCACAGGCCTCCTCTCATCACGATAGGGTTTGGGCTATAGTCCCCACGCTGGCCCAGTGCGGATTGGGGACTTCACACACATCTTTGAATTACTTCGCAGATGCGTGCAGGTTTCCTCACTATGTTTCCTTCACCGAATAGCTCAGTGGTTAATTCAAATTGAAACATAAATACTTATTTCATCTAATTATTAAATAAACTTTGGGGCATCCGTATTAATATTAATATATTATAACGCATACATTATTAAAGATTATAAATTTTGTATTTGGTTTTTCTTCATCTTTACTTTACGTTTTTAATCCGACATTTTAACGGAATCGAGCTAGGTAAGGCAATTTTTTAATACTTGTGTTTTATATACCAGGCTCGTTTTCTTTCCTCATATTCGAAATAAAAAGTAGAGTGGTTAACTCGGGTCGAAAGCACCCATTTCTGCCGAGATGTTTAGGCGCTCGAACGAAGTGAGTCTTCAGCCCTCGGTTAACAATCTACTATTTCATTTCTCATACTCTGAAAGAAGGCCATTGTTTGCTTAATTAGCGTACAGAAAGGTGCTCTTCGCTGCTCTAGAGTAGAAATTCAATTTTGTTTGAAGTTTGGCCAACCACCGTTCTAATTAATTTTAAAATGAACGTATTTGTATTATGTTTAAAACAAATAACTATAATATTTAATATTTGTAATTGTATTCATCATTAATATTTATCCGAAATATATATATTTTAATTTAGTATAATGAACGCTACTATACAAAATTTAGAGAAAAAAAAACAATTATCACTTAGGGTTAGGTTGATTCAAACCGTCCGTGAAAGTTAACGTTATATATTTTACTATGGGATAAACTATCGTAACTACGAGGCCGACAACTTCCGTTCCCCGCCGATGTACGTATAGTGCTTTTCTCAAACATGCAATGAAATAAATAAATAAAATAATATTTTATATATAATATATTTTGTCTTTTTACTTAAATAAAATTGCGATACCTATGTAGCAAATATGGTTCATGTTTTTTTAATAGCTGTATTGGCACAATGTGATAGCGAACCATAGAGTAAATATTGCTTGTAGCTTTTTTTAATGGCGGAATGCCAATATGCTGTGTCACAAATATATCAAACGGAAATTTAAAAAAAGCGAGTTGCCGGCCTAGGCCTGCAACGTTTGTATGAAATTTCATTATAGACCAATTGTCTAGCCGCGCCTGAAACGTGATACTTCCCAGGCTAATAAGAAGAACATAATACCAATATTTCATTGCATTTTTGAGAAAATTACTTTACAGATTGGCAATAAAAGGATCTCCAAAACAGCTTGAGCCTATTTTCTTATTAATTCAAGCGGTTTATTTCCAATTCAGAAAATTTTCTTGTGAGTATATGTACTAATATTTAAACAAGAATGAGCACTGTACGAATTGATTCCTTAAAAAGCTGGATATTAGAAGCTGAAGCTACACTCATTAAAAACGATCTCTGTGAATATGTTACCTAAGCCAACTGCGCTGCGGAGGCTGATTAGGCTGTCTTAGAGAAATGGGAGATGGAAGATGCCAAAGCCAGGGCTGATTTAATACTTTGCATCAGTTCAACGGAAATTCGTCATGTAAGAAACTATAAAACTTCTAGAGAAATATGGTTGCGTCTAGAGTCCATACACACACAATGATCTCTTATCTACAGGATGAAATTTTTTTTACCATTCAAATTTTCACGGCGGATCCTTTAGTGAAAAACTAAAAATACGTATATTTTTTCTTTCAGTACAAAAAATTCGAGAGACATTAGCTGAAAGATATCCTAAAAACCTGTTTACGGATAGCTGAGTGGTGGAAGGCGGCAACAACGCTCGCCCTGCCCCCTTGTACATTTAAGTTGCCGAGACAAACTTACGGAAGTGCACCGACCGGTTTCGCGGAGATGCGCGTGCGACTAATTTGCAATTTGCATTGGTCGAGAGATAGGTGAGCGTGGCTCTACCCTTCACCGCTAACCTGAGCGTCACTCAGCTCCCGATTAGCCACACGTTACTAATTATTATATAGAATAGATGATGATGAATTGATGATTTTATGGAAACCTTACTAAGACATAATGCAGAGTTATTATACTTCTACAAAAGTCAACAAGTGCTACCGAAATCTAGGCGTTAGCGGAACCCCGGCGGCGCATGGCGCAGCGCGCCGCACTGCGGCTGCGGTACATACGACACGAGGTGCCTGGCGCGATATAAGTAATCGCACACCGCTGACTGACATAACCAACGAGGGTTTCCTAAATGAAATTATTTTTTTGTTATTATGTACTAGCTTCTGCCCTGGTCTTCACCTCTCGGTTCGGTTATCTCGTTCCCTCGAGAACTATGCGTTTCGTGATAAAGAGATTCCACTTCAGACGTGCGTTGACTGAAATTTCACAACATGAGGCATGTCGTTTTTCATTTTAAGACTTGCACCATGCACATCAGAGCTAGCGTCTGTGTGTAATTCGAAAGGTCACTCTGGATTAAATATCGTCAAGACAGGCTCTGAAGTATCCCCCTATAAGGGTCGATTTCTCAAGCAATAATTTGGATGGCACTGCTGAAGTTGAGGGTGCAGAATGTATGTAGGTACGGAATATCTGATTACCTAAGGTGACACAACGGTGAACTATGATTTCAGCTCGACCGATACAAATCCCTCCGCGTATTCCATCGAAAATGTACTGCGGCGTTAGCTCATATTGAAAGGTCGTAAGCGACACATCAGTTTTTGAAATGGACTAAGTATATACTAACCTATGTACTAAGTCCATGAATGAATGAATGAAATGTTTATTTGTTGAATTTGGTTATACAGGTGGTGTTTGACGTTTGATTAAAAAACTGTATAACATATCGCAAAACTGTACTAAAACATGCTTCATGTTTTCACGGAACGAAATAAAAAAATAATGACACTTTAATCCATCCCATTCGACTGTTCAATAAAATATGTTTTCTCTGCTATGAAAGTTGTCTAACAAATTGAGGTCATATGAAAAATACTATACGGGGTCAAGCAAAACGTTGTGTGATGATATAAATAAAAAAATCGCGTTCTAAGTTATTATGATTATGACTGATGAGAAAATTTTTAATTCATATCAAATTTCTCAAAAATGGCCGGGAAACTCGTCATTGTCTGCTTTCTATCAGGCCGCGAAGTGCGTCATTAAAGGTCAGTCAAAAATTAAAAAAAAATGAGCTTTTTTTTAAATTTTGACTGGCTTTTAATGAGGATTGAGATAATATATATCGAGATATCGCGCCGGGAAGTATTTTAATACGAAACCCTTGTTACCCAAGTTACGAACTTCGGGTTACCCAAGTTCGTAACTTGGGTAACCCGAAGGTCGTAAGGAATAAAAATTGTTAATGAAACCAGGTGTGCCGTGCAGAACCTAAATGGCAGTATCGGGCTATTTTTAGATTTTTCGTTTTTTAGTGATCCGTAATCAGCATTTCAAGATGCACATGTGTATCTAATCGGTATTTCATTTGAACAACGGGAACATGAAAAATAAAGCCTCCTAAAATACAGTACGGACAGTTGTAGAATGCTACATACTACTTAAAACGCCGTAAAACATGCAACGGCTACGAATTTTTGCCAAATACTACTTAAAATGCAGTATCAGTGTTAATTTAGCATAATTTTAACCGTATTCTTGCTGGAAAACCAACTAAAATGCAGTAGGTACCATTTTTTTCTCAATACATACACATTTTAGGATTTCACTGATTTTAGACGTAATTACTAAACTAAAACGCAGTCGCAGTGCGGTGTGACGAGGCATGGTACTGCGTTTTAGATGGTTATTTCAATGATTTTGTGTTATTGTCACTGTACCTACCTACTCTATGTGACTGCAACCGCAAGTATAATAGAATTAGCTCCGCGATGAAGCAAAACCTCCTGATAAAGAAACTCGTCTCGATTTGACTCTTTTGCACCTAATAGGCCTGAAAGCGCATTACATGTATCTATCTGATGTAGATGATCTAACTAACGCGCCTCATTTTCGTCTTGTTTTCAGAGCACGCACAGTTAAGTTGTAGGCATTGGCCAATTTAAATGGGTATCATTTGTTTTTTAATAATGAAATTTTTGATTTTGCGCTTCACTTTACAGAAGCAGTTACACAGTAAGTTTTCCTAAAAACGATTAATTAGTTTACCTCGCTCATGTAAATAATACTACTACACCTAATTAAAGTTATTTTTATTATTATTAGGGGGTGTTGTAGGGCCATATATGTGTCACCTCGACCATTGCTGATCTATTGTGACGGCCCTTTGTGTAGTTATAGTTCATCAGAAATACCCGTTGAGTCCAAGAAGTTCCAGACTCTTTGGGCGTTGATGTTTTGTATCTCTTCCGGGTGTATAATGTGACTCCCTAGGTGGATGCTTCGTTTGTGGATGAGGGGTCCACACTCGCAGAGGATATGCACTGGCGTCTCCTCCGCTTCGTGACAGAATCTGCACATTGTGTCCTCCCTCATTCCCCATTGTGCTAAGTGTTTATTTAGTTTGCAATGTCCAGTCAGGCTCCTGGTTACTGCACATGTTTTAAATCTTTTGAGTTGTAGGAACTCTTTAGAAAACTTTTTTTCGTATCCCCTGATTAGGGTTTTCGAATGTTTTTGTCCTGGTACGGACTTCCACAGATTGATCGATAATGATTTGTATTCGTTATCTAGTATATTGTAAGCTCTTTGTTTGGTTATACCACAGAGGGGTTCGGGGCCGATTTGGGGATTGTCAGCCCCGTCCCTCGCGAGCTTGTCAGCTTTCTCGTTTCCATCAATGTTGGAATGCCCAGGTACCCATCTAAGTGTGACTTTATTGGAGCTTCCAAGGGCGTTTAGGTTTTCCCTACAGGTCTGGACTAGTTTTGAGTTAAGCTCAAATGAATCTAGTGCCAGGATGGCCGCTTGGCTATCTGAGTTAATGTAGATGTTTTGGTGTTTAAGGTTTCTTTCAAGGTTTATTTCCGCGCATTTGTTAATAGCCAAAATTTCCGCCTGAAAGATTGAGGCCTCTGTGCCTAAATTTATGCTGATTGCGTATTTGGGCCTCTCGCCGAAAACTCCACATCCTACATCATGTCCTTTCTTGGACCCATCTGTGTACCAGATGTGGCTGCCCTCCTTGAAAGACACTTGGTTATTCAACCATAGGTCCCGAGGGGGCAACTCTACTGTAAAGAGTTTTGTGAAGTTGCACACTGTGTGCATGTCGTCAGTGGGCATATTCATGACCCTATGTTCAAGCGTTGAGTTCTTAAGTGTGCTCATTGCTTGTGAGCGCCATTTCATGTTCGACTGTGAGCATATCCTGTAAATGCACCGTTTGGCTTCCTTTTGCACTTGCAAGTGCAGAGGCGTCAGGTCCAGTAGCGCGTTTAGTGCTGCTCCTGGAGTCGAACATAGTGCTCCTGTTGCTACAATGCATGCTGTACGTTGAAGACCGTCCAGCCGTACTATCGTTGTTTTTTGGTCGGTTTTGCTCGACCAAACGGCCGAGGCATAAGTTACCATTGGCCTCACGATTGCCGTGTAAAGCCATAGTGCGATGTGGGGCTTTAGACCCCATCTGGCACCTGCCATACGGTAGCTTGTCCATAAAGCTATTTTGGCTTTTTGGACAATGTTGTTTAGATGTGGGGTCCATGTGAGTTTTTGGTCTAAAGTGACCCCTAGATATTTTGTTTCGTTTGAAAAGGCTAGAGTTTTCCCGTTTAGCTTGGGACATGTGAGCTTTTCGAGATTTCTCTTCCTAGTAAAAGGTATTAGTACGGTTTTGTCCGCATTGATCGATAGATCATTTTCTTTACACCATTTGTAGATTGTGTTAAGAGCTACCTGCATTAGGTTTGATATGGTGTCGTGACAGGGGCCTTTGACAGTGACCACTATATCATCGGCATAACCCTGTGTGTCGAAGTCATGGTTTTTCATTAATGCAAGTAGTTGGTCCACTGCCAGTGTCCACAGAAGTGGGGAGAGTACCCCTCCTTGTGGACAACCTCTAGTGGTGTGAAATTCATGTTTTGTTGCATTGAGGGTCAAAGTTGCGACTCTATTCGAGAGCATGCTTCGCACCCATTTGATGGTGGTGCTGTCTACACCTTTCTCTTCCATACCTTTAAGTATGGTGTCGGTGGGTGTGTTGTCGAAGGCACCTTCTACATCAAGAAAAGCACATAGAGCTGTTTGCCTATCCTCTAGGGTAGATTGCACCTTATCGACCAGATCGAGAAGGGCTGTCTCTGTTGATTTCCCTTTTTGATAGGCGTGCTGATTTGGACTAAGTGGGCGTTCGATCAAATATTTTGATCTGATGTGCTGGTCAACGATTCTTTCCATGGTCTTTAGTAGGAAAGAGGTGAGACTGATAGGTCTGAAGGATTTGGGCTGTGAGTAGTCCCTTTTCCCTGCCTTTGGTATGAATTGTACCTTGACCTTCGTCCACTGATCTGGTATCGTATTCCAGGCGTAACTCGCTCGGAATACTTTAGCCAGATGTGGTACGAGGATTTCATCACCCTGCTGTAACAGGGCTGGAAAGATGCCATCCTCTCCCGCTGATTTAAATGGTTTGAATTTACTAACAGCCCATTTAATCTGGTTGGGCCTAAAGATGTTGGTGGCTACGTTCCAGTCTGTATTGCGCGGCCTATGGGAATTTGCTCCCCTAAGGTTATCCGTGTATGTGTTGGAGGGGTACGACCCTGGGAAATGTGTATCCCTTAGGAGTTCGAGCGTTTCTAGCTCCGTGGTCGTAAAAGAGTTATCCGGTTTTTTCAGGAGACCTAGATATTTGGAAGGAGTCTTGGCGAGTATTTTGTGAATTCTAGCTCCTTTGTGTGTTAGGATTATTTGTTCACAGAACCGCCGCCAAGACGCGCGTTTGGCTTTTCTGATTTGTTTGTTATATTCAGTCAGCGCCCTAGTGTATTTAGTCCATTCTTGAGGTTGTGTTGTATGATTGAATATGCGTCGAGTGGTGGTCCTAAGCCGCTCCAGCTTTTTATTCCACCACGGGACGGTTAATTAAAGTTAAGCCTTAACAATGTTTTATTAAGTTTTTCGAAATATAGTACATTGTTGCCGTGGCCGGGAAAGTAGGTCTTTGCAGGCTGAGTATTTCGCCGAGGCCCTTTCATATATACGAAGCCTGCAAAGCCTTTCACGTGCCGAGGCTTATATAGAGGTTTCAAAAATGAAAAAAAAACTTAATATTAGGTATTCATAATACGGCATTGACACGCACGCAAAGATACTCAAGTACTTACAACAAGTCCAATGGAACGCCAGTCTTATTTCGTATTCACCGATATTTGACTATAACAGACACACTAACACCGCAAGTTAAAAACTCGCATGTAGATTTCTCGTTTTTTATAAAAAATAATTTATTAATTTTTAAACCAAACTAGTAAACTATTTTCATGAAATTTAGCTAAATAAATCTGATACATGACAAGAATTCCCGCTCTTTATGGATCGCGCTTTTATTATTCTGTTCTGAAATACATTGCGCTGCTTCGGACACGGATAAAATACACTCGCGATCAAAAAAATCGTCTCAAGCAACATTTTTTACTTTTGTTCGTTTTTCCGGAAATCGGGAAATATTTCAGTAAAACTTTGAATGCAATTTTATTACAAATTTATTCAGCTACAAAAAACGGTAAAAGACAACGATCTCGCTTGCGTAGTTTTTAGGTTATTGCAATTTTTGTACAAAATGGCATTTTGCATGGTTATGTTACGCACGAGTTGTGCCCCCCTGAGACCAATAAAAACCGATGTAACCGGTTATTTCTTATCAGTCGCTTATCAGAAGTTGACCAGTGCACATCTCCACGCAATCTTTCACCGGAATCACCTTGGAAAAATGGATACCACCGAAGCTGAAGCCGCCGAAGTCGTCGCCTTGGTGAATCGAGGATTCTCGCAGCGTTCTGTTGCCGAGCAGCTGAATTTAAGCCAGTCTGCCGTCTCCAGAGTTTACCGTCGGTTTCATCGATTTGGAATCTTGAAACGGAAACAAGGATCTGGCCGTCAGCGGTGCACAACGGAGAGGGAAGACCGCTTCATCCGTACCGCTGTTGCCATCCAGCGAGACCTGATGCGGAACCGGGTTGTGTCTGTTAGCACTCCAACAGTTCGGCGAAGACTCAAGGAAGCCAACCTTACCCCAAGAAGACCTGTCTGCATTCAAACCGCCACCTCGACCCCCGCCATCAACAAAAACCAGCTCGGTCCGCCCCTCCATGGAAATCCCCGCCCACATCATGACGGAACCTCCACCGTAGGCGACTGTTTCAGTGAAGCAACACTGGGCGAACCTCTCTCCAGGTCTTCGGTACACCCTTCCTCTTCTGTCGCTGCCATGGAGACACGCTCTGCACTCATCGCTGAAGAGTACGCGGCTCCATTGGTCGTAGGTCCAATTTTCGTAGGTCGCCACGAATTCCTTCCGAGCGTCCCGATGTCTCTGAGTCAGTTTGGGCCCAGTAGCAGGTCTTCTTGGGGTAAGGTTGGCTTCCTTGAGTCTTCGCCGAACTGTTGGAGTGCTAACAGGCACAACCCGGTTCCGCATCAGGTCTCGCTGGATGGCAACAGCGGTACGGTGGCGATTACGAAGACTGGAGGTGACGATGAAGCGGTCTTCCCTCTCCGTTGTGCACCGCTGACGGCCAGATCCTTGTTTCCGTTTCAAGATTCCAAATCGACGAAACCGACGGTAAACTCTGGAGACGGCAGACTGGCTTAAATTCAGCTGCTCGGCAACAGAACGCTGCGAGAATCCTCGATTCACCAAGGCGACGACTTCGGCGGCTTCAGCTTCGGTGGTATCCATTTTTTCAAGGCGATTCCGGTGAAAGATTGCGAGGAGATGTGCAATTGTGCACTGGTCAACTTCTGATAAGCGACGACTGATAAGAAATAACCGGTTACACCGGTTTTTATTGGTCTCAGGGGGGCACAACTCGTGCGTATCATAACCATGCAAAATGCCATTTTGTAAAAAAATTGCAATAACCTAAAAACTACGCAAGCGAGATCGATGTCTTTTACTGTTTTTTGTAGCTCAATAAATTCGTAATAAAATTGCATTCAAAGTTTTACTAAAATATTTCCCGATTTCCGGAAAAACGACCAAAAGTAAAAAATGTTGCTTGAGTCGATTTTTTTTATCGTAGTAGATTGTATGACTAAGGAGCAAAATGGTATATTTTACCGCGCGTGACGGATTGAATCCAGAGCGACGCGAAAGATTCCAGAATATAATCCCGAGCGTAAGCGAAGGATTCTAGAGTGGGATCTTGCGCTAGCGAGGGATTCAAGCTTTGTCACTCAAGGCATAAATAAGTTTGCTACCGTGTTGTACACTCTGCTTTTCACCCCTCCTATGAGAAAATCATTACATCATTCGTTCATCATTGTCATTAAATTAAGTAAAACAAAAAAATAATACATTTAGAAACTAAAAAGAACGTGTGTTTCCCGCGCTTATCATAAATTCATAGGTAGAAGGCGAAAATGGCTTCCATATTGAAGAATCTTGAACTATTTCATTGTATTTATATTCTGTCATGCTCGCACGCGTTGCGTTCATAATATAATAATAGGTAAAATTTAAGAAATGTAGAAAAAATAAAGAATTTTTGCCAAAAAAACAAAATCTATTCCCAAGATTGTTTGATTTGAAACTGAGCGAGGGACATGTATTCGTCCTGTTTTGACATATGACTTTGTATATGAGTTTGAAAGAGACGAAGATATGAATGTCAAATCCTCCAATTACTTTACGACCTTTTTTTTTAACGCTGGGGAAATGCGTTGACGCATACCACCCGCCTGGGGTGTACAGGTGGTTATGTGGGACTCACCGGCCACAGTGGCCGGAATACCCACTAAAATCTCAGCGATTCTCCTCCGCGCTGTGTGCGCGAGGGCTGCGGGATCGCGTTGTCGCATTCTACCGTAGCCCTCTCAGCGGGCCCTTCGCTCGGGCCCTCCTCCGAGTGAGCGCCCCTGGAGAATAACGGGGCGCTCTAACTCCGTGGACTTCAAGTGGACGTTGCCGCGGCCTCCTTCCGCGACAATACGGCGTCACAGAAAGAGGCCATCGTCTCCCAGCACCTCTTGCTGTCGAGCATCCTCCCAACGATGGTCGACAGCGAGAGGTCGTTACCCACGACGGCGGCCAGGGCGCTCCGCTCCGCTCACTTGCCCAGGCCGTGCACTCCTCCACGGTGTGACGCACAGTGTCCACCTGTGCGCCACACTCGTGGCAGGCCGGAGTTTCTTCCCGGCCCGCCACGCGGTGCAGGTACTCACCGAAGACCCCGTGTCCGGTAAGCACCTGCACCAGGTGGAAGGACAAGGGCCCCCACCGCCGGGCAACCCAGCGGTCCAGATGGGGCAATATTGGCCCAATGGTCACCGAGCCAGCCGTGGCGGACCCTAGTTCGTCCCTCCACCGCGGAAGGATGGCAGCTTTCGCCACCTCCCGCAAGCCCTCCACCAACTTTACGACCCTAGGGTCGCCATGCATCACTTTTAAGCCGCTACGTAGATAACGCAGATGAACAATGATAAACTTTCAGGATATGAGAAATGAAAAGTACTATTACGTCTTGCCTTGGCCAGGAAGTGAGATTTTCTCTCCGCGTAGCGGGCAGAAAATCCCACTTTATGGCCAAGGGTGATGTAAAGTACTATTACACTTATTGCCATTTTCAAGGGTGTTCTGGCAAAATCAGCTTTAGCACACTTTCAAAATTTCATAGTTAATGATGTCACTTTGATACGCTTTAACAAGTACTTACGGCAAGACCGGAAGTGGCAGACCTATTGAATCTGTATCTATCGGTAAATTGGAAACTGATGCCATTGGTCTGCTTGTGGTATCAGATGAGGTAAATTGGTACCTTTTTTGGGACCGGAAGCTGTAGATTTTCTTGTGCTTCCGGCAGGATTCGGGTTTATTTATCATTTGATTCTTACTAAGGCGGTTTTTTCTGACCCTATGCCATAGGACTCATCGTGGTATCAGATGACCTCGGTTCCATACGGTCTCCTCTCGAACTAGGAGTAAATGTAAAAAGGGAAAGATGTAACAAGTGATATCTGGCTTTATATTAAAACTAAGTTGTTTCTAATCTATGGTTGATACTCTATGCAAGCCCTCTGGGTAGACTGTGACCTGCTTGTGACCTTTGATGTTGTGTGTGGCTCGGATATATAAATGACTCTGGGGGCACGGAAGTGTCCCCGCCAAGACGAGCCAACAACGGCACCTTTTCTAGAAGCGTATCGTGGTATTTTCATACCCTTTTAGGATCGGTTTGGATACTGCTAGAAAGTCCTAATTTTCAGGATATGATGAGAAGAGAGTACATTTCGAAAATTCTTAGTTTAAAAAAAAATGCTTTTACACTTTAGGTTTTATTAATATCTGAAATACCCAAATTTCGTCACACACTCACTCACTGACTGATATCATCAAAATGTTTGGGTACTTCCTCAAGACATAGAAAGCTGAAATTTGGCATGTAATGTAGGATTAGGATACTGACAACATAGAAATTAAGAAATATGTAAATTTTGCCCCCCACCCCTTAAAATAGGGAAATTAAAGTATGGTAATTTCGTTAATTTTCAAGCTAGGCACATAAAATATGGGTTACAGGTGGGTTACAGATGACAAAATACCTGTTTAGTTAAAACCCTTAAATCTTACAAAAAGAGATATCCCACAAAAACATCGTCATGTAAAGTGAGGCCAAGACGAATTGCTTGTACTGTAAAAAGTTCTGAGATCTTATGGAGAGCCAAGCTGTGCCGTTCTAAAAGTCAAAATGTGTGACTTGGCCGTTTCGTTTTTCAATTATAATAGGCACAACATCAACTCAGTAGTGTATTATGTTCTGTTGATAGGCCCATTATGAGTTTTCACGTAACTCTTACGAAACGTCCAGGCCCCACGTTTTGACTTTTTGCTATCAATGTACCCCCTTATAAGTTGTATAACATAGCAGCTGATAGCATTGATAAATCTTGATCCTTAATTTTGCCGCGTAAATATCTAGAATGAACGTATTATAATCAACATCATGCATAGGTATATAGATCAAAACAAATACCGAGTGAGCTAGTTATCATGTTATCAAGATAATTTCGATTAAGCTGCGATTCGCATTAGTCATCAACTGAACGGCCCATAAAGATGTCACTTTTATTCCTTGTGCCCGGATGTCGCATTACACGCGTCTGGTTGGGGCCGTACCGATTACGTTCCATTCTGAATTCATTTCAGTGTTCCGAGACTTGTTTTATTATGAACACTAGCCGTTTCCCGCGACTTCATCTCGCGTAGACTTAGAATTTGCGTACCCGATGGTACTATACATATAGATGGTCAATGGATTGCTCCATGTACCTATTATTAAGAGTGTTGTTTGGCGGACAAAATTATTTATACTTAAGAGAATATCACGCCCAGTAATATACGGCCGGCAGCTGAGCCTACAATCTCACGGAGTGTAGCTAGAAAGATTTGGAATAAGTTGTGGTTCTATGAGAAGGAAAGGAAAGGGAAAGCTTGTGGCTATGAAGTCAAACCTTTTGGAAAGGTAATGACAGGACGTGGAAATTTCTACGGATCCGTATGGGCAATTGGGCAACCATTTAAGCTGCGCCCGGAAAAGGGAAACGTATAATCGAATATCCGCAAGCCAAATCTATTATATAAAAGTGAAAAATCAGAAAGGGACGTAAGACGTGGGAAGGAGGGAGATAGCGCCTTACAAAATTGTACGAGCTTTGTTGACACGTTTCTCAATTACAACTCACGTACTACGGGAACAAGTTATTGAAATCTGTCCTCCATAGATCAGAATAGAACAAGCAAACAGAATAGTTTATTAGTAACTAGCTTTTTGCCCGCGACTTCGTACGCTTAAAATATAGAATTTAATTCAAAGCGAGATTTTAGCGAATGCTTTTTTGGTGGTGGTAGGACGTGGTGCAAGGACCGTCGGGATAGCTACACTCGTGCTCATAGATGGCGCTACTTAACGGCGTTAGGCGATTGTTTCCTTTCTGTCCAAGATGCACTATTGCGGCCTACGTTTCATTGATGTACATATTTTGCCGCCAATCAGTCATATTTAGTCCAGTTTATTTATACTTGTAGAATGTTTTTTTAATCAGTCACAGGAAAAATATATAAATAGTCTTATAAATAACTAAACTATATCACTAACTATACATAATTTTAAGGACAATTTCTCGTTCTCTGTGGAAAGGAAACGGAGGCACTTGGCTGGGTTTATATTTAAATCTGGACGTGGCCTGCCTGACTTACGCGGTATTATAGTTAAAGTTATGCGACAGTTAAAGTTATCTAAGTTTTTAACCGACTTCGAAAAAAGGAGAAGTTCTCGTGTGTATCTATGTTTTTTTGTATATGTAAGTATGTCTCGTTTACTCCGTCAAATGATAATCGAAAGGTGGCACCTCCGGATTGGTTCCATTTTAATTTGGTACAGTTCTCATATTGGTAATAGTTCTGATAATGGGATCCATGAGAAAAACAGGGAACTTCTCAAAATTTGTTAGCACGTGTATGATTTTGGTATCAATTTCAAAAACTACAGTGATACTTACATCCCGTTATATCCATATTTGGAAAGTGTAGCAAAAAAACCTGTCATTGCTTGAAGGCGGTTTTTGTACTACATATTAAAATGACTCGTATTTCTTCTTCTTTCTTCCAGGTAGACTGCGCATAGAATGTGAAGTAGCGGCACACGCTCGCCATACAACGGCCATGGCGTTTCGGAGATAGTTCCAGGTAATACTTATTTTTAACCAACTTTAAAGAAATACGGTTTAGCTAGTTGACAATATTAGATATTGTCAACTAGCTTTCGCGTGGAATTCGGTTATCGCGTTCCCGCGGGAAATAATTATGCGTTTTTCCGAGATAAAAAGTAGCCTCTATCCTTTCTCGGGACTCCAACTATCTTCATACCAAATTTCATCAAATTGGTCCAGTAGTTCTCACGTGATGCACGGTCAAAAAAAAAAGTGCGTGTCGGGCCACGCGCAAATTATAGGGTTCCGAAGTTGAGGATGCCCACAGTACCTTTCTAAGACTTATTAGCATCTAGCTAGCCTGTGGTATGACGTGCCCGCCCGACGCCCCTGCCGCTCGAGAAAAATCATCATTATAAGTTGGTCGACTATTACTCGTAAGTTTGTACAGCCTACTTAGCTCTGATAGTTTTCCTTTCAACTACGTTATATATGCCACAACCGTGATTTTTTTCAGCCATCCAATTACCACCATTAAGCTGGCAGGGGGGGGGGGGACGAGTGACTCTAACAAAAAATAGCACTTTAAAGCTTAATATTTCACAAACGCATCACTTAATCAAAAAATGGTTTTAACAAACCCACAATATTTTTTTAAGACCTATTCAACGATATGCCGCACCATGGGGTAGGCAAGAAAAAAAAATTACATCCCCACTTTACGAGTAGGGGAGGTACCCTATAAAAAAAAATATTTCAAAATTTTATTGTACCTTTTTGTCAGCGTAACTAATATGCATATTCATGCCAAATTACAGCTCTCTAGACCTAAGCATCTCCGAGCAATAGTGCGGACAGACGGACATGGCGAAACTATAAGGGTTCCTTGTGGACTTCGGAACCCTAAAAACAGATAAACAGACAAACAGATAAAAATTCTAAAAACTGTCAGAATTTGTTCTGTTATCGATTCTAAGTATCCCCAGCCAACTTTTTTTTTCAAAATATCCCATGTACAGCCTTTCCAATCAGCAAACTTTAGAAGCTTTGAAACTATTTCATCTATACATTGGCTATTACTGGAATATTTATAGATAATGGCTAACTCAAGAAGGTGTGAAATAACATTCAATGTTCTAAAGTGCTTTTGTCTTAAGTTTGACTTATGAAGGTTTTAAAAACCTCTTTTACACCAATATACTTGATAAAGAGTAAATTGTCTTTAAAAAGTCTAAATCTTCTCTAGGCAAAGTGTATTTTAAGGTAGATAGCTCCAAGGTACATTATTTTAAGAAAAACTCTTCTGGAAATATTCAATAAAGATTATAAATACTCTAAAAACATGTATTCATAAGACTTTTCTAGATATAAGACTCTTGCAGATAAACTTTAGTACAATTAATCTATTGACATGTTGTTCATGTTGTTCAATATATTGTTCACATGTGCGTCTAGTGATTTTAGTGTACAAACTAACTTAAAAAAGAGTATTTGCTTTTAATATGCGGGACGAGTTTATGCATTAGAGAAATAATGAATATAGTAAAAAAAATACAGAATGTTTATGTTGATATACGTTAACTTCGGCACTACTTGGGACATTAACAGAAACGATACCAAAAATGAATTTAAAAGATATCGAAAAAAAAATTGCTATTTCATACAAAATAAATAAATATTGATTGGTTGAGTTTGAAAGCCGTGGTGGCCTAGTGGTTCGACCTACCGCCTCTCATGCAGAGGGTCGCGGGTTCAAATCCGGCTCGCACCTCTGAAATTATTTATGTGCGAAATTCAATTTGAATTTGCCACTGAGCTTTTCGGTGAAGGAGAACATCGTGAGGAAACCTGCACGCCTCTGCGAAGTAAATTCAAGGATGTGTGTGAAGTCCCCAATCCGCACTGGGCCCGCGTGGGGACTATAGCCCAACCCTCTCGTGATGAGAGGAGGCCTGTGCCCAGCAGTGGGCCGTAAATAGGCTGTTGTAGTGTAGAGTTTGGAAGCCGTGGTGGCCTAATGGTTCATGCAGAGGGTCGGGGGTTCGATTCCGGCTCGCACCTCTAAGTGTACTTATGTGCGAAATTCAATTTGAATTTACCACTTAGCTTTTCGGTGAAGGAAAACATCGTGAGGAAATCTTGTGAAGTAATTCAAAGATGAGTGTTAAGTCCCTAATCCGCACTGGGCCCGCGTGGGGACTATAGCCCAACCCTCTCGAGATGAGAGGAGGCCTGTGCCCAGCAGTGGGACGCTTATAGGCTGAAGTAGTAGTTAAATAAATATTGCCACGACGACTAAAGCATAAGGCCCTTTTTTTTTTTTTTTTTTTTTTTATTATAATGGCTTCTGTCCAGGGGACAATTCAGCCAGCGTCAAGGTTTGAAAGCTACAAGTGATCGGTATAAATATTGGCCAAATGGTTTTGAATAACGGATAATCGGTTGGATGAACTAAAAAAAAAAGGGTGAAACAAGGATTATATGTACAAAATGGTAGCTGGCTAAATGAGTAAAATTGGGTGTATTTAGGAAGGAGAGGATGAGGAAAAAGAGAAGGAATAGTTACAGCTTTATGTTAAAATCGGTAATGAATTTAGTTAAAACATATATAAAAGGAGTGTGGGCTAAAGATAAAAGATAGTTTAAATTAACGGGACGAGGGATGGAGTCTGGTAAAAGATCATAAAGAGAAGTCGATAAATTACGGCAGTTAAAGAAGATATGATCCGGAGTGCCGTCCTCAAGTCCGCACTCTCACAATGAATGATCACGAATACGGATTTTTGCCAAAAATGAGGGAGAACAAATATGACCCAGTCGTAACCGAATTATAGTGGAGGTGGCATGTTTTGTCGCGTCTCGGTACCTAAAAAACCATGGCTTAACCGGAATGTTTGGTTGAATTCGTTTGTAATTTTTACCTTTATAGAGGCTAGACTTATCCCATTCTTCAGTCCATTGATCACCAAGGTGAGTCTTAACAGAGGATAGTAAATCCCGACTGAAACATTGAGAGTGAGATGTGCAACCAATATGAATAGCCTGTTTGGCAAATTCATCCACCTGTTCATTACCAGCAATGCCGGAATGCCCAGGAATCCAAACAAGATACCTCGATTCCGAGGGACTTACACCTAAAAAGTAATTCTCTTGTCTTTAAAGTGATAATTAGGTTGTCTTTGGAGCGAAGTGGAAATTTAGAAATATCTTGGAGACAACTCAAAGAATCCGAAAATATTAATGATTTGTTCAACCTATGGGATTCTACAAATGAAACTGCCTCATATATGGCGATTGCTTCACCAGAGAAAACTGTCATTTGAGGAGGACTTTTAAAACTTAATATAGTATTGTAACGAGGAATCCAAAAAGCTGAACCGACAAAACCTTGATCAGACATTTTCGAAGCATCAGTAAAAATTGGTAGCCATCCCGGAAATTTTTCATCAAGGACCTTATTGAAAATACTGTTAGCACAGGGAGAAGACTTGTTAATACCAAAAGAAAATAAAACATTTGGTTCAAATATAAGAACATCAAAATCAATAGAAAATATAGCGTTACCAGATAATTGAAGAAGGGAAGGGCCATCACGGAATTTTTGAAAACTTTTTACTAAACAAGGCGTGGTTTTATGAGTCCAAAAGGTGGAAGAGGAAACTAGATCAGTTAGGTTTGTTACTCGAGATAATAATGGATGATCAACAGATTGAGCAACTCTAAAGAAAAACCGGTCCGATAAGAACTGTCTGCGAAGATGTAAAGGAGGTTCCAAGCATTCAATCTGAAGAGCATTTATCGGGGAAGATTTCATAGCCCCAGATATAATACGTAGACATCTAGATTGAATTTTATCTAAATAAGAGAGTGCAAGTTTGCTACAAGGCTCTAATAAAAAGGCACCATAATCAAAGTGGCTCCGTATAATGGCATTGTAAAGCAATTTTTGAGAGAAAGGGTGAGCCCCCCACCATGCACCTGATAAAGCTCTCATGACATTAATGCCCTTTTCGCATTTACTCTTAATATAGTTTAAATGGGTGATACCAGACATACGTGAATCTAAGTGAAAGCCTAAAAATTTTACACTATTTTCTTCAGGAATTAAATCGTCATTGATTAATATGTCTACAGTCGGAATCGATCTCTTTCTTGAAAATACTACTACAGAACTTTTAGATGCTGACAAACTCAAACCGTGATCTGATAACCAAGTCTCAAGATAGTGTAACGCTGTATTTAATCTAGATGAGCAGTCAAGTATGGACTCAGAAGCATAATATAAGGCAATGTCATCTGCATACTGAAGAACATCGCAGAAACTGTCAACAGTTTGGTCAAGATCGGCTGTGTAAAAACTATATAGCAAAGGACTCAACACCGAACCCTGAGGTAACCCTTTGAAAATCTTTCGAGGAGGAAACAAATTTCCATTGACGCGTACGCAAATAGAACGATCCATAAGGATATTAGATATAACATTAACCATCTTTACAGGCAATCCTAGGTGAAGCATTTTCTGAACAAGAATAGGGAGTTGGACATTATCATATGCAGAGGTGATATCTAGAAAAACACCTACAAGATGTTGGCCTCGAGAAAAAGCTAAACGGATGTCTGATGTGAGGATGCTCAGACTATCCATAGTTCCAGTGCCTCGCCTGAAACCAAATTGAGTCTTAGCTAATAGCTTACGAGTTTCTAAAATCCATTCTAGTCTATTTTTAATAAGATGTTCCAGAATTTTCAATAAAACAGAAGAAAGAGCAATTGGTCTATAAGATGAAGCGTAGGATCTTTATGGGGTTTCAAAATGGGGACAATAATCTGAACTTTCCATGAATCGGGAATAGAACCCGAATTAAAAATTTCATTTAAGAGTGCAAGGAAATAAAATTTTGAAGATGTGGAGCACCTTTTTAGAAATGAATAGGGGATGCCATCAATACCCGGGGAAGAATCGCGTAAATGATCTAAAACTGAAGAAATCTCAGAAAAGGAGAAGGGTTCGTCCATTCTATCAGATGACATCTGTGGGGAAACGGAAGGAAGACTATCTTTATTAGGCACAAAAGGAGGAGCGAGTTTGTCCATAAATTCATCTAACCAGGCAGAAGGGTCATTGGCTACAACATCACTGGCAGATAATGCACCCCTAAATCTTTTTAAATTCTTCCACACCTTTGTAGAAGGAGATCGAGGAGACAGGCTTTCACAAAAACGGTTCCATCCTTGTCGTTTCTTTAAAGCTAGAAGTTTTTTACATCGTGCATTGGAAGACTGGAAATGTAAATATTTATCCAAATTTGATAAATTGGCGAGGAAGTCTTCTTCCGCTTTATTACGTTTTTTAATAGCTAAAGTGCACTCAGCATCCCACCAAGGCGGGGAATTGATCCTTTTGAGTGAAGAATTTTTAAGAGGGATACAAGAATTTGCCGAAACGGAAAGAATATTTACAAACTTACCATATAATTCAAGAAAGTTTTGTGGGGTAACAGGAGGGAGTAATTTTATTTCATTTTCTACTATTGCAGAGAATTCAGGCCAATCTGCTTTGTCCAATCTAAATTTTAAGAGAGGAGAGAATGTTGGAACTGAAGGTGAAACAGTAGAAGAGAAAGAAATCAAGATAGGGAGGTGGTCACTACCATGGGATCGAGAGAGAATATACCAATTTAGGCAAGAAGAGACACTGGCGGAAGCTAAAGTAATATCCACAGAACTAGGATTTTGAGACGGAGAGGTTCTTCTGGTAGGAGAGCCATCGTTCAAAATACATAGATTGAGTTTATCAATCATATCAAGCAGAAAGCGAGAATTAGAGTCACAGAAACTAGAACCCCATATAGTATGGTGGCAATTAAAATCACCCATTAAGATCAGAGGACCAGACAAAGAAGAGAGAATGGAATCAAGTTCAGAAATAAGAGTCATATTGGGATGAGGTATATATATAGAAATAACGGTAAAATTTAAGGCCTTTACGGCAACAATAAAAAGTCCCGGAGAATGGGGAGGAATTGGAATCAAAGAATATGATATGGATCGGCTGATGAGAATAGCACAACCACCCCAACCATTTATACTGTCATCCCGAAGACACGAGAAACCAGGAACCCTAAAAAGGGAACCAGGCTTTAACCAAGTCTCCGAGATGGCCAAAATGATTGGGGAAAAAGAACTGATGAAATGGCAAATTTCATGTTTTTTATGACGGATGCTGCGGCAGTTCCACTGGATGGCTGTACAAGCCATTATCAGAGAACATTGTAGACAGTTGACTAAGCGTATTAATGACGTTGTTCGGTATAACATCGGAGAATTTACTTAAGAGATTTACAAGAGTAGTAACCAAGAGGTTAATGAGGTTTTCATTTGGTGTCTCTGAACTGTTCAGAGCACAACCATTGGGCTGGACAGAACGAGGAGTAGAGGTGATTCTTTCATGAGCGGCTTTGTCATATCCGGGGGCAAGAGAGGGAGCCGGCTTACGGGAGAAAAAGACAGTTTTCTTGTATGAATGCTGAGAAGAATTCGGAGATGATGATGGGGAAGGAGCAGGGTCAGAGTGATAAGGGGAAGATGGGGGAGCACGCGTAGTGTCAGCAAAGGAACGACGAACCGGACGAAAACGAAGAGATGCTACATTATACGGAATATTTTCCTCAGACATTACGGATTTGATAGCTCGTTGTCTCGCATGCTCATCACAAGACGTGTTTGTGGCAAGATGGCTGCCCGAACAAAAAAGACATAGAGACTTTTCATCTTTAACTGTGCATGATTCCCCTTCGTGGGGTTGAGCGCACTTAAAGCACCTGGGCTTTGAGCGGCACGAAGCTTTAATATGGCCAAAACGGCAGCATTTGTTGCATTGAATAGTAGGAAGCTGATACACTTCAACGGGGAGAGATGTGTGCATGCAGAAAACTTTTTCTGGTAAAACTTGACCAAGAAAAGTCAAAGCTACTGACTGGGTCGGGACCCACGAAACATTACCATCATTGACCACTTTCCTATTTAAGCGCCTTGCCTTAATAACTCGGCACTCCGGCACCGAGCACTCAACACAGGACACGAACTCCTCCAATGTCCAGTCAATTGGAATATCACGAATTAAGCCCATCCTGGTTACATTGTACGTGGGGATAACTGCAGAAAAGTTATGTTGAGCCAGTAAAGAGTTCTCAAGAAATGAATTCGCAGATTCTTGGTCAACAAACTCCATCATAATTCGATTACGACCGGTCGCCTTAATTCCCTCCTTAGTTAAACCGCGAACATAATGTTTGTGTATCAGCTGTGCAAACTTGAGGATACGTATACTGGTCTCCGGATCTGAAGAAACTCTAGATACATTGACTATGAACGGACCTTTATCCATAGAACCATATTTGAGTTTGGTACCCGGGGCGAACTCGGGAACCGTGTATGTATGTTGCAAAGATGCAGATGGTGGAGTTCGATTATCACGCTTCGCAACACTATCGTCACTCTTTTCATTTTCAATGCTTCGTTTTAAGGAGTTGTTAGCACCGAGTTCGCACCGGGACACCGAAGTGTCCATGGACGAACACGATAAATTCCCGCCCTCGTCCGGGGGCTCGTTTTCCTCCATCTCCTTCACCAAATACACGCAAAAAACTCACCCGACCAATAAAAAACACTAAAAACTACTATTTACAACACTAATTCTTAGATATCCAACAAATAATATTTAAAAACCGCGGGAAAAAATTTTGCACGTGTAGCCACCAACACCGCCAAAACGACGCTCCATAAGGCCCTTTAGAGTTACACAAAAGTTACTGTCAGCTGGGGGCGAATTCTCTGACTATTCGAAATGATTTCGTAAATGTCAGATTCATACAAAAATGACACAATGTATTGAAAATTTTTATACGACATTATCGTGAGGACTTCGAGATAGGGTCCTATCACAATTTCATATTGTCATATTGATGTGACACGTAAATTAAATAGCAAAACATCAAATGAACTCATTATTTTCACCTCCTTGTCATACGAGTACCTATACACAAAGGAGATTTGGAAACTGTTTATTATAAGCAAATAAGTAGATAGAGCCGTGTTAGCAAGCACCTTTGGTTACTTGGAGAAATTAACTTAATAAGGACTGAAGAATGTTCCCTTAAAATGAATGCATATCAATATAAACAGGCTGCGCAAGATTTATTTAATACTTATATTGAATACTACAGAGATATTTATGGAGAAGCACATTATGACCAGGGGCTATATTCGAAGTCTTAAAATAGGGATCTCCCTGTTCCCTATAGGATCGCTCACGCGTCGCGTGAACTTTAATCAGCTAGATTTAAAGTTTAACTTGACACGTGAGCAATCCTATAGGGAACAGGGAGGTCCCTATTTAAGACTTCTAATATAGCCCCAGGAACGTTCATAATTTGACTGAGCATCTTACGAGTAGCTATAGGCTGCAGTACGGCGGGCTGGATACCCCTGGCGCTCGAGAAAAAACATTGCTTTTTTTATTATCATTACGATAGATAATTATAATATTTCATAAGTTGGTCGACTATGACTCGTCAACTTGTACAGCCTACTTAGCTGTGATAGTTTTCCTTTTACCCAACTACGTTATACATGGTGGGTCAGATCCTATAGCAAATAAGAGTTGGTAAAAAAAAATGTTTTGTATAGGGTTTAGGCGTCGCTCACACAACCAATACCATATAAAATTTCTTTTTCACCCCTCCTATTCGAAAAGAAGTGTTTTGTTGCCCGTTTAGAGGGAGCAAAATGCGATATTGCTCCCTCTTCGCTTTTTTTTATTTTTTTTTCATTTCTACCCCGCTAACAGGGAGCAAAATACGTTTTAGCAGTGCGTTCACGGAGCTGCGGAGACTGTAAAAAGTTGCATTCAAAAGTCGCATCTCTTTGGTAATAAGAATTTTATATATCGGCATTTTACATAAATATATACTTGCTTTTGATAAATTATTTTCTATTTTTTATTTTCAATCTGGCTGAATGGTGCAGGCCAATAACGTAGCATTCCTCGCAAACTCGTCGTGTGATCGAATTAAAAAAAAAACTCGATCCCGCGAATTTCATGAGTGCTCATTTCCTTGCCGTATTATTTTACACTTAAATTCCAAAATAAAACGTACCTTATGTAGTGTTATGAATTATTTCTTAGAGAATGAATGAAATCAAAAAGTGATTTAGGTGATGCAATGTATTGGGATCAACACCTCAGAGAATTCCAAAGGAATATTATGTAAGTACGTAATATGAATTGCACTGCCCTTTTTCATTTTATCGCAAATGTATTAAAAAACTTTGTTTGATACATGAGCGACATTGTCATAAAATGTATTTTTTTCACAATTGTTAAAATTTACCTATTATTATGAACGCAACGCATGCGAGCATGACAGAATATAAATACAATGAAGTAGTTAGAGATTCTTCAATCTGGAAGTCATTTTCGCCTTCTACCTATGAATTTATGATAGGCGCGCGAAACACACGTTCTTTTTAACCTCGTTTGTCTCTAAATGTATAATTTTTTTGTTTTACTTAAATTAATGACAATGATGAACGAATGATCTAATGATTTTCTCATAGAAGGGGTGAAAAGCAGAGTGTACAACACGGTAGCAAACTTATTTATGATATTTTTTCAGGACCTCTATAAACGACACCCTTCACTACGGGTTCCGCAAGAATAAAATATGCATGAATTTACCTTACATAATATTTGGTTTACACTAGCGAACAAATTATAGAAGTTCGTGTACTGGTCAAAAAATCATCCTGTTTGTATACATAACTGTCGGAAATCCGCAACATGGACAAACTACTATGTGCTGAGACTCTTTAGGTGTACGGTTTTATTGACCATGTTTTGTTAGTCTGCGTGTGTAAGAATGTTAGGGTCAATTTTTTGATGTCAATTTTAAACCAGATCCTGTCATTCGATTTGGATTATATTTGGGAGGTACTTATACTTAATTGGTAAACCCCGCTACAATGCAATATAGCAGAGTTGTACAGTACAGTTGTGTAGTTGTATTACTATACAACCTGCAGTTGGTAAATAGATTGTTATATAATGAAATTTTTAGCAGAAAAATATCGAATATCTACATATCTTCAAATCAAATCAAATTTATTAATTTGTAAAATATAGGCACAAAGTAAAAGGTCTTAAGTAGGATTAACAAAGGTCGCTATGTGTCTTCGTACGCTACGCTTTCTATGTTTCTATCATAAGTAGGCACAGTTTCTATTATGCTGATAACGTTTTTTCGATCATTACAAAATGTTCGGTGAAGAGAGCACTACATATAGGTAGCTTAAAATTGAAAATTTTATTATTTGAAACTTTTGTGCACATTGAATTTTTGTTTTCATATTTCAATTATTAGTTTGAGTTCCAGTTACCTTCTGTTGCATAAAACCGACACCGAACACTAGTCATACAATTTCACAACAATTATGCACATTACCCCTTGAAAAGATCTTGGTAGGCTGTTTATAGAAAAAAACAATCTACTGACGCGCAATTGCTCTTCGACAGTAGTAATTTGAGTGAAATAAGTAATTTTGACCTTAACTTGCTCTAAAGGAACTCTTAATATAAATCTCTTACCTCTGTTTTGGCTAAGATCAGTTTGTCTTGTCGCCATTTTTGTAAACAAAATGATGAGAGTAAAATACGGTGTTGAATTTTCACATTCCTTCGCAATATTCGCCTTCAAATGTTTACAGCAAATTAATTCCAAAGTTATTTCTTATCTTTTAAAGTTTACTTTTTTATGAATAATTGAAATATAATTTAAACGAATAATAAGTCAAATATTAACATTACTTGAATAAGTAAATATAATGAAGGCGCATTTGTTATATCACTCGCTCTTATATACCTTTCGCGATAAATTTAAATCCGCAGTTACTTTCACGCTATACACACGCATTAAAAATGCGATAAAATGTAAGAAGTATTGTAAGCATTAATAATTTAAAGATCCTAAAATAAAATTATCTTGTCACTGTTCTGGACAATGCTATAACAATATTGATTGAAACTGTTTATTCTTGTACATGTAGCGCTGTAGCAATTTCGGTTTTAAAATGGTTTTAAGCAGTTTTCACCAGCATATTTTACCTTAAGATTAAGTATCTAGAACGCTTAATGGTTATTTACAAACTGACTTGTAGCATTCTAGAAAGAAGATTGAAAAAGCTGCTAAGAGCTGAGGCAATTGGTTCTCAACACCATGTGACATACATGTGCTGCTTGGGATATTATATTATTGTATATAAGATATAGATAGATATAGAAGATTCATTAAGTATGTAGGGAATACCGGTTCAAGAATGTATCTACCCCACCACCATAATAGCCTATTTACGTCCCACTGCTGGGCACCGGCCTCCTTTCATCATGAGAGGGTATGGGATATAAGTATAGTCCCTACGTGAGCCCACTAGTGCGGTGCGAGAGTTCCCATACATCCTTGAAATACTTCCCAGATGCGTGCAGGCTTCCTCACAATGTTTTCCTTCACCGAAAGCTGGTAAATTCAAAATGAATTTGGCACATAAGTAATCTCAGTGGTATGAGCCGGGTTCGAACCCACAACCCTCTGCATGAGAGGCGGTAGATCGGACCACTAGGTCGCCACGGCTTTTAATATCATATAAGGAAAGCATTGTTTTAATTTTTATACAATTTTATAGTATTCATGTAAGTAAAGAACGACGGTCTAAAAAATGCGTAACTTTTCTGTTAGACCGGGAGATACTGACAGAAAATCCCGAACCATTTGTGCCAGGCTGGCGACTCTACAGGGGTATAATTTCGTAATGACGAAAAGAAAATCATGGTCATAGCGGCAGTACTGGCGGTCCAATCGCGTGAGCGTTAATCAAACGTGTCGGATAAATTACGAAAGTCGAACGATTTGTAGGTACCACAAAAAATCTTGTTTTTTCCGATAGTCGATGAAAAACGAAGTCAGCGGTAATTTTATACTTCTTCGGCGCGGCCTATATCCCGCCATACGGACGAAAAAACGTTAATTAAAAACCAAAAATTGAACCACTTGTACCAGGCTAATTTTTGCACAGCTAATCATCGTCGAGTAGCCATTCATGAAAATTACCATGCCATAAGTACTTTTCTGACGGGACCAAATGGCCGCCATACCGCTCCAAAGGAGTATTTTTTAAATATTTTGCGCTCACGAAATCGGGCCGCCGATACTGGCACTATGACCATGATTTTCCTTTTAATTACGACATTTCGTAATTATACCCCTGTAGAGTCGCCAGCCTGGTACAAATGGTTCGGAATTCTCTGTCAGTATCTCCCGGTCTATGTGACAAAAACCCGCATTGGCAATAAATTTATGGACTGTTTCAGTATTTGTATTTGTTGATATGGAATATTTATTAAACCATATTGTGGTGAAAATTTGAAGTGTCTAAATATAACAATTACTTGTATGAAGACAGACTTGATTTAGATACATATTTTTTTACTTTTTATTATTTGTTGTGACAGCGGCCACAGAAACATCATTTTGTGAAAATTTCAGATCTCTACCTGTTTCCGTTGAAGAGATAGAGCCCTGTGACAGACAGACAGACGGACGAATGGACGGACATCGGACGCATATTAATAGGGTTCCGTTTTTCACCCTTTGGGTACGGAACCATAACGACCCAAAAAAATTGTTAAGCTATGAGCTTCATCCACCATCATCACATATGTTCCTTAAGTAATTCAAAGCATTTCTAGTCCGGGAGGCAATAAGAAACGTGAGTCTAGTCGGGGAGGGGAGGGTACAGAGACGACCACCACCCGTCATTTTTACAAAAATCTATTCTCGTCCTGGTAGCTACTAGGGCAAGTTTGGTATCATCGACAACCGAAGACTTAGAATTTATTCCTGTAGTTCACTATAAGATTGTCATCAGCTTTGTGTTGGTTTTTCATTTTCATTTTCATTTTCACTACTACTACAGCCTATGTGCGTCCCACTCACGTTCCACTGCTGAGCACAGGACTCCGCTCATCATGAGAGGGTTTGAGATATAGTCCCCACGCGGGCTCAGTGCGGCTTGGAGACTTCACACACATCTTTGAATTAATTCGTAGATGCGTGCAGGTTTCCTCACGATGTTTTCCTTCACCGAAAAAGCTCATGGTAAATTCAAATATTGTGTGTTTTAATTCCGATCGATCCAGTCGTTTGAGCTGTGCGGTGATAGATCAGTCAATCAGTCATATTTGATTTTATATATATTTAAATAAATGTGTTTACGAGTCCGTTAAATTATTTTCAGGTGGT
The DNA here is from genome assembly GCA_963971205.1 of Aethes cnicana. NCBI lineage: Eukaryota > Metazoa > Arthropoda > Insecta > Lepidoptera > Tortricidae > Aethes > Aethes cnicana. Next base: position 16,936,277 of record OZ020272.1, read on the forward strand.
CGTCGTGGGAGCTGGCGTAACGGCGGTATGCGCGTGGTGTTGGCAGTGCTAGCAGCGCTCGCTGCGCGTGTCCTTGCTAGCCCGCATGAGCACCGCGCGCGGCATCATGCCCCGGAACATACTCTTCATTTCTCTGCACCAGCACCTCCCCAGCCTTACAGAGGCCACGGCGAAGCTGTTCGTTATAATCCGGAATTAGATACAATATTACCTCGTATTGACGAGCATGAAACTTCTTCTAAGCACGCTAAGTTAGACGACGCGGATTCCTCTCAGAAAAGGGAAGATAAATATTTCTCAAGTCATGAACGAATCGAGGAAGTTCCTATGGCTGATGAACCTCAAATGGGTCCTGAAGAAGAAGATCCTTTAATTATTCGCACTCAAAAGGGAAGAGTTAGAGGTATCACCCTTACAGCTGCAACCGGGAAAAAAGTAGATGCGTGGTTTGGAATTCCATATGCACAAAAACCGCTTGGAGATCTTAGATTTCGACACCCCAGACCGGTAGAAAGGTGGGGAGATGATATTTTAAACGCTACCACACTGCCGCACTCATGCGTTCAAATCGTAGATACTGTATTTGGGGATTTCCCTGGTGCTATGATGTGGAATCCTAACACTGATATGCAAGAGGACTGCCTGTATATTAATATAGTTACGCCAAGACCGAGGCCAAAAAATGCAGCTGTTATGCTTTGGGTTTTTGGTGGAGGATTTTATTCTGGGACGGCTACTTTAGACGTTTATGATCCTAAAATACTTGTGTCTGAAGAAAAAGTTGTCTATGTCTCCATGCAATATCGTGTCGCTTCCCTTGGTTTCTTGTTTTTTGACACAGCTGATGTGCCAGGAAATTCGGGACTTTTTGATCAGATTATGGCTCTTCAATGGGTTAAGGATAATATAGCTTATTTTGGGGGAAACCCACACAATGTAACATTATTCGGAGAATCTGCCGGAGCTGTTTCAGTGTCACTGCATTTGTTGTCTCCTCTTTCAAGAAACTTATTTTCTCAAGCAATAATGCAATCGGGCGCTGCAACGGCACCGTGGGCAATAATATCTAGAGAAGAGAGTATCTTGCGAGGTATTCGATTAGCGGAAGCTGTTCATTGTCCCCATTCAAGAACAGACATGGGTCCTATGATTGAGTGTTTACGAAAAAAAGGTGCTGATGAACTAGTAAATAACGAATGGGGCACTTTGGGTATTTGTGAATTTCCTTTCGTGCCCATCATTGATGGATCGTTCTTGGATGAAATGCCAATACGATCTTTGGTTCATCAAAATTTCAAAAAAACTAACCTTCTGTTAGGATCAAATACTGAAGAAGGCTATTACTTTATCTTGTATTATTTGACAGAATTATTCCCCAAAGAAGAAAACGTTGGCATCTCTAGAGAACAATATGTCCAGGCTGTAAGAGAGTTGAATCCTTATGTTAACGATATTGCTCGACAAGCAATAGTTTTCGAGTACACAGACTGGTTGAATCCTGATGATCCAATAAAAAATCGCAATGCTTTGGACAAAATGGTTGGTGATTATCATTTTACATGCGGTGTTAATGAGCTAGCTCACCGTTATGCGGAAACAGGTAATAATGTGTACACATATTATTACAAGCATCGTAGTAAGAATAACCCGTGGCCATCATGGACGGGAGTGATGCACGCTGATGAAATAAATTATGTATTTGGTGAACCTTTAAATCCAGGAAAGAATTATTCTCCTGAGGAAGTAGAATTCAGCAAACAAGTTATGAGATACTGGGCGAACTTCGCTAAAACTGGGTACGTATTATAAGGGATATATTTAAATGTACATCTATATATTTTTTCATTACACTGGATTACTCCATTAATTAACTGAATGCATACCGTAAAAAAGGAACGCTGTGCAAAAAAAAGCAATTATTTAACTAAAATGTCCTATAAAAAAAAACATAAAACGAGATGACCTTTTTTTATTGAATTCACGCCAAGTGGTTCGTACATCGGATATACGTATGATTTCAAACAAAAATACTAACTTGCACTCTAAATTGTACAATATTACTACGAAATTTCTAAAAGTGCACCACAGTAAAGTAAGTTTCCATTATCAAAAAAAACTCTACAAATACTACAGTTACTATGTAGGTTAGGCTCGTTAGTTGTCTATATACGCCCGAAGGGCAAAGCGCCCAGGAATAGGGGCCCCGCGTGGCGGTGACCCGTCGATTTAACCACAATTCGAGAAATCGCTTACTGAAAAAGATTCAGTCCTAAATGAATCCCCTCTGGTACAGTCCTAAGTATTGTTTCTGAACTGAGTTAGCACTTACTGTGTCAGTGTTTAGTGCATGTTAAGTTAGCACTTGAGTATTTTTTTGTGTAGGTACTTAATTATATAAAGATGACTGATTAAATTGGGTTTTATTTAGAATAAACGATGTTCTTAAAAGTAAATTAGGTGATGATTTTCCTTAAAAAGTTTCAATATGTTTGTTGTACTATTTTGATGTAAGTTCAGTAAAACAGTTCTGCAAATACAAATGAACATTAAACAAATGAACTTTTGCAAGGGTGTTTTTTCTATAGTTTTCTTTAATTTAAATTATTTACATTTCATATGTCTTATATTAGGTTATTTATTATTATTATTAATTAATTGTTTTTAAATAGGTAGTCAGTTTTAATTGTATTTGTTTTTTAGTTTTACACTGTTTAAAATAATTAAATTCCATTACACAGTATATTTAATTTGATTTATTTAGTGTGCAGAATTAGTGTGCAAGGCAGTATTTTTATTTTTTTTAACTTTGTAGTATTTAGTTCGAAAAAAGGTAACATACGGATATCGATTTAAATACATGGCGTATTATAATATATTATATATTTAGAGTTAGGGTTCTAGTAGCATTTTCGGACAAGAAATGTAGGGGTCAACTTTATGAACTTTTTATAATTGAACTAGCTTTTGCCCGCGACTTCGTCCGCGTGGAATTCGGTTAGGGTTCCCCGAGACTCGATTATGCATGCCACTCATATTTGACCCGTACTGAAATAAAAGTTTCATACAAACGTTCAGACCCCTTTTGCCCATTTACGTCACAAGAGAAAGCTTTCTGTCAATAGTTATGTTTCCAGGCCTAGCGGTTTAGAAGTTTCATACATACTTTCAACTCCCTTTAACACCTTTAAGGGGGATTTTCCAAAAATCTTTCCTACTTACATCACAAGAGAAACTTTTCTGCCAAAGTTCATTTTTCTAGGCTTAGCGGCTTAGAAGCTACATACAAACTCTTAACCTCCTTTTTACCCCTATAAAGGGGCACTTTCAAAAATCCTTTGTTGGTGCTCATTTATATTACTTATAAAAGAAACCTTTTTTACTCATGTTTCTAAGCCTAGTGGTTTAGAAATTACATACAAACTTTTAAGCCTCTTATTATCCCAATAAGGGGGCACTTTTGAAAGTGCTTATTTATGTCCTAACCTTTTTGCCAAATTTCATGTTTCTAGGCCAGCGGTTTAGAAGTTTCATACAAACTTTCAATCCCCTTTTTACCCCCTTAAAGGAGGAATTTCCAAAAACCCTCTCTTAATGCTCCACTACGTTCCCTAAGGAACCTGCATGCCAAATTTCAGCTGTCTAGGACCAGTAGTTTCGGATCTGCGTTGATTGATTCTTGTCAAATTTCATTATTTTTTACCTACTAAAAATTTCCGCTTTCAAAAGCTGCGCCATTATTTCATCAATCATTTTATATTTTTTGCTAACTGAAAAGTCATTTCACATAAATGTCTATAACTTTGTCAATTTTGATAACTCGCACAAATCGTAGTTTTTTTTGGAATCACCCATGATACAATAATATACTTCGCTAGGAATGACAGTACGGTATTCTGTAGTAGTGTGAGTGTCACCCTTACGCCATTCGCACTGCTGTGTGTTGCAAGTGGTCTATTAAAATAATCGCCGACACCCATTTATCCTGTGAGTGTTTCATTAAATTATTACGTTCATTTGTTTTTAACGTCTCCCATTTTGTGTGCTAGCAAGTAAATGACAATTGTAATGCACAAATAATTTATTTTGCATTATAACGGCAGCAAATATTTCTTTAATTTTTGGTTTATTGCAAGAAAGTGGCAACTCGACTTTGACGTAAAGGTCTGTCGATCTGGGTGACGTGTCACGTCACCCAGATCGACAGACCTTGTTTTCTTAGACCTCTATTCTCGATATGATCTTAACATAAATAAATGTTTCTACAAGTTTCAACAATAGGGATAACGACAACTTTTTTTTCCTTAGTCTATCAGGAAGATTATTGAAAAGTATTGGACATATTGAGTTGAAATGTCGCGTAACGTCAAGCACGGTTAGGTACGATTTATACCTAACGGTGACGTAGTTAGCCCCCACTCTCAAACTTTAATGCGTTTTAACTTAGTCATTCTTTGTTAATTTGATAAAACAAAAAATACGTGTCTAATATTTATTTATTATCTGACTGACGGACTACTTAGAATTTCGATTTATTCACCCTGTCGTCATCCCTATTATGCGGTGGATAGAACCATATGAAAAAATGGTATATAGCCAGGTTAGCAATACCTACGAGACCTACTATATTTTGACCAGCTTGCGGTACGTCTAATACGGGAGCCCAAAGTTACAATACATTACATTACACATACATACACTACATAGTATAAAACAAAGTCGCTTCGCTGTCTGTCTGTCCCTATGCTTAGATCTTTAAAACTTCTCAACGGATTTTGATGCGTTTTTTTATATAATTTGTTATAGTTTAATGCTCCATTCCCGCGGGAACTTTATAACCGAATTCCACGCGGACGAAGTTAAATTAATCGGATCAAGTTATTTAACTTACTTGCTTATGTACACAGGTAAATCACTCGACAAGCTTTTATATCATACAAGGTGACCCGGCGTAGATACATACGTCGTCCCGCCATTGACCAATAAGTACATCAATGTGTCCCATCTAACCTAATAGTCATGCGTGACGTGAACTGTCAATTGCGGGAGATGGCGGAAGCGAATTTACAATCATATTAAATTTAAAATCATCATATTATTTTTGCGTGCACTTTTTTGATATTTTAATGGTTAAGTATTATCCTATTCGGGGCGGATACAAATCCAAAAAATCAAAGATCATGGAAATCGGTTCATCCGTTCTCGTTCTCGAGTTATAAGTGGTGTAACTAACACGACTTTGTTTTATATATATAATAAAACTGGCTGTGAAATAAATAACGCATAGAAGCCATTGGGTAGCAACGGTTCGCTTAACTAATAATAATATGTACAATCTAAATTCGTTCAAGGCAAATGCTTTATTGACAAATTCAGATACTGAGAGCTTAGAAATACGAGTATGACACCGCAGAATGGGGTAGGTATCTTAATTACGCTGAATATTTGGCTGTAAGGCCACGGTTAACGTGCCGAAGGAGAAGAGGGTGAAATGGGATCCAAAATCGACCGAAATGATATTTTTAGGGTAGTATGAGAATACCAAGAGATATCGACTGTTGGACTCAGGAATCAATCGAGTAACAAAGTGCAGAAATGTCGTTTTTTTGGAATATTTTAAAATTGAGACTTATCGCAAACTTGCCCGAGACTGAGATCCCGAAACCTTTATCTTTATCATTGGAACAAAATGCCCAAACTCCGAAAAATTACGTTCCTGAAAAAGACCCCTGTTCTGAGCCGAACGACCAGAGCACATCTACACTTACCCCCGATCAGAGCTTCGAGTCGACAACCGATATGCTTGACCGTGTCCGACATTTGAACTAAGCGCCCCGTGTTCCGCTACTTCTGCTGACCTTCCTGTCCGCTACGACTTGCGTTCTCGCCGAAAAAATCCAGAAAGTGAGGTTGATGAGCAAACAAATTATGCATAAATAAGTATTGTGCTTTGACTCAAGATTCGAGTATCCTAAAAGATGCGTCACTGGCAGATGATGAAAAATAAAACCTGGGGGCCGTGTGACTAACCCACCGACCAGAAAGAAGTTAGAAAAGAGTGTACGTTGTTTGTAACAGGAAGGCTTTGATTACAATGAAACTATGTTCACCGGTAATCAGACTAATCAAATACGTACGTGACAAAATACGTCTGAAAAAAAAAAGTCGTTACGTAGCTGCATCCCGACCAGCGAGATGGTGGCCGACGCACTGGCGAAGGCTGCTACCCCTCGAGGGACTACTGCCCTCTACCTACTAAAATGGGTTTACGTCCAAGGGAGGATGTTGGAATATGGGCATAAACCTTTGTGCTATAATGTACTAATGTGATGTGGTAGCCTAGTAACTGTTGTTTGGATTTTACTTGTCACCTTTAAATTACTTCCGTACTGAAAATCACTTCTGTTTATTTCTTTTATTCATGTCTTTCTTCTTAATGTTCGACAACTAACTGTGTTCTCGCTACTAATGTGAAAAGTTGTATGTGCTAGTCGAGGTCAAGATTTATAAATTAGAATCACTCGCTAAGCGCTCGTGATTAAACTATAGAATCTTTCGCTAACTCAGGACTCAAACATAGCACTCAAAGCAAAAAACTATTTTCCTCTCTTGTCTCACACATTTCCATGGTAACGGCGGGGCAGGTGGTGCTAAAGTTAATCCCCGGAAGAGACCCGACTACCAAAACCCGCGACCCTTGGCCCTGGCAACATACAACTGACGTACGCTGTGTACTGACGAGAAGATACTGGAATTAGAGGAGGAATTGAGCAGGTTACGTTGGGGAATCGTAGGGTTATCAGAAGTCCGTAGAGAGGGGGAGGACATGATATCTCTGAAGTCCGGTAACCTGCTCTATTTCTGGGAGGGCGACCAACAGTCCCAGGGAGGTGTCGGGTTTATCGCCCACAAGTCTCTCGCAAACAATGTGGTGAAGATCGAGAGTGTGTCGACCAGGTTAGCGTGCCTTGTATTCAGAATAACCCAACGATATTCGTTGAAGGTTATACAGGTTTACGCTCCGACCTCGACGCACTCCGACGATGAGGTGGAGGCTATGTATGAGGACATTTCTAGAGCCATGCATAGCTCCAGAACTCACTTCACAGTTGTTATGGGGGACTTCAACGCGAAATTGGGCAAACGAGACGGTGAAGAGCTGAGAGTGGGGCAATTTGGAGTAGGGCGTAGGAATCACCGGGGCCATCTACTGGCTGGTTTCATAGAGAAGGAGGGACTATATGATGAACTCCTTCTTCAGGAAACGTGAGCACAGAAAATGGGCCTGGATGAGCCCTGATGGTGTAACGAGGAATGAGATAGACTTTATCATGTCGACGAGGAAGCAGATTTTCGATGATGTCTCAGTGATTAATTCGGTTAAGTCCGGGAGCGATCACCGTATGGTACGAGGCATATTGAATATCCAAGTGAAGCTCGAGAGATCTCGACTGATAAAGTCTACGCTCCGCCCGGCACCGACCCAGCTCCGAAACCCCGAGAGCTTTCAGCTCGAACTCCAAAACCGTTTTGCTTGCCTAGAAAGCGACGTGGACGATTACAATGACGGGTTTGTGGAAGTTGTCCATACGGTTGGGTCCAAGTTCTTCAAGACCCGCCGTACAAGAACTTAGAAAATCTCAGACTCAACCCTAAAGCTCATAAAGGTGAGGCGTGAAATGATTCTGCAGTTTTCAGGTGACGCTAGTCATTATCGGCAGCTAAATAGGCAGATCTCGAAGTCTCTGAAGCGTGATATACGCCGATTCAATACCAACAGTATTGAAAAGGCTATTGAGCGTAACAGAGGCTCGAAGGTGTTTGCCAAAGATCTGTCTATTGGCCAAAGCCAATTGACAAAGCTGAAGACCGAAGACGGCAGGATCGTTTCATCCAAACCGGAGCTGTTGGGAGAAGTCGAGAAGTTCTATGGGCAGTTATACACGACAATCCGAACACCCGTCGCTGATCCAGCTAAAAACCCTAGAGCTATATTAACCCGACACTATACCGAAGATATCCCGGACGTCAGCCTGTACGAGATTAGTATCTCCCGTCATCCATGAAGTGTCGTGGTGCTCTTCTTCAAAAAAGGTGATAACACCTTGCTGAAGAATTATAGACCCATCTCACTTCTGAGTCATGTCTACAAGCTGTTTTCGAGAGTCATAACGAACCGTCCCGCGCGCAGGTTTGACGAATTCGAGCCCCCCGAACAAGCCGGTTTCCGAAAGGGCAATAGTACCGTAGACCACATACATGCGTTGCGGCAGGTTATAAATAAGACGGAAGAGTATAACCTCCCCCTTTGCCTTGCATTTGTGGACTACAAGAAAGCCTTCGATTCGATCGGGACTTGGGCTGTTGGGTTGTTTACTGCAGTCTCTCCAGCGGTGCCAAATTGACTATCGGTACATCGAAGTGCTGAAGTCTTTGTACGAAAACGCCACTATGTCCGTCCGACTACAGAACCAGACCACGATGCCTATTCCACTGCAGCGGGGAGTCAGACAAGGAGATGTAATCTCTCCGAAGCTGTTCACCGCTGCATTGGAAGATGCCTTCAAGGTGCTGGACTGGAAAGGACGAGGCATCAATGTAAATGGCACTCGCCATTTACATTGATGTACTCACATCACTCACCTTCGATTTGCCGACGATACAGTAGTTGGCTGGCTGATGTGACGATACAGTAGTAGATGGCTGAGACCATGGAAGACCTCAGTGCTATGCTCGTTGTCCTCAGCAGAGTTTCCGATCGAGTTGGTTTGAAAATGAACATGGACAAGACGAAGATCATGTCCAACGTCCATGTTGTGCCAACTCCGGTAATAATCGGAGGCTCTGCGCTCGAAGTTGTTGACCATTATGTATACCTGGGACAACCAGTCCAGTTAGGCAGGTCCAACTTCGAGAAAGAGATCAATCGTCGAATCCGACTCGGCTGGGCAGCGTTCGGGAAGCTTCGCAGTGTCTTTTCGTCCAAATTACCGCAGTGTCTAAAGTCGAAAGTCTTCGACCAGTGTGTGATGACTTATGGTTCCGAGACGTGGGCGCTTACGATTGGCCTCATAAGAAGGCTCAAGGTCATCCAGAGGGCAATGGCCAGAGGGCTATGCTCGGGTTTTCTCTGCGTGATAGAATCAGAAATGAGGATGTCCGCAGTAGAACTGGGGTCACCGACATAGCCCGAAGAATTGCGAACCTTAAGTGGCAGTGGGCGGGGCACATTGCTCGCAGGACTGATGGCCGGTGGGGCCAGAAAGTCCTGGAGTGGCGTCCGCGAACCGGTAGACGAGCTGTCGGTAGACCTCCAACAAGATGGAGTGACGACCTTGTAAAGGTCGTGGGAACGCGGTGGATGCGAGTGGCACAGGACCGGTCTGAGTGGCGCGCCTTGGGGGAGGCCTATGTCCAGCAGTGGACGTCTATCGGCTGAAATGATGATGATGATGATGATGATGATGATGATGAGTCAAATGAAAGGATAACAGACATGGGGATAGTTAGATGTCATTCACGATGAGTCGATGACCGTTCCGTTGTGCAGAGTTTCTCGAGCGTGCGCTTGTGCAAGCTGAACTGTATGACGTCATCAATATCACGTACCGCCCGACCGTTTCTTACCTCCAGGGAGGGTCAGGTACGAAGTTGACAGCTATGGCAATCGCTTATCGCATTTATTGTTATAGTTGATCATGTGAGTACTTACATAAGGATCAAACTATTAGGCAGAAGGGACCACCGATGAAATAATTTGCAAAAAATTCCATTCCATGTTCGACTCCCGGTTATGAATGATAATAAAAAAAGAATTACTGCCATTTATATGTATATATCTATATCTATTGATACTTATACATATAACTCGAAAACGGGTGAACCGATTTCTATGATCTTTGATTTTTTGGATTTGTATCCGCCCCGAATAGGATAATAGCCATTAAAATATCAAAAAAGTTAACGCAAAAAAATGATGATGATTTAAAATAAGTATTATTGTAAATTCGCTTCCGCCATCTTCCGTAATTGACAGTTCACGTCACGCATGACTGTTACAGCCCGTTCACACGGTGTCAAGTTTTGTTGTATCTCTGGATCTTACTATGACTAGCGAGGGATCCTGCAAAACGAAGGGTACGATGGTACGAAGTTCGCCGGGTCAGCTCGTTAAATCTAAAATTTACGCCATGACTCCTTAGAACGGATTTCGCTATCTCTCATAGTTTCTGACTTTGGGTTGATCAACCTGTATAGCGCGGTAACAAAACTAAATCAAAGAATAAATCTTTCAGTGTTACAATACTTTATTTCGAAGATAATTTATCACAAAACATTAAAAAATTATAGCAACATTTAAAATACCTACAGATATTAATTAATAAATCATAATTAGTTTAATTGGGATTTATTCCCTAAAAGGGTTTGGTCTGCTCCTGTTTTTTTATGTATGTTTATTTGTCTCATATATAAGATATATCATTTTACCACAAGCCTCGAATCCTCTTGGTTTGAAAAAAACCTAAAGAAAAATGAAAAGTGTGACGGTTTCCGATCGGTGGCGGCGAGAAGGGAAACGCATTATTAACAGCAACGCATAGTTTTACTGGTACACCCCGAAATTCAGTAATATGCTGCAAAAGGTATGAAAAATTTAAAGTATGAAAATCGGCACGATTGGTCTTTAGTCCATATGAATCGATTTGACCCGTAGCACCAAAAAAATGAAAATAAACGAGGGAAGTTACGTGGTAATCTTGTTTTTGTATATAAAAAAAACATTTTTTGTTCTGTAACCTATCGTGTGTGGTATCAAATGAAACGACTTTCTGAGCCAGTTCTAAAAATGTTTCAGTTCAGCCACTCATTTGTATAAATTTTTCTTAATGAAAAATAAAATACTAGAACTAGAAGAAAATATTTTCAATATTGTATTTTGGGTTTAGACATGAGGATACCTATTAGGTACCATTTGAATCTTGCAAAAAAATATTCCGCGAAGTCCAAACTTGGTATGTTTTGAAAATGATTTTAATTTTAATTTAAAACACGTGACTGAAATCTAATGATGTGATATATTTTTATAACCGGCTCAAAACATATTTCATTTGATAAAATAAGTTTCAGAACAATAAACACGTGATAAGTTTCAGGACAATAAATCTTTTTTCTCATACAAAAAAAAAGATTACGACGTAACTTTCCTTGGTTTTTTCATTTTTTTGGTGCCACGGGTCAAATTGATTTATATGGACTAAGGTCAATCGTACCGATTTTCATTCTATTAACACCATTTGCAGCTATTTTTAGCCTACCAGTGGCACTAACAGATTTATTTACAGGTAGGTACAAGCGTAGCGAAGACCACCGTCCACCCGTAGGACGATGCTTTGTCGGCGCTTACATAAACGTAGAAGATCACACAGGCCAAGGCAGGTGAAAACCAAGCAAGCCCAAAGGAACTGCATAACAAAGTAACGTTGTATGACGGGGGTTGGGTCAGGGGAAATCTTGAGAGTCGCCAGTAGGTACGCACGGCGTTTCTCGACTTTTCATACAAACAAAGTTTCGCTTTCAAGTATTCTCAAATGACTAAACAGAGGGACTCGTAATTTGGTACACATAATACAATCGTTATTGTGAGTGTCTAAGACTGGTAAAAAAGTGGTAAAATAATACACAATTAAATTATATAGCCAAAAACTGAATTTTGAAGTTTGTATGGAGGAAACTAAAATGGCACTAGTTTCTTTGTTATTCAATTTATTACAATCAAAGTGTATTTTGTACTCTAATATCTCTGCTACGCTTGCTATTACTTGTAAAATTTGGTGCCAATCTGATAAGTAGTTTGCGTAATAAACCGTAACTACGTTTGTATGGCCAGAGACCAGGTAACTATATAGACTGTCAATCTCCTTACATTACGGCGTACATCGGCAATAGCCAGGGGACTTCAAATGTTCATACTTCACCTGCACAGCGCCGTCTAGATGTTGCTCATGGAGTTCAAATTTGTAGGCAGGCTACCTAGGAAGCGACATCTATTATCGCATTTAATACTTATTTCAGGCGTACGCTGAATCTGTATGAAGCTTGACATTCTAGGTATACCTTACTTTTCTATGGTATGGTGAAACGAGCGTCCTAGCAACTCTTAATAGCGCGAATCGCGAATATCGCGATGTAGGATTCGGTCACTCAGAGGTAAGCGCTATATCTCGGGAAGTGTTCTTTTATTAAAACCAGATGTCCTCTGATGGGTCCAAGTCCGGGAACAAGTGGGGTGACATTCTTGCCGTCAGGCGTGCTTCAGGCGCATGCACCTCGTCTTGCTTGAAATTAGCGAAATCTTTATTGAACAATTCACGAGTCCGCTGTGGAGTGTCTCCTACATATAGTGCCACGTGAATTATTGACGTCAATTATTTTTAGCAGTGTGCGGGAATAATTGCTCGCAGGACTGATGGCCGATGGGGCCAGAAAGTTCTCGAGTGGCGCCCGCAAACCGGGAGACGAGCTGTCGGTAGGGCTCCAACAAGATGGAGCGACGACCTCGTGCAGGTCGCGGGAAACCGGTGGAAGCGAGTAGCACATTGAGTGGCGAGCCTTGGTGGAGGTGGAGGTTTATGTCCAGCAGTGGACGTCTTTCGGCTGAAACGACGACGATGATGATGATGATGATGATGATGATGATAAATTATTGTGGGAGATTTAGGACCATCCCTGCGGACCATCTCGGTTTTATCCCGTTTGCCCTGTAGTGAGGGTCCTTCTTTGTTTCCCTCCTCAGCTAGAAGCTTTTCCGCTACGCGTACTTCCCTTAGAAACTCCTTATAGATCGACGCCGATTTTCGCTTCACCTTTTGCCTGATGGCGAGACGTAGGAGGTTATAGACCATGTCCATCTTTGCGTTTTCAGCTTGTCCAGGTTTAGAGAGCTGGGCAAAGACTCTCTTCCTTATTAGGAAGGTTTCTGTCGCTGCTTCACTATCTCGTGGACTATATTCCGCCATGTAGTCCTATCTTCGGCGGCGTGGATGGCTTCACTTAACGGGAATGTCCAGCGTGATTTGATCAGACCAACGAAGTGGACTTCTGCCCCTGGGCCTCTTGTCTTCTACTTTCCCTGTCAGTAAAAGCTTCTCCAGGTTGTCACTTTTTCTTCTGGCAATGTGACCAAAATACTCGAATTTTCTCCGAAGGTATATTGAGGAGAGTCTCATAGCTATGATCAGTTCAGCTAGTAAGGAGTCGTTGGTTCGATGCTCTGTCCAGTGAATACCGAGCATTTGCCTCCAGCAACACATTTGAAACGCATCGATGCGAAGGCGATCTGTTTTTTTTTCTCTTGATTATCTGCACCATACATGAAAATTGAGAAAACTAGTGTTTCAACAAGTTTATTTCCGTATTATTAGGGCGAATAGAGACTGGATAGGGACTAGTTAAGGATAGGGGTGAGGTATATTAAAATTATTTTGTGATTTTCAGTGGGTTCTTTTTTTGAAGGCTGTTCCCTTTTTTTTAAAGAAACTAAACAAAGTAAGTTATAATTTTTGCTTTTGTTTTGTTTTCTTTTTCATATTTTTTTCAAACCAAGAGGATTCCTGGTTTGAAGTTTAGTAAAATGATTTCATATGAGTACCTAATAAGACAAATAAATACACCTAAGAAAACTATAGGTTTCAGCCCGAGGCAGTTCCACTATAGAATTGCGGCCAGGCCCTTTACTACAAGATGGCAGGATGAGTTGGACGCGTATATTAAATGACTGTCCAGTTTTGGTCAGTGACAGGGTCAACGATTAAACAGGGACGACCTTTGCCTTGAACTCGGATACGGTAAATAGGCTAAGTAGCAATGTACCTACAGCAAAATTAATTGTTTCTAATGCGGAATGATTAGGTACAGTACAGTCTAATTTACAATATAGCTTCTTGCCGTGCAATATACCTATATAATATTGTATTTCAGAAATCCATCACTAAGTTCTAATGGAGAAACTACAGCGGTTCATTGGCCACTTCACACGGCGTATGGCAGAGAATACTTGTCGCTCGCTGTAAATTCGAGCACAGTGGGCCATGGACTGAGAGTTAAAGAGTGTGCTTTTTGGCAGAAGTATCTTCCTCAACTGTTGTCGGCGACAAGTACGTTCTTTATTTATTTTTATACCTATATCATGCACGAATGCACTTGAAGGGTCTCTTAAAGAATCCTAGTAGATGAAAATACAAGTAATTTAAATCATCATTCCACACCACCACCACCAAGACAGCCTATTTGCGTCCCACTGCTGGGCACAGGCCTCCTCTCATTACGAGAGGGTGTGGGGTATAGTCCCCACGGGGGCCCAGGGCGGATTGGGGACTTCACACACACCCTTGAATTACTTTGCAGATGCGTGCAGGCTTCCTCGCGATGATTCCTTCACCGAAAAGCTCAGTGGTAAATTCAAATTTAATTTCGTAAATCTAAACTCAGAGGTGCGAGCCGGATTCCAACCCCCGACCATGCCGGCATGCGAGGCGGAGGGCAAACCACTAGGCCGACACGGTTGGCATTAAGGCAATCAATTATTCATTAAACATTATAGAAACATTTAGTGGAGTGCTGCAAGACATAAAAATCGGCCACGCGCAATATAGGGTTCCAAAGTTGGAATCGATGCCAACTTTGGAACCCATGAAATATTATTCTAGCTCAGCTTTCTAGGACTTAGCATCACAGCTAGGCTGCGGTACGACGCCCCTGCCGCTCGAGTAAAAACATTGTTTTTTTAATTATCATTACGATGGATACTTATTATTTAGAAATGATATTTAAAATTACTTATTTGGCTCATAACTAATGCTATGCTAGTAGTAGGCAGCCGGTGAAATTTCTGGCATAGAGGCATTCCACCTCATGCCTCAGGGTAGGCAACGCATTCGAGATCTTATGGTTTCTTAATGGGGGATCATAGGATTAGGTGGGCTTACCATCAGGTGGGCTGTGCGCTCGTTTGCCGATAGCATTGACATAAAAAAAAACTTAACGTTTAGAACCTGTTTTACGTAGCTTAGAACGTTATATTAAGTAAATAATAATAAATATCTTGGAACATTTCACACAACGGGGCTGGGTCAATAGCCCCAAACTAAGCAAAGCTTGTACTATGGGTGCTAGACAACGATATAAATACATATATAGAGAAATACATACATATATAAATACTAAACATCCATGACTCGAGTACAAACATTTGTGCTCATCATACAAAGTTTGCCCCGAGCGGGATTCGAACCCGCGACAGTCGGAACAGTGGGCAGAGTCACTACCAACTGAGCCAAACCTGTCGTCAAAGTAATTTTCAATCAGCCAAATCAGTCCAGCAGTTTTCCAGCCTTAGCCAGACTAACACACGGCATTTCATTTTTAGGGTTCCGAAGTCCACAAGGAACCCTTATAGTTTCGCCATGTCCGTCCGTCCGTCCGTCTGTCCGCACCATTGCTCGGAGATGCTTAGTTCTAGAAATCTGTAATTTGGCATGAATATATATATATATTAGTTACGCCGACAAAGCGGTACAATAAAATTTTGAATTTTTTTTTGGGTACCTCCCCTACTCGTAAAGTGGGGATGTATTTTTTTCCTTGCGTACCCCTTGATGTGGGGTGTGGTTGGATAGGTCTTAGAAAAACATTGTAGGTTTGTTAAAACCATTTTTTGATTAAACGATATAGACTCGGAGATGGTGACAGTGAATTCCGAACCATTTGTACTAGGCTGGCGACTCTACAGGGTTATAATTACGTAATGACGAAAAGAAAAATCATGGTCATAGCGCCAGTACCGGGGGCCCAATCGCGTGAGCATTAATCGAACGTGTCGCATAAATTACGAAAGTCCAACGATTTGTACCACAAAAAATCTTGTATTTTCCGATAGTCGATGAAAAATAAAGTAGGTGATCGCGAAATGCCATACCTACTTCTCCGCCGCGGCCTACATCCCGCCATACCGACGAAAACATGTTAATTAAAAACCAAAAATTGAACCATTTGTACCAGGCTAATTTTTGCACGAATAATCGTCGTCGAGTAGCCATTCACGAAAATCACCATGCCATACATTCCGACGAGGCCAAATGGCCGCCATACCGCTCCAAAGGAGTATTTTATTTTATTTTGCAGAACGATTTGTACCACCCAATAATTTTTTTACTCATTCTTTGTATGATCATAAATAGAAGCCTGATAATGCCATACCTGTAGGCCTATAAGTACATTAAATTTTTCGAAATTGTTAGATTTTATGTGTAATTCGAACGGTCACATTGTATCATATACTTTTCAAAACTACAAATGCCTTACTAGTACAAATCGTTAAAAAAACTTACATCTTTGCTCAAGTATGAGAGTCTTCCGCGCCATGGGTACAATATTGAGACATTTTTTTAGGTCGAATTGTATCCAAAGGAACAGAATACAATGAAGACGTGATGTAAACAACGATTTTACGTATTGTACAGTCGCAATTTGAAAATGGCGCCGCTTATTCCTCCTGCTAGAAGTATGGCAAATATAATAACGGTCACATTGTATCATATACTTTTCAAAAATACAGATGCCATACTGGTACAAATCGTTCTGCAAAATAAAATAAAAAAAACTCCGTTGGAGCGTCCATTTGGCCATTTGGCCCCGTCGGAAAAGTATGGCATGGTGATTTTCGTGAATGGCTACTCGACGATGATTAGTTGTGCAAAAATTAACCTGGTACAAATGGTTCATTTTTCGATTTTTAAATAACGTGTTTTCGTCGGTATGGCGGGATGTAGGCTGCGCCGGAGAAGTATGGCATTACGCGACCGCCTACATCGTTTTTCATCGACTATCGGAAAATACAAGATTTTTTGTGGTACAAATCGTTCGACTTCCGTAATTTATCCAACACGTTCGACTAACGCTCACGCGATTGGGCCCCCGGTACTGGCCCTATGACCATGATTTTCCTTTTCGTCATTACGTAATTATACCCCTGTAGAGTCGCCAGCCATCTCCCGGTCTAATACGTTTGTGAGATATTAAGCTTTAAAGTGCTATTTTTTGGTAGAGTCAAGTTCCAAGTCCTCCCTCTGCCAGCTAAATTGTGGTTTTCAGGTAGCTGAAAAAAATTATGGTGGTGGCATATATAACGTAGTTAAAAAGGAAAACTATCACAGCTAAGAAGGCTATACAAGTTTCCGGGTCATAGTCGACCAACTGCAAGCAAACAAAAATGCGTAGGTACGGAAAAGTAAAATTCCATTATAGGTACATACTACTGAGCGGCAGGGGCGTCGTCGGGCGGCCACGTCATACCGCAGCCTAGCTAAGATGCAGTTTTAGAAAGGTACTAAGGGCATCGTCAACTTCGGAACCCTATACATTGCGCGTGGCCCGACACGCATTTGGCTGGTTTTATTACATAGAAGAAGAAGATTTATCCAAGCGATCTCAGAAACGGCTTTAGAGCTTTAACTTTAACTCGTACCTTTAAATCGTTAGCGATTTGAAGTTAAGTGTAACCAGGCGCTGTTGTTGGTTGTTGGATGCCGTTTAAAATTTCTCTCGTTTATACTTTCTCTAGGATTCATGCAACATGGATCCATCTTAAAATAAAGAAATCATAAGTTCATAACTAATTTTATAAAACCTGTATCTTGAATATTGTTTGCAAAAAACAGCATGAATTTTCTAACTATAAAAGGGGTCATGTGACTTAGTTCCATATTGATAATATTAAATTTAACACATGGAAGTATTTTTATGTAATCTTTTTCACTAATAGAGTTGTGAATTATGACTGACAGAGTTGTGGAACTTGTGGATTTATTGATATTCTGTTGAAATAGTACATTTCGATACTAGTGCGTAAAGTGTTCCATTACTTCACGAGTAACGAGATATGGCAAGACTCGGGACGAGTGAAGAATGACACTTCCGCACGTGTATCGAACGACGTTTTTTAATACAGATGCGAAAAAATAAGAAAAACAACAAGTAAGGAATTAGAAACGTTTATATTATTAATTTTGTAATTGCAATAGAACTGAAAAATAATAAAGTTCTACATAAATTAAAAAAAAACTCCTAATAAAAAAATCTTCTATCTTTTTTGTTTATTTACATAATAGTTAATGGCACAATTTGTACAATTATTGAGTGTGATATTGAAAGTTTTTGCTGGTAAATTAAGTGTTTGCCTGACTGAATTATTAACCTCACATGTCTGTGAAGATCGAGTCACTGGAAAAGAGAAAAGCACTAGTTCGCAAAAACCAACTTTGCGCAAGCTAAACAGCTACGTAGAGTAGCACTTTTTGAGCAACTGTATTAAAAAAGTATTTTATTACCTGATTAACGGTAAATAAAAAGGCGATTGGTCTTTTCAATAAAAAAAATTGAATATGGGTTGGATCCTTGTTTATTGAAAGGGTCTTTATAAAAATTTGAGAAAAATATTTATAAGGTTTTTTTAACTTATTTATTATTAAATTGGTTGTTCTTTACAGAAAAACCAGAACCAATATGGAACTGCACTAGCAGCAGAGCAGCGAGGAGCTCGGGCGCCGCCGGAACGCTCGCGCGTACGGCCCTGCTTGCCTACGCCATGTCTAAACTTCTTGCCAGTGATTAGATGCGCCACGCACTTCAGGGATGCTTCGTTTGCTTATGTGTGTTATTACTTGTCTCCTGAAAAAATGGTTCTGGAAGCAATGTTGAGCAAATTTGATTGAATACTTATTTCTAATACGAGTTATATATGAGTGAAATAATTGATGAAAAATATGCTACATTATCGTGTAACTGAAATAACAACAACATCCGTAGAGCTAGCCTGTATTACTTTGGTAGAAGGGTCATTCTCCGGAGCCCTGATTTTCGATGTTCGGGGGCTTATTTCCATGAAATCTTTGTTTTAGAACTTTGTTTTTTTCATATGTAGCTTATATACGCATCTCTAAAATTAGTGACTTTTTTGTATATTTTAGAAAAAAATATAAAGCCCGAAATTCTGACGACTCTGTCGTGTCCGTTGCCCATTTTCTTGAAAACCTCTGGTGATAACTTTAAGTCTACGTACTTTTTTTATATTCTGAGTGACCACATAGAAAGTAAATTAGTTGTCTCATAACCTTAATATAAGAAATATATTTTATCTGTGATAAATTTCTTATAACTGAGGAAATAAGATGCGTTCGCCAAAAATTCTGATTGCTCTGAAGCCAACTTCAATCAGCTGTTTCCTTAAACACATAAAGTATACTTGCGAAAACCCCTACGCTAAGGGTAACTATAGGACACTTAACATGTAAGGTATTAGACGTATTGGCTGATGCAAGTCAGTCTGGAGTTATGAAGGTAAATATGTGATTTCTCTGTCGTTGGTTCAGGTAACATTCCGATTTGTCTGTAGGTAACGTTTCCTGAAGTTATTTATTATCTTTGAAAATTTACAGTTGGTCTTAATTCATGGGTTAACATACTATCTTTCCGCAGTATCGGCTTTTTAGTAAATTATTTCTGACTTATCTGTCCAGATTTCTGGCATTTTCTTCCGGATGTTTAGACAGCGAAGTCAGAAAAAATATTTTTGTGATTGTTTTAATTGTTATCCAATTACTTTTTTAAAAGGTAATACATGATACAATAATATACTTCGCCAGGTATGATAGTCCGGTAGTGTGGGTGCCACCCGAACGTCATTCGCACTGCAGTGTGTTGCAAGTGGTGTATTAAAATACTCTCCGACCCCCATGTATCTTGTGTGTTTTGTTAAATTCTTACGTTCATTTGTTTTTAACTTGTCCTATTTTGTGTGCTTAAACAAGTAAATGACAATTGTAATGCGCAAATAATTTTTTTAGCATTGTAACGGCAGAAAATACTTATTTCCTTCATTTTTGTTCAATTACAATAAAGTGGCAACTTAACTCGACTTTGACGAACGGGTGACACGTCCCCCGGATCGGCAGACCTTGTTTTCTTAGACCATGAAGGAAATACACTTAAAATCATCAATCGACTTAATAGAAGTATTAAGCGTAAAGTTCATTAACTATTAGAACTGAATAGAGGAAGTTTTTGTTTTGCATCGATTTCTGATAATTGTGAATAGTATTTCTGTAATATCACTTTGTTGACCGAATAAAATATATTTAATGAAGTATATTTTATTCGGTCTACAAATTCTTTATGTAGGGGAGGTGATGGAAAAAAATCTCATGGAAAGAGGTTATTCCTCCAGAGTTGCGTCAACAGATTATATGTAGATGAATACCACCCACAACCCCTAGCTGGTCACATGGGTAACGCAGATGACTCAATAATTATGGCACCGTATACTTTTATGAAGCGTGACCGACAGCGGGTGCAACTCATAAGTTTTAACATATTTCTTTGCTGGGTTTTTGCAGAACGTACCGAATTTGTCCGAATCGATTGGCAAGTTACTGGACAGTACTGTTACAATAATATATAGGGTCAAGCAAAAGGTTATGACGATATTTTAACCACAGTATCAGTTATCGATTCTAAGCATGTGTTTAGGTATTTGTTGTTTTCGAGTAAAGTAGTAAAGACAATTTTTGCAAATGTTGAACGTTGAACGGTATTTTTATTTTTCTGTACAAATACTTAAAGCAGTTTTTGTTTTAAGGTTTACATTCCTTTTATTACAATAATCGTATGATCATAACAAATGTGGCAAAAACAAAAGCCGGGTAAGGTGACAACGCAGAACTAGATGTATGTGTGTATAAGGAATTACGGTATAAAGATCTTAATCTAATACAGCTTTATGCTCGAGGAAAAAAATAGATAGTATTATTTGGTAAACTATTCATATTACAGAGTTCAAAAATTGACAGAACATTTGTCTACGATTGTAAAATAATATGTATCTAATAAAATTTTAGTTAAGTAGTCCAGTTTAATAGGTACCTATGCAATTTTTTGTGATTCTGGCGATGACCCTTTATCCGACCAACTTTACAAAATTACAAAAATTTAGTTTGAGGTAAATTGATCGCACTTCGTCGGGCAATTCATTGAATATTTAAGCCAAAAGGTAAGTACTTACATGTTCTGTTTCCGTACCGTTATTAAATTGTTGTAAATGGAGGTAATTCTGATAGGGCAACTTTCTTAGGCACGTACTTCGTTTTTCCATTTTTAATTCATTGACATTACCATGTTCTTCAATTAGAAAAGCAAATTTTACCTTGTTTTGTACAGGCATTACATTACAGTATTTAAATAAAACCGGCCAAGAAGCGAGTTAAGCTCGCGTGGAGAGGGTTCCCGTCCTTGATTATTTTCAATGACGTCATTTTCAAACCGTTTCACAGAATAAGCTCTTATTAGGGTTCCGAAGTCCACAAGGAACCCTTATAGTTTCGCCATGTCCGTCCTTCCGTCCGTCCGTCTGTCCGCACTATTGCTCGGAGATGCTTAGTTCTAGAAAGCTGTAATTTGGCATGAATATACATATTAGTTACGCTGACAAAGTGGTACAATAAAATTTTGATTTTTTTTTATAGGGTACCTCCCCTACTCGTAAAGTGCGGATATATTATTTTTTTCTTGCGCACCCCATGGAGAAAAATACTGTGGGTTTGTTATAACCATTTTTTTGATTAAAATATGCGTTTGTGAAATATTAAGCTTTAAAGTGCTATTTTTTGTTAGAGTTGAGTGTCCCCCCTCCCCCCCCCCTGCCAGCTCAATGGTGGTATTTGGATGGCAGAAAAAAATCACGGTTGTGGCATATATAACGTAGTTGAAAGGAAAACTATCACAGCTAAGTAAGCGGTACAAATTTACGAGTCATAGTCGACCAACTTATGAAATGATTCAAAAACCAATGATTTTTCTCGAGCGGCATGGGCGTCGGGCGGGCACGTCATACCACAGGCTAGCTAAGATGCTAAATAAGTTTTAGAAAGGTACTGTGGGCATCGTCAACTTCGGAACCCTATACTTTGCGCGTGGCCCGACACGCACTTGGCCGGTTTTTATATGATAGATTTCAAATACCATAGACTTCTTAATCATTTGACTGTAATCTATAGGTCAATAAACATCCTCCGTATTTTTTCCAAAATTTTAGGTCCAGTAGTTTCGGAGATAAGGGGGGGGAGAATGGTAATTTTTCGCCTATTTTCTTAAATAACTCGAAAAGTATTGACCAAAAAAGAAATAAAAAAAAACCCAAGCACAAGGGCTGTTTGAGCAAATGTTGCCATATAACATGTTGATAAACGGGAAAATTCTGAAAAAGTTGAAAATTGGCGATATCTCGAAAACCAAGCCACTTTTTACCCGACTGCGCACCGCAAAGGAGGGTTATGTGTTTACCTGTCTATGTATGTATGTATGTATGTATGTATGTATGTATGTATGTATGTATGTTTGTTCCTTTGTGGCACACTAGAGATCAAACGCGTGGGTCGATTTTAATGAATCATACGTCAATCGATTTGTCTGAATTGCGCGAGTGTCACTGAAGATATGAAATTTATCAAAATTCAAAATGGCGGCTACCAGACGCCATATTGTACAAAATAAAAAAATAAAAGTCAACCAACTATGGCATGTGAGGTATCGTTGAATAGGTATTTAAAAATCATTATTAGGTTTCTTTGACCATTTTTCAGACAAAAGAACCGTTTATGATTTATAACGATTCAAAGTTCCTTTACTAACCACGTAAAGTAGGTACCTACCTATCCACCCAGTAGTACATCCGTTCGAATTAGCAACACAGGAAATAATCTAGACCAACGAGTCTTCAAGCAGGTCACGACGACTATAAAATACTTAATAATAATGTTTTTCATAAATCTCAAACTTCAATCAAGTACGTACGCATGTGCAATGTAGTGTACCAGTAGCGTCATCTATCCGTTGACTTGAAGACTTTTAGTTTCGTTATTACATTTAAAGTGTCAATAGTGTGTGTGATACAGTGAAATATAACCTAATTGATTATAGGTACCAATTAGGTACACTAGTCAGTACTCAGCGCTCGTAAATAAATAAAATAGCTACCTAATACTCTTATGTAGTACCAGTAGCGCCATCTATCGGTTGACTTGAAGAATTTTAATAGGTTCAGGCTTATGTAGCGTTTTGAGCCGGGTTAGGTCTCTAGAGGGATTAATAATCAGTAATTTAGATCATCGCAAGCTACTTAATAATCCCCACGATAGCAACTCTCTCCATGAAATGACAAGATTGCGGAATTTACGGTCTTTTAATCCCTGACTAAAAATAATAAAATAAAAATTTAATTAAAAAAAACAAAAAACCCGACTGCGTAAAAACTAAAAAGAAAAAAACAAGACTACTTAGTTCAGTAGTAGCTAGGATTATGTTAAGTAATTGATTGCTATTGAGGAATCTAAAGATGCCTACAGTCGGGACCCATTTAAAATCTAGGTTAAAATGTTACAAATAATGGGTCCCGATAGTAGGCATCTTTAGATTCCTCAATAGCAATCAATTACTTAACATAATCCTAGCTACTACTGAACTAAGTAGTCTTGTTTTTTTCTTTTTAGTTTTTACGCAGTCGGGTTTTTTGTTTTTTTTAATTAAATTTTTATACAGAGGTCATGTTAGGTTGGTTCGGTACCACTTAGGCTGACCTACCTCCGGTGTCACTGTGACGTGTTACTTTTGGGACACCCTGTATATGCCACAACCGTGATTTTTTTCAGCCATCCAAATACCACCATTTGAGCTGGCAGGGGGGGGGGGGGGCACTCGACTCTAACAAAAAATAGCACATTAAAGCTTAATATTTCACAAACGCATCTCATAATCAAAAAATGGTTATAACAAACCCACAGTATTTTTTTCCATGGGGTGCACAAGAAAAAAAAATACATCCCCGCTTTACGAGTAGGGGAGATACCCTATAAAAAATATATTTCAAGATATATTTATTGTACCACTTTGTCAGCGTAACTAATATGTATATTCATGCCAAATTACAGCTTTCTAGAACTAAGCATCTCCGAGCAATAGTGCGGACAGACGGACAGACGGACGGACGGACGGACGGACGGACGGACGGACATGGCTAAACTAAGTATAAGGGTTCCTTGTAGACTTCGGAACCCTAAAAACCGCCTGCAAACTCCGAAAGTCTGTGAACTAAAGGCAATGACAGCCTTCTACTGCGTTTGGTTTCTACAATCCACCAATAGGTAGGTTGTGGTATCTTAGGAAATCCACACTACAATGACGAATTTTAAGACATCTGCAATCGTACCACTCCAAGAAATGGTTTTCCGTAGACCCAACTGCAACCGGGTGGGCCCGGTAGGTGTGAATGACGGTGATGTGCTGTTAGCAGATACAAGATCATACTTAGATAGGTTTGGTCTAGGGCGCACACAGTGAGGTCTAAAGTGAATAAAACTGCATTTTTTAATTCCGATCCGATTAGACGAGCAAAGTTGATGACAGACAGCCATCAGCCGCTTCTTGCAACAGCCAGCTGCGTTTCCTGCATAGAACTGGCCAGGGCTCCTTACACTTATTCGCCTTGGCACCATGTGTAAAGCGCTAACGTTTTAGTTCATTAATCCATCATTGTCATTGGCAATGCAACGTGTATGTAACGTTGGATTGACAACCACCTTCTTGAAGTCGGTTGAAAATGGCGGATGTTATCGTTCATTCAGCAATTAAATCGCATATAATCAAGTAAATAAGATAAGTAAAGTTAGGCTATATTATTCACCATTTTTTGTAAATTGTACCAAATATTATTAAGACCTGAAGTGTTGGAAGTGCAATAACAGCGTTGCTCCCAAAAATCTCATGTGTAATACCTACTTATTTATTAACCTTCTTGTGTTTTTGAAAAAAAGTATAGTCAATTTATATCTACGTATAAAATTAAATTTATTTTAGTGGCCACACGTTTTGATCTCTAATTATCAAACCGAGTATACTTAGTGGGAACTTGTATTTGTTGCCGGGGTGCGGATAACTGGGCCAAAGCTTTTAATAACCACGGATTTCTGATGGTATAATGAGTAATGTTATAACGACATAGATCCAATTATAGCCATATTACTATGCAAGCAATGCCATAAAAAATAGGCAATCAATTAAATCAATTATGGTACTTTCCTGTGAACGAATCGATGGCCAAGGGAGTGAACGTTAGAATTTACAAGAAGTAATTGTGTTGTAGATACCTAATCTACAAAATTGAAATTTACTTAGTATCAATGCAGACAGACTTACTGACTCTGTCGATCTGCAGTCAAGCCGTGTCAACGGGCACAGGCGTGCAGCGTGAAATGGTGAACAATTGTGTCCGCGCCGCGCATCCGCGTGGAATTCGGTAATAGCATTCCCGCGAGAACTAAGCGTTTTTCCGGGATAAAAAGTAGTCTAGTCTATGTTTATAAACTACCCCCATCCATACCAAATATGGTTGCAATCCGACAGTACTTTTCGAGTTAAATCCGGACATACATACATAGATATATACACAACACATACATACATACCTACAGACAATTTTTCTAAAAATCGTAATTTTGTGTTCAGTATCATTTATATAGTTCCCTCAACTTGATCGTTTCTGTTATGAAAAAATGAGGGAACTCTTCAAAATTTGCGAGCACGTAACTAGATGATTTTGGTGTCAATTTCGAAGACTTCACAGATACTTATGTATGTGTATAGTAATGTTTGGAAACAGTAGCCGACTTTTTTTTTAATAAACAAATAAATACCGCCTTCAAACGTCGACAGACTGCGAAGTCGGTGTCAAGAGAACCGACCCAAAGAAAAAGAAATGATAATCATATAGGGCCGGTTCCTATATCCACGTAACGCCTCGTTTTGCCTACGGACGGTTAAAATTTGACAGTTTCTCTATGGAACAAATGTCAAAAATCAACCGTCCGTAGGCAAAACGAGGCGTTTCGTGGATATAGGAACCGGGCCATAGTGAACTTGACATTGACATCGCAGTCTGTCGGAGGTTGAAGGAGGTTTTTTATTTTTTATTTACAATTTTTACAAAATAGCAAGTTTTTCGAGTATATAGTGAATATTAAAATAAATTTTACTCGCCTTACAAAATCAAATAGTTTTCGTTTAAATACTTACTGTTTAAATAAAGTCAATTTAGGTCTTGTCAGCGCCTTAACAGTTAAAATACAGTGGACGCGAGTTACTACACCAAATTTATTAGTAGAGTAACGTAAGCCGTTTAATTGATCAAACCTCGGAATCTGGTTCCAGTGAACCGATTTTCGTATTTTTTTGTATTGTATAGCTAAATGTATAAAGAAAAAAGTTTACCAATTAAAATTTGCCGATCTTTATTAGAAACATTGACATTACACGTTACGTTTGATTATTACGTTTACATATGATACAGACGCAGTTTACAAAAAGGCATGCAAATGACGTGCTTTATTATTTCTTACGCCATACTGTTAAGGCACTGACAAGACCTAAATTGACTTTATTTAAACAGTATTTAAATGAAAACTATTTGATTTTGTAAGGCGAGTAAAATATATTTTAATATTCACTATAGGCATATTACCTATTTAAAAAGCTTGATATTTCGTAAAAAGGATTGAATGAAATCGGTTCGATGAAAAAAATCGTGAAGTTACGTCTTGTAAATCCTATTTAAACGATTCTATAAGTTTATTTTTTAACGCAGATTTCTATAATTAAATACACTATTCCGTCATACTCATACCAAAAAAATAATACTAATTTATATTGTTCATGCAATGTGGGATTTTATTTTCTACGTAAGCATATAGCCTACATGCCGCAATCGTGCTTCTCGCTCCCTCAAATGCAAACAGACATTGTCTGCCGAGACAGTTGTCTGCTTCGATTGCTCAAGGTCATTAGCTCTTGTCAGCGTCTTAACAGTCAAAAATCAAGCAAATTTATCATTAGTTTATTTTCTTGTTTATTATTTAGGTCTAACAACAACTCTAAATCAACAATCATCACTACATTTTATAAACAGTCTCCCGCCACGTCTGACTGTCTGCCTATTCGCGATAAAGTGAAAAACCATTGAACGGATTTTGATGCAGTTTTAATTAGTAGATGGAATGGTTTTTGAGGAAGGTTTTAGTATAAAATTTGTTACAGTTTTCTATAATTGGATGAAATATGACGATGATAGTTCAAGATGGCGGAGAAAATCAAGCCGGCCGGGAGCTTTCACCGAAAACGCTGCTTAATCCCTTTGAGTTATAACAAAACAATGTATGGAGGAATTGTTCCTCTTATATAGGTCTACAGAAAAAACCGCAATGGTATAGGTCTATCTTCTAAGGATAGCTTACTATACCCACTTTAATTTAAAAAAAATGGACCCATCTAATGTGTATTTGAAAAGCTATTAAGAGGGATATAGTATTAATCCTTAACATTTTTAATACGATAGTTACCTTAAGCATTTCAATTTCTTTATGATTGCCCTGTACACTATGCAATTTAAATGAATATCTTGGGAGTTATCGAGAAATAAAAACTTCTGCGCTAGAAAATAAATTCAGCGCGTGCTTAAATGACCGGCGGCAGCGGCATTGTGTCTGGCCATCCATTTGCGATGCTGATTACCACTGATTTCAATGCCACTGACGCGTTATCGAGTCCCGGAAGGACAAAGGCTACTCTTTAAGTGCGCTGGTTTCGAGAAAACACTGACTAAATCGAAATTTATCCCGGAATAGCGTTCAGTTCTCGCGGAAACGCTATAACCGAATTCCACGCGGACGAAGTTGTGGGTAGAAGATAGTTTCAAAATAAAACAATGAAAAACTTACCGTGACACACGCTACTGCTTACTATATTTTTGCGAATATTTCGAACGCCGGCACTCATTTCTCGCATAGCTGAGACTAATTGTTTTTTCTTTAAATAGGAATGGTAGTGCGCACGTACCTTTTGTCTATTGTTGTATGCCTCTTATACATCGAGGAACTGGCAGAAATTACTTTTGATTGTATTAGTCTATTAGTATACTTATTATCAAGTTTTTTTTAAAAGGCGATCGGTCAAATGGACGCGAACTGGGCGATGGACGCGAAAGGGCGAACTTACCCTACTTTTTAGTTACATTACCCTATCTACTTAGGTAATAGGTACGCGTTGAATTGAAGATTCTAGAAATCTCTAAAAGTCTGCCTCAGCAGTACATTTAGGTAATATTATAATTATTATATTTAATGACTATGCTGAAAAATTTACACCTTAAGTTTACGAACTTTACTATTTTTTTTTACTTTTATGACATAATCTACATAATCAAGTTCCGATTTAATGCATGTTCTGCACAATTCAAATAAAAGGGGACGTGGTCCTACTGCGTCTACCGATGTACTGTGGCAAACG
Source organism: Aethes cnicana (assembly GCA_963971205.1). Taxonomy (NCBI): domain Eukaryota; kingdom Metazoa; phylum Arthropoda; class Insecta; order Lepidoptera; family Tortricidae; genus Aethes; species Aethes cnicana. The sequence goes on from OZ020272.1 coordinate 16,964,711, forward strand.
CGGCGCGGGGTGCAACCTTGGTCTAGATAGATGTGTGCGCGGGGCGCCCCTCGCGGGGAACGTTCCTCACCCCCTTGATGTCTTGAATTGGCTCCTTGATTGGCTCTATATCCTCGCCTTAAGTATAACATGTTTGTAACGTTCTGCCCAATATGTATTGACCACACGTAAGATGTGGTTATACAACATTTGCAGACTTATCAACGTGACGACAGATCGCGGCGATAAATAAGTGACCGTCAAGATAGCGTACACCGTAACTATCTATATCCAGGATCTAATCATGCAAATAAATAGTACCCAAATAGTACCCACGGAATATCTAGGTTAAAGAAATAGTACCCTTAACCTTTCGAAACATAAGGCCTGTTCACGGTCTACGCCACCGAGCGTCAACCTGGCGTACACCGCGTGGATCTCTGGAACGGCTTGGTTCTCGGGAATGATTTATAGCTCAAAAAATAGTACCCAAATTTTACCATTCTATCTATAATATAAGCTGAGATAATCCACCACGTAACTTTTTACGAACTTGAGTGAATACTGTGCGAGTTTCCGTAGTAACGCTGCCAAATTTTGTACACCGTTAAATGTTGGCATATCTCGGCTTCTATTATACAGCGTGTCCCAAAAGTAACACGTCACAGTGACTCCGGAGGTAGGTCAGCCTAAGTAGTACCGAACCAACCTAACATAACCTCAGTAAGAGTTGCTTGGTTTTCGAGATATCGCCAATTTTCAACGTTTTCAGAATTTTCCCGTTTTTTAACATGTTATGTGGCAACATTTGCTCAGACAGCCCTTGTGCTTGGGTTTTTTTATTTGTACTTTATCAGGAATAGTCCAGTAAGATAGTACAAGTGTTATTTGGTCGATACTTAATAAATGTAAACCGCGAAAAATCCCTGAATAAAACTTGAATTTAACTATCGGAAAAACATTAATTGCGTCTTTGACTTTGACACACTACCGTGAAAAAAAAGTACTAGAAACTAAATGAGCAAGTGCCTTTAGGAACATGCGTATGTTATGCTGATTCTAAAATGGTATCACACATGAATCTTAATGCAGAAATCTAGGAAGGAATTTCCAATAACCCATGAAATGCCATGCGGTCACAAACAGTAGCTGCCAGGTAAAAACTACCTTATCGCCTTTGATACCTGACCTTTTTGTTATTTTTGAGCTATAAATCATTCCCCAGAACCAAGCCGTTCCAGAGATCCACGCGGTGTACGCTAGCTTGACGCTCGGTAGCGTACACCGTGAACAGGCCTTATATTACCTAGACATTCCGTAGGTACTATTTGGGTAGTATTTGTTTGCATAATCAGATCCTGGATATCGTTACGGTGTACGCTATCTTGACGGTCACATAAATAATGCACATCGATCTTTGGAAAGAGAGTCGCCTAGTTTCGGTTTCGTAGAACATTGTCACACATTATCAATGTCGCGTTTGTCACACTCATGTCACAGTTTGTCGGTCGTTGATGGTTTTCATGACAACGATTTGACGACTGTGACATGAACTAAAAAGTCCTTAAAGTGCAGTGCAATAAGTATGTAAGTATATTATGATGTAAACATTTTTAAATAAAAAAAAAAAACTTTAGACATTTCAATTTATTGTATGTATGGATATAATTTAATTTTGTAATAGTTTATAAGTTATTGTAAATCTGTTGTAGCTACACCCTTTGTGTAAAATTTTTCAATTTATGGCTTTAAATAAATAAATAAATAAACTGACACTTAAGGTACCTATAGCGGGGTAAGACCGGAGAGGGTGTAAGACCATATGCATGAAAAAACTCCTAAATGTGACCATATTTTTTAATGGTGGCAACATGATGTAGGACGCCATTTTGTTCTCAGTCGTTCACTAGTTCCCGTTTGCTGCTACGACGACGCGGACCTGTGCTACGGAGGATTTTAGAGAAAAACGTAATTTTTGTCTATACTTCTATCCGATCGTTCCCTTGTACTTTAATTTAATTATTTTGGCGAAAATATGGCTTGTTATATGATTATCTCATATGAATACTGTTTTTTTCGTAGTGATAGCTAAATTCGTCTAATTAAGACTCGCTTAAGATGCCTATTAACTGATATCCGGTGTTCCCCCTCACGGGTGAAGATCGAATGAAATCATCCGGTCTTTGCCTGAATAGAAAGAAGCAAGTGGTTCTCAAACATTACTACATGAATGTTTTATTAGCAAAATGTTAAGAAACCTCACTACATTAGTTTGTAGTGATTTTTCATTCACTATGCTATTTCTATAGGTACTATTCTGTCTTTGTACTTATTTGATATTAAAAAAATTGTCAAAGCTGTTTTTTACCTTTTCTACATCACAATAGCGCAATATTAATGAAATTTAAGTATAATAAACCAACATAAAATCTGTGATGCAATTCTTCATTACGTATTATTTGACATATTGTTTATGACTACATAAAGGCGGTATAAAGTTCGCCGGCTCAGCTAGTATACTAATACTATTTCAACCCACTCTGGCCTTTTTTTATCATATCTACTAAACTTATACATCAGAATTACTGTATCTGATAAACTCGACCAATGCGCCCTTGCCCATTCACACATCTATACTTCCATATTTTTTATTGTAAAACCGGGAGTCCTGGGCAAGGCTACCTTTTATTCTGGAAATATGCAACGTACCCGCGGGAACGCTATAACCAAATTCCACGCAGACGAAGTCGCGGGCAGAAGTTAGTACGTAGTATATGCTTACACTAAACTTTATACTCCATATCATTAACAAAAGTCGAATCCATCCGACCTTTCCCTCGCAGGCGGATGATTCATTTTGTGGCGAGACAAAGTTTGAGAACCCTAAAATGAAAAAAAAAAATCAAGGTCTGGGCTAAGATCGGACGCAAAACAGTACAAAAAAAGGAAATCGATTGGAACATTTGTCTGCAAAGTTATTTCATGCTGGTTTTTTATATGTTTTAGAGCGTTAAAGATCGGATAAATCTCTTTTATGCACCTTCTTCTCAAAGCGATAGAAGTGGTTTTAAAAAGTTCGTTCTTACCCCCGAAGGTCATTTTTTTACTATGGCCAAAAAAAAGTCAGTCTTGTTTTTACAAGCTTTGAAAATAGAAACTGTTGAGTTTACAAGAAGACACTAAATTAACATGTGTCGTTTCTTAAACTAACGATTACTCTTTATTTCATTGATTTATCTTAAATAGATGTCGAGAAAATTAAAATTTTGCAACCTGTGTTCAATTGGTTTTGAATCCGTCCGTTCTTACCCATGCACCTTGATAAATATAAATAATGATTGACGATTGACGTGTTCGGAAATCATCGTAGGCAGCCCATTGTCTCTTTCCAAAGACCGTTGTGCAATGTTTGTCTCCATGCGACAGGCTGTATAAGCCGCTATTTAAATGACCTCTCGTGCAAGTTTTGACGTAAGTAAAATGTCTACAAATCACAGAGTACTTACTGTGTTCCATTACAAGTAAACTGGCCCAACATTGGTCCCTGTAGGTGAAGTCGCCGATTTAGCACCGTCTTGGTGTTAGCTTAGTGAAGCTAAACATCACAAATATTTTCTTATGAAATTATTTTTGTAATGTGTTTTAATGTGTAACTTGTAATATTAGGCAAACTTTAGTTTTAAGCTAGTTGAAATGTTGAATTGCGCTGTCCAATAAATAATTTTATTTACGTTGTCTATTAGGCTGAAATAGAAAAAGAAGTAGTGCTAATGTTTACGGATTAATGTTATAAAACTAATATAAGAGGAGTGATGTCTCCATCGACATATCACTTGTTATTAATTAATTATTAAATTACGTGCTAGTCTTAATTTTGTCATAGACCTAAGTCTATACATATCCCCTGAGTGGTAGAATCACATCCACTGTGGGCTTCGAACAGTGTAACAGGGGAATCTATTCGAAACGGTTCATAGGGATAGGGAGCGTCCCTATCGCTAAAATAAAAGTACACTTTCTCCCTATTTAGCGAGATAAGGTGAATTCGGCTAAGATCGGATCTGGTAGAAGATCGTATCTTGTAAAAATCCAACAAAAGAACGTTTATTTTTTAAAAACTGGCAACATTCAATGCAACGCCATGTTATTGTGCCCCTCACCTGAGTCTGCTCTTGTCGAGTTGAAAAAAGGTCATTTATTTCGTTTTTTACGAAGATCCGGACTTTCCTGCTTTGAGTTTTTCAATAAATTTCGCCATTTTTTCGCTTGTTTTTATTAAAATTGGAATTACATAAAAGAACAAATTGCCTCTACATTACAGTAATTGAAATTGTTCTAGGTCTGTTGTAGGCTGAAATCCAGTCTCACCCTCACTTGGTGAAGATTGGATTAAAGTTGTCCGAACTTTTTATTGTGAAAAATATGTCATCGGTTCTCAAACTAGAGAAAAGGACCATATATAAGGAAGGACTGAAATACTTGGGCTTTTGTTGTGTCGCGTACCTTTAAAGGAATGAGCCTACTGTTGCTAGGCGTTCGCAGTGCAAACTACAGGGTGCGGACGACTGGGAAACCCCTTATAAGTTACTTAATTAGAAGAAAATTGTAACTACTTACCTGTTAGAGAATTAAAAAAGGTGGTGGTGTACATAAATACTAAACTATTTTTTCAAAGTACTTGAAAACCAAACACTGTAAAAGTGTGTACCTATAAAAACTACAACTATTAAATTAATGTTTAAATTATGAGGCATTTTCAATCGTATTTTAAAATACTGCTCTTGATTCACGGGTGCATAAATTAGTACTTATACAAAAAACTGTTAAGTTTGCTAAGAATAATACAATTACTTCATTGTTAGATCCCCCACTTACTTCTTTTTTTGACAATTTGGATTTTTTACGCATTTCTCCTTTTCTCCCACGTGAACTTGCAACACATTTCTAATAACCTAACCTCATATCTATCTTCTACTATATAAAAATAAGTCGGGTTTTCCTCCCTGACGCTATAACTCCAGAACGCACGGACCGATTTCCACGGTTTTGCATTCGTTGGAAAGGTCTCGGGCTCCGTGAGGTTTAAGGCGGTACGAAGTCCGCGGGGTCAGCTAGTTTTTTATAAAGCTGTAGTTTCAGGACTATAATAAAATAACTCCAGGTTTTTAATTAATTAAGTACTTGCTTTTATCTTTCTATCTACCCCCATACGATGATAAAAGAGCCATTTATCATTATAATTAAAATTGGGTAACAGACAGAAAAGTTATCGTCATTTTAATGGGCCACGCAGAAATAACTTACTTCAACAAGCTTTTTACATAAGTTTGAGAAACACAATTTCCATAAAATTTGCAACACATGGAAAGACCGGACATCAAATGCAAAAATAAAATATCACTTGAGTTCCCACTAAATATGAACGTATTAGTTTTTTTAATAACGGTACCCTAAAGTAGACCAGATTCCATCAGCAATAGGAGTGATATTAGACAGTAATCCGAACTTACCACACGAATGTCCGTTCTTTACCTGCCTCTAAAAAAATCACACCTCAATTTTAAGCACTTAATAAAACTAAAGCGTTTATCGTAGGAAGACTTTCAAACTCACAATACATACTTTGGTTCCTTAATGTTCAGTTCACTATATATTTGGTTTGAATAACTTAAATATAAGTAATTAGAGAGAAAAATATTTTTCGGAAACCCTTTTAACGTACCAAAAAACCGTCCGAACTTAGCCGAATTCACCTTATTATGGACCTGGGCGAGTGAGCTTTCCTCGGGTGAAAATAGCTAAAACCGTGTTTTCTCAGATATAACACCTAGCTAAATCGATTTGTCGCCCCTATATTCCAAATTGCGTCCAAATCGTTAAAAGCCGTTTCTTGGATGGACTTGGATAAATAAATAAACAGAGAAATATACAAGATAGCCGTTTGCCCGCGACTTCGTCCCGCGTAGACTAAGAATTTTCGCACCCGATGGTACTGTTCGTATAGGTAGTTATATACGAGTATATAGAAGTACTGAAAAATCTGGTATGACCCGTAGGAAACCCGTTCCTGTGGAAATATCGGGATAAAAAGTACCCTATGTTCTTCCCAGGGTCTCAAACTATCTCCATACCAAAATTCATCCAAATCGGTCCAGTCGTTGGGACGTGAAGGAAGAACAAACAAACACACTTTCACATTATAATATTAGTAAGGGTAAGGATTAGCGCGTTTAAAGTATAAGATTACAGATATAAATATACCTACCTATTACTGAATAGGTGGAAAGTATACTCTTTAAGTATCGATTCGAATAGAGCCCCACGTGATCTTATGAATGTATTTGAATGGTGAGAATCATACTAGGTAACACAATTAAAAATAGTTTTATTTCAAAAATCGATAAGAGGATGGCTAGTGGTCATTTTTCCATACAAACCTTCTCGACATTTTCCTCCCTGGATTTTATTTATTTTTTGAGAATATCGTCAATAATTCAGTATCTGTGTCGGTGCGTTTTGCTTTTAGCAATATTTTTGATTTTAATGGAACTAGGTGACTCCAAACAGTTCTGAAAACGGCCCAACTGAATAGGCAACAAATAAATTCCTACCAAGTATACAAATACCACAACAATATTTGCGAAAATCAAAACGGTCAGACACAGATAATTTCCTTCACATCCAGTTCCCAAAATTTCATTACGATTGGTTTAGTTTTGGAGGTAGAATGCCGAGAACCTTAATTTCTGAGTTTTTTAAGTCGGATTTTTCGCTAGAGCTGCAATGCAGTTGTCCTTATCGCACCTGCGCCTGCGAAACAGTAACATTGATTTAAATTTCTGAAATCTGAATAGGGGCTCAGCTCACATATCCTCTTAAGACATGCGGGTGAGCCATGCTTGTAGTTGCGATGCGTACAGACACGCGCTTTTGTGTGCGTGACTGCATGGTAGCATTAGCAAGCTTACTGTTAAAGGAACAAAATAAGCAAGGTTTTTATAGATTATAAGTATTATTTAGTATAAATAATTTTGGATATGACATGATAAAATAAAATAAATAGGTACTACTAGATACGACATTTATTATTAAGTAGCCGTAACTTTTTCATATCTTATTTTCTTATTATTTAAATTTTTAGGTTACATTGTCCTAAAACCAATAAAATTTACGATTTAAACGTTTTCTCTTTGAACCTATCCACAACTTGTATGAAAAAGTCAAGCCGTCACTCACATATATCAGTCCATATCTTGAAAAGTAGATACACAACCGACTTCGATAAATGTTGTATAGTTACAGTAAGACAAACAATTTCTGTCATCTGGGCAATATTGAAAACTGTGTTCGGCAAGCCGGTTCAATCCAAGACTCTCAACTTCGCCTTGTTAATCTCAAACCCAAACCAGTGTCCAGCGGCATGCTAGAATCCGTCAAGCCATTTAGGCTAAACAGTTTGCCAAAGAAATATACATACATTTATACATACACTCGAAAAACATAACCCTCCTTCTAGCGCAGTCGGGTAATTAAGTAGGTACATTAGTTGACAATGTAAATTTTGGTAAAACAGCGACAACTATTATCTACATCAAACAAAGCAAAAAGTCAACGAAGTGTTAAAAGAAGTAAAAAAACCGGCCAAGAAGCGAGTTAAACTCGCGTGGAGAGGGTTCCGACCCTTGATTATTTTCAATGACGTCATTTTCAAACCGTTTCACAGGATAAGCTCTTTTATATGATAGATTTCAAATACGAGTACCATGAACTTCTTAATAATTTTCCTGTAATCTTATAGGTCAATAACTATCCTCTGTATTTTTGACCAAAAAACCTACGAATTTGGGCTTGTAATTTTTATGGTTGGTGTGGCTCTACACCAGTAATTATTGTGCAAAATTTGATCACCCTAAACATTATAGTTTTTGTAAAAAAAAAAACGAAAAATCATTGTTCTTTGATAACTTTTTTTCTAGTTAACTGATTTTAGTATAATTCACATATGTTTGATTCAAGATAATTATATGACATAATAATTTTTTCATTATGTCATAGCAAAAAAAAAAGCTGACTAAACTTTTTTCATTTTTTTTTTAAATTACTTACTGGTTAGAGACCGCTCTAGTTTTTTCACCAATAGTACACCCACTAATAAACTACAACATGTATTTTTTTCAAAATTTTATCTGAGGGAGAACATAGAGATATCTTTACATACATTTCCTGGACTCGCCTTAATGTAACATAATACGAAATGTGTGAAACCTCTTTAGAGAAACGTGCAGATTGCATACCTACTTAATACTGGCCACTTACATTTCGTTACGTTAAATCAAAATTAAAAAACTAATCTAAAACAAAGCTCAAAGTGTTTCTTTTCGCAGCGGAATATTTAATTTAACTCTTTTCGATTAGTATAACGTTACGAAAAGTAACAATATGTGTTTAATAACAAAAAAAGGGCTGCAATAGCACGCGTTTTTGGTAAAAACGTTAAATCGCTGTATTGTCTCGCCGTGAAGACAATTATTCAGCGTTTAGACGAGCAGTACCAGTTTTTTAATAATACGCTTACATATTTTGAACAGGTGGGTGAATATCAGATTTCATGTTTTGCACTTGTCCACCCATGTTAACTTCATGAAATAGTACATTATTGCAGAGGCCGCCAAGTAGCGCATTGCCGGACGAGTCAGTTAGAAGGCTGAGCGAAGCGAAGCCTTCTATTAGTACGAGTCCGGCAATCGCAATTGCGGCCGAGGTATATATAATGCTTTTCTCAAACAGCGAGGAAATACGTAAGGTCAGTCGGGGCAAGTGCGCCAGGATGGGGTAAGTGCGCCTAACATAAATATATCGAAACCTATAAATATTACTCAACTAGTAGTTGGCTGTTTATAAGGCATAGGGGCGACATAAATTTAGGCGCAGTTACCCCACATCAGTATTTACTACTTCCATGATCGTGGATGATTTGGCCATTGAAGTTGTACATACTTATTACCTCCATGGATTTGTCGGTTTCGGGGCAAGTGCGCCAGGATGGGGTAAGTGCGCCTAACATAAATATATCGAAACCTATAAATATTACTCAACTAGTAGTGGGCTGTTTACAAGGCATAGGGGCGAAATAAATTTAGGCGCACTTACCCCACATCAGTATTTACTACTTCCATGATCGTGGATGATTTGGCCATAGAAGTTGTACTTATTACCTGCATGGATTTGTCGGTTTCTCGAGGTGTCTTAAATAGCAAGCGAATTAAAAAAAAACACACACACGACAATAATGTTTTTGCTGGCCAAGGCCGGCAATGGACAGCCTCGCGTCTTCTTTTTTTGAAAGTAACACGAACATTTCCGAGCATGTTTGAGAAAATTGAACTACAAGAGTCAGGTTTTTTTTTGGGTAAAGATCTTACTGGGAAGCAATTTTGCCTTCAAAAAAGGCAATTAATAATAATTCAGAGGTTATCGAAAAAAAAATGTTAAACTTCAAAAATCTAAGCTCTTTGACGCGTCCACCACAGTGTTATTTTTTTTAAACAATTATAATTTTATTTTTTACTTCGATTTTGACGTCTCCAATAGTGTTTCCTGTATTTAGAAATGTTTAATTATACAAAACTTAACTAGAATATTTTTTGTAATTGTCTGGTCAAAAGTTATTGTAAAATCAATTTTGTCCTACCCAAAAACACCTCATTTCTTTGGCGTACTTGAAAAGTCTCGCATTTTGTTATCATTTTACCTAGACTAGCCCTACCTCGCGTTCCCGCTTCCTTTAATTGCCATCTAACATCCGACTGGTGCAAACCTGAGCATAGTTTGACGTGTTTCGGAAAAATATTTTATACACCACCGTTTGCGGATTTTTTTCCGCTAAGCGCCTAATTTCTTCGGCGACCGAATTCACAGTCAATTTCTACTTGATTTTTTTAATACATTTTTACTGAATGTGGGCTGCGATTATCTACGAGTACATCTATAGTTTTAATTTGAAATTATGGGTGAATATCAGATTTCGTTTGAAAAGTTCTCATTTCTATGGCGCATTTTTTTTTCAATATTTCGAGTATTTCGGACAACATACCCTGTAAAAGACTTAAATTAAATTAAATATATCTTATTGTATATATAGTTAAAAAACCACTACAAATAATCTTTATTGATTGATCAATACTATGAAAAAACGAGAAATTAAATATGAATTATTTTAAAAACAAAAAACCTGACTGCTTTAAAATATGAACTGAAAAGGGAAATAAATATTTGTTTTTACCTTATGGATTAAATTGGAAAATGAAAGATTGATTGTAATATATTCTATTTACATTTCATTTATGTTCATATTATTACACGGTTATAAATGTTATAATTTACAAAGGATAATTCTCTAGTCCTGCTTGTTAAGTTATATGTACACATTGCACCTACTGATACTGAAGGTCATAGGTTTTCTTAGTAATTGATTAGTCATCTTCGTCACTATTCCCATTTATAACAACAACCATATTATTTTCAGCAAATAATTTTGACAATTTTTCTGCTGGTTTTGGTATTTCAGACAGGTATCTTCCGTAGGACAGAAAGTAAATAACTGCGGCCACGTGTGAGCAGCATCCAACTTTGCGTAAGCACATTCACAAAAATATTGCATGATGGCGTGCACTTCGTTGCAATCGGGTATATATTTTATAAAGCAACGATAACTTTTTTTTGTTATGTGTCGAGACCGAACTTGTACCTTTAAAATGTTGGATTGTTCTTTAACAAAGTGCATATTCAGTGTGCCATCATCTAGTAACATTTCTGCTAAATAAGAAATGGCTTGACCTAGTTGATAGGTTCCGGTAAACAATATTTTTAAATCGGTTTCATTCAACTCTGGGAAATGAACTATATCCCTGGAAGTTATTGTACAAAAGGTCGTTTCCGAAGCCAGCCATTTTCCTCGACCTCTATCGCCAAAGTGTTTTCTACATTTTTTTTATAGACCATACTTTTCAAAATGTCGTTTGTTATAGTTTTATCTGAAGACAGTCTTTTAACAAAACAGTTCAATGTATAAGACGCTATTCTATAGTAACTTCTGATTTTATGTAACAACTTGTTGTCCAAATTATGATCGAGCAGCTTGTATTTCATTTTTAATATTCCATGGGTGGCTTCCACAGCCCAGCGTATTTTAGTCACAAACCGTGATTTATAAGCTTCTGTGGTGGGAATCTGTTTCCTTTTTCCTTTTAGTGCAGGCATGAGAACTTGGTATCCTTTATATTTCAAATGATCTACAAATGATCTACATCACGAAATCCGCGATCCAATACGAATATATCTCCCGGCTGCATCAAACTGTTTAAACCATTGGGCTCATCTATGACGGCTCGAAGTATTTGAGCATCATTAAGATTAGCTTCGTATGGACCTAACATGTCAACAATGTATCCGGTCGTGGTACAGAGAGTAAACGGTTTACAGAGTGGTTGTTTCTTCTGCCCCGAATAAGACTTTCTCTGGTATTCGTTATTCGTGCTTTTTTGGTGTCGAGCGTAAGTACCGTCGGCAATTAAAATAAGCTTATCATAGGCATTGTGCAATTTTTTAGCAATCTCGGTAGTATGATTATCAATAAGCCATTGCCGCGTTTGGGCTTTAATACCAAAGTTGTTACATAGAATATCTTTTTCGAGTGCTTCAATAACACTGGAACTATATTCAGAAACGTGTTGGTATGTCTCAAGTTGTAACATCGTACTGACTAATCGGTCTGACCCACCAGTTCGCAATTTGGTAAAGAAAACTACAAGAGCTTGAATCACAGTCCTTTTTGAGTTATCCCGCATTGATTTTAAATTATCTTTTAACTGACTTAGATTTTCCCAGTTCAGGCCTGTTAGAATATTTATTTGACTATTAGAAATCGATTCGTCCATTATTTTTTGGTATACAGTTGTATTAATGTTGATAGCCATGCATTGAAACATTTTTGTTATATCTGATATAGAAAGTTCCGCTGAATTTGAATATACTTTTAAGGCTCCTAAGTCATTTTCGAAGAAACGATCTTTTATTATATGTGATCGACAGCAGCGATTCCCATCGGGAATATATATATTCTTCGTAGTGTATGCCTGTATTCGGGCCTTATCAGGAATTGTTTGCATATTATTTTTAGCATGGAAAATGCAACAATATTTGAGGGTGCTCACAGTTCTCTGTATGGACAAAGTCACCATTTCACTAGTACTAGTATTTTTTTATAGTCTGATTCATACGTACTGTCACAGGTATCATCTATACAAAATTCTGCCATCGAACCACTAGAATCCGTGTCTTCAACAAATCTCCGTGTATCATTTTGATAACGATAATATGCTTTGACTCGGCACAACCCGCAGACTTGATCACCAATGTTCAAAGATGTCGACAAAGCCTTGGAAAAGAAACAAACGTCATTTAATTCTAACAAAATCTTCTTTCTGCCTTTGACTTTGATTATTTGTTTTCCGCAACAAGCACATCGCATAATACTCCCAGACATGTTGTGCAAATGTAGTGCACATTTGCACTATTTATTTATCTTCTAATGACCAACGTCAACTAGATAAGAGTACAAACAATGTTTATGTAAGCTATTTACATATAAACAAAGTTTATATACGCTTTTATTTTAAGTGTAATTAACAAGAAAATATTTTACAAACGCACGATAATCAAAAAGAGTTCATTAAATATTCCGCTGCAATACTAATGTTTTTTTTTTAATTTAACGCAGCGACATATTTGTGGCCAGTATTAAATAGGTATGCAATCTGCACGTTTCTCTAAAGAGGTTTCACACATTTCGTATTATGTTATATTAAGGCGAGTCTAGGAAATGTATGTAAAGATATCTCTATGTTCTCCCTCAGATAAAATTTTGAAAAAAATACATGTTGTAGTTTATTAGTGGGTGTACTATTGGTGAAAAAACTAATTAAGTAATTAAAAAAAAATTAAAAAGTTTAGTCAGCTTTTTTTTTTTGCTATGACATAATGAAAATATTATTATGTCATATAATTATCTTGACTGTACAACATATGTGAATTATACTAAAATCGGTTAACTAGAAAAAAAGTTATCAAAGAACAATGATTTTTTTTTTTTACAAAATCTATAATGTTTAGGGTGCTCAAATTTTGCATAATAATTACTGGTGTAGAGCCTTAGTAGAGAAACTAGAGCCACCAACCATAAAAATTACAAGCCCAAATTCGTCGGGGGCAGAATCACTTAGCTTATCCTGCCCAAATGAGATCGTCATAAGACGTACAGTCAGCAGCAGAAGTAGATAAGCTGTTCAAAATGACCTACACACGCCCTTAACGTCTTAAGAATAAGGTCGTGTGTCATTTTGAACACCTGGACAGCTTATCTACTTTTGCTGCTGACTTTACGTACTTTCATTTGATATGTCACACGATATAGTTTGAAAAACTTCAATCATATATTTTTTTAATTTAGCCTTTAAAAATAGGGTCTATGTTTAAAATTCATTTATTTTCGTTACACGTCCGTCTTTGGGTCACAAACTTACATAGACGTATTAAATTTCAACTCAATCGGTCCAGTAATTTCAGAGAAAATCGACTGTGCCAGACGGACGGACAGACACACGAGTGAACCTATAAGGTAAAAACATCTTGGTCTTGAGGTTCGGAACCCTAAAAATTGGTGAAGATGATAGTGAAAGTTAATAAGGATGAACTAAAGGTAAGGCCAATAAAAAATACCCCAATTTGGAATTTCCTAGGCGTCAAAGTTAAAAGTAAAGTTTATCCAAAGAGAAAAACAAGAACTTATAGTCGTTTTGCTAATTGCTGATCAAAAAATCTACGACAGATTCTGCCGTGCTAAGCCAAAAAGGCCCATAGGCGTTTTAGAGGTTTCGAGAAAAATGTGTTTTTATGTTTTTTTAAGGTCGCACTATCTAAAAGCGAACTATCTAAGACGAAAATATGTATTTCGTTATTAGGTATCCGTATCATAAGATCATAACATAACGTTTGGTTATGAGCAAAATACAACTTGCTTAAAACATTTCCAATTAACTAAAGCCAACAATGAATGAACGAAATTTAGTAGTCGCTAACAATGCAATTCAAATAGTAGGTACTTACATTTTGATGCAAGTGCGAAAAGTATGACGAGTGAAATGACAATTAGTTAGTTAAACAAGTTAGTTAATGAGTGAGTTAGTTAGTGGTACAATCAGTTATTAGTTAGTTTTCCAACGAAATTTCAAATCGTTTTCAAAAAATATATAGTAATTACTAAAGTAAAAAAACGATCAAAAAGTAAAAAACACATTATTTTTTACTTTTCACACGCCCAGTAGGTGTCAACAAAGCACAACACTTGTTCAGAAATGACAAAAATGTGCAAACTCCTAAGCGATTTGAACGTATGACCGCATTAAAAGTCGAACGATTCTTTGCAAATATAACTATACGTCCAATTGGCTTAGGACTGCGTGTAATGTTTACTATAACGGACACTTAATTATTTGTTGGTAATGTAGGGGGGGTTGGTGTTAGCTCAGGTAGATGCTGTAGGCACGGAGATCAGCAGTGGAACTTGAAGACACGAAGACGATGTCTAGCTGATTAAGAACTCTATATCTCGCAGACTGGCCCTAATAGGTACTACCCTAACACTTCCCTAATTAATAAATAATAGATTTTATGTAAAACTCATATTATATTTCTAGAGATCATTACTTTAAAAGAGCTATCAAAAGACTAAGTAACAAACGCAACACAATTCTACTCTTAAAAATACCTATATTCGAAAGAAAATGTGTCAACTCACCGATTATACTCGGCCAGTCTCCACATTTCCCTCATCCCCTTTCGAGGAACCGCCTAGCTAACTGTGTTATTGAGCGTGGGGAATGCAGGCTGCGTCTTATATTAATTCATTTAGGATCGGACAACCATTGAAACTCAAGCCAGACGGAAAAGTGATTTATTTTTTAAATCCATCGACAACCTTCAATCTGCAAACACCTCTTGAAGTTGTTCAGCAATATGTTTATCTGGGGCAGATTGTGCAGTTAGATAAAAATAACTTCGAGAAGGAGGCCAAAAGGAGAATTCAGCTTGGCTGGGCAGCGTTCGGCAAGCTGCGTCGAGTCTTCTCGTCTCAAATTCCGCAATGTCTAAAAACCAAGGTCTTTAATCAGTGTGTCCTACCCGTAATGACCTACGGAGCCGAAACGTGGACACTTACGGTGAGATTGGTCCACCAATTCAAAGTAGCTCAAAGGGCTATGTAGAGGGCTATGTTCGGCGTTTCTCTGAAAGATCGGATCCGCAATGAGGTGATCAGGTAGAGAACGAAAGTTGTCGACATAGCCCAAAAATTAATTTTGACTTTTTTGAGATTTTGACATGTATTGACTGACATTATTACTTCGACTGTATTGTAGACAATTTTATTAGACTCAGACTCTGACTGTGACAGACATGGCTTGAACAACTTAATATGTTGCGTGTTTCGCCTATAGACTTTACCTTCCATATTTTTAACTAAATAAGACCTTGGAAATTTGGTTTTTGAGACAATAGTACCCTTAGTCCATGTAGGATCACTTGGGTTTTTCTTGAAATAGATTTGATCATTAGGCTAAAATTCTTGAGGTGTGACTGTACCTCTATTATAGTATGACATACTTTTTTGAATTAATTTTGACTTATTATCTACATGATCTGTAAACTTGACTACTTTAGGTTTCAGACTAGACAATTGTATAGGTAAGTTAGTCTTATTATCCTTGACATAAGTAATTCTGCTGGTGACTTTAAGTTACTTCTAGGAGTGGTTCTATACTGTAAGAGACCTATGTAAAAATCAGTACCTGATTCATTACATTTTTTTTAACATGTTTTTTATTATTTTTACAGATATCTCTGCGAGACCATTTGACCTGGGAAAATGCGGTCTAGAAGAACATATAAATATATAGGGATATATAGGGATATTGAACATATAAATGTTCAATGTCCCAATTCAACATGAAATTGTGGAATTCTTGAGAATTGTATGGGGGACCTCCATCACTTACAAGTTGTAATGGAATTCCATGTCTAGCAAAAAAATATTTTAAGTGTGATATGACAGTTTGGCTTCTGTGATCATTTTTGAGACAAACTACTTCTATGTAATTTGAGTAATAGTCTACTTCCAATAAATATTTTTTCATACAAGCTTCACATTGTCTGACTTTCATTTCTATGTCATGATATATATGTTAGGCTAATATACTAAGCCACGGGCTAAGTTTTTAGTTTTGTCCATGCCCATATGTCCTTCATGTAAAATATTTAAAATTTCTGAGCGCATTGACTTTGGAATAATGACAGATTGACTTTTAAATGCTATATCATCAATTACATTAATTTCATCTCTAATATTCCAGTATGGCAATGTTAATGGGTCACACTGATTCTTACTATTGGGCCATCCTTCCAAGTAATATTCTTTTAATTTCTGTAAAGTTGTATCTGACAAAGTTTGAGATTTAGAGACTAAGTAACAAGCGCAACACAATTCTACTCTTAAAAATACCTATATTCGAAAGAAAATGTGTCAACTCACCGATTATACTCGGCCAGTCTCCACATTTCCCTCCTCCCCTTTCGAGGAACCGCCTAGCTAACTGTGTTGTTGAGCGTGGGGAATGCAGGCTGCGTCTTATATTAATTAATTTAGGATCGGACAATCATTGAAACTCAAGCCAGACGGAAAAGTGATTTATTTTTTAAATCCATAGACTGTCCTTCAATCTGCAAGCATAGACAATTATCGAGGATAGAACACTAACGACGTCCCCACCCTATGTCCGGAATTTTAATTTACAAAACTAAGTTTGTTCCTGTGTAAGGAATAACCAACCTTTCCATCCGTATTCATTATAAATAATTAACACTATTAAAAGAAAATCTGAATCAATAATGAATATTACAAAAGGTGGATTTCGGGTAAAAAAACATCCGGACGATATTAAAAAAAGCCCGCAAACGCCTCCATGGATATACCTCGAAGACACGGTCGTAGAGTAACTTCCACAAATCGCCTCGGTGACAGCACATGAAAAAAATAAAGGTGTGAGCATGGTCTTTAAGCACCATATTATTAATCACAGCTAGGCAGGTTCTAGAGAGAAATAGTACATTATTGCCGTGGCCGGGAAAGTAGGTCTTTGCAGGCTGAGTATCGCCGAGGCCCTTTAATATATACGCAGCCTGCAAAGCCTTTCACGTGCCGAGGCTTATATAGTGCTTTTCTCAAAAATGAAAAAAAAAAACCTTGATATTAGATATTCATAATACAGCATTGACACGCACGCAAAGATACTCAAGTACTTACAACAAGTCCAATGGAACGCCAGTCTTATTTCGTATTTACCGATATTTGACTTTAACAGATACACTAACACTGCAAGTTAAAAACTAGCATGTAGATTTCACGTTTTTTATAAAAATTCAAACCTTTTATTAATTTTTAAACCAAACTAGAAACTATTTTCATGCAATTTAGCTAAATAAATCTGATACAAGACAAGAACTCCCACTCTTTATGAATCGCGCTTATTTTTAAATTCCGTTCTGATTTCAGAACCGCACAGCACAATGTATTTACATTGTGCTGTTTCAGACACGGATAAAAACGTTTCGTTTCGCGTCAATTGACAGATACAGAACATGCAGACTTGGCTGTTTGGAAATTCCTTCGCGTATTTATCAGTTTAAAAAAAATACCTGTACGATAATGAAATTTCATACAACATTCCCTGCGCTTATACCTGCCGCGGAAGTAATTTCATACAAATTTCCGGGGCCTGCCGTTGAGTTTTTTTTTTTTAATTTTTGACTGATCGTCAATGACGCACTTCGCGGTCTGATAGAAAGCAGACAATGACGGGTTTCCCGGCCATTTTTGAGAAAATAATAATAATTGAAAATATGAATGTTTTGCATTACAACAAAACATGTATTATGTCTTGAATAAAACACACAGCGTATTGTGAAGAAAGCAGTCTATGGTGTCTTAATTAATTCTATAAACATACCTGGAAACCCGGTACTTTACCGGTTTGTCACCGTCAGAGCGCGCCACTAGCACTCACTATCCGCGCGCTTTGCAGTCTCTCCTCATTGGCGTCTTCACCATCTCGCCAGCAAGAGCCTTGCTGTACGCTGTGTGTTTTATTCAAGACATAATACATGTTTTGTTGTAATGCAAAACATTCATATTATGTCAATTCTAAAACACACAGCGTATTGTGAAGACGTGTTTGGTATCTGCTGGTGACAAAAGCCATAAACGCTAATGTGAAATATATCAATCAAGACATATATATGTAACACAATAACCCGATTGCATTATGGTTTAAAAAATTAAATAAAGTTGATTTGATAACCACAGAAACTGGTGCTCTGAAATCGATCCGAGACTCAGTAACTATAAATAAAAAGTTTATAACCATTAACATTAAAAAGGTTATACAGTAGCATAATAATTAATTATACTTCAATAAGAAAAGAAGTTATGTCAAGAGAAATATAGTTTCATTTTTTTTTTTATATATATATATATATATATATACAAGGGATTTCTCCTTATACTTTCCTTTTTCTACAAAAAGTCCTTTTAACTAGAGGTAGATAAGAAACTCTCATTCTGAACTTACTCCAGTATTATCTATGAATCATAAAATATCTACAAAATATTTTTTATTTATTTATTTATTTTTTGTAAAAGAAAAGGGTTTCCATAATATTGCTAACCCACTTTTATCCTGATGTTACTGCTGGCCTAAAAAAAATGTTTCTATCCATAGAATTAAAATATTATTGTGCATCAACTCACACTGCTAATTCCAGGCTTTGAGTATACAGCCCGGTAATTAACAAAAAAGTTATAATAATGAGATTAGATATCAATGTTTTGCTATATATATGTTCTGACAAAAAGATCTTTATATAAATATATATACCATTTATGGTATTTTGTCGTATATAAGACCAATATATTTTTGGTGTGTCGACACCAGACATATACATTCAGATTGGCTATATAGAAAGAAAAAGTTCGTTTTTTAATTAAAAAACCTGGTCAAAAATAAGTAAATCAGTTTAAATCTGACTGTTTTAGATATGCAACCGAAATATTAAAATAAATATAAGTAGCAATTTCACTTCGAGTTTCCTGCTGAAAGCTAGCACTTAGCTGGACAAGTAGATTTGTTTTGTATGAGAAAAGCAGATATGTTGGCACAGGAATTAAAAAATCACTGGATACCCTGAACTAATACTAAAATTAGAACCATTCTTCTTGAATTATCGAAAACACTCCTCCTTACATTCGCTATTTAGAAACCGGTGAGGGATAACTTCAGTTAGCTATTGAAAGATCTTTTAAGCTAAAACGAATGCCACACTAAGAACTAGTCATTATCTGTTCCCTTTTTATAAGTTTAAGTAGATATATATATGAATATAGCTGACATATATAACATAACGTCTTGCATTGAAAAGTTAAGTTTCTAAACAAAAAGAACAAACTAGATAGGAATTGGGAAAATTCACATATCAATGTATTGCTTGGTGGGTTCTGAACTCTAATACGAGTAGTTCAATAGTTCATTCGGATTTGCTCCGATCAACTGGTGCATAAGTTAAATGTCAATGTTCTCCAATTATTAAATATGACAATTGTAAAAGATATTGTTTCATCTTATCTTCATTTAATTTCCATTTAATTTTTATTTAAGTTTCATTAAATTTTCATTATCATTGTCAATATTTCATTTTCACTAACTCTTTTATTTTCCATAATTTGTCTGATTATATTTCAGCTTATCTTAATGTAGGTACTCCTTACAAAGGTAGCAGTTGGAAATATATTGAATATCTCATA
Source organism: Aethes cnicana (assembly GCA_963971205.1). Classification (NCBI taxonomy): domain Eukaryota; kingdom Metazoa; phylum Arthropoda; class Insecta; order Lepidoptera; family Tortricidae; genus Aethes; species Aethes cnicana. The sequence goes on from OZ020272.1 coordinate 16,984,656, forward strand.
ACTAGACTTAGGTTTAGTATCACTCTTTTAGGGTCTGCCTTATTTTGGATCTACCAGAGCTCTGGTCTCATATTTGGTTGGTGTGCAACTCCAGTGCAAACACTATAAAAAATGCCTGTCGCATTGTACAAGTGACATAGTGTCTGTGGTGACACTGATAGGTAAAGAGGAGTAAAGATCCAAAAACTGCTGCTAGGTGGTAGTGTCACTTCTGACTGAAGGTCTTCCCGCACCTTGCTAAACCACCATTTAAGATTAAGCCAATAAGCCTGCCTCGCTGCTGTATTATTGGCTATTGCCCTCCCACCTAAGTGATGGCCGACCCAACATGGGCTCGACTCCAACCAACTTTGTGGCAGATGGGAGTAACTGTCACTTGTTAAATGTGATATCTCTGATCAAGTGAACTGTAATGCCATTATCTCTCCGCGAGATAACAATCTTGGCTTTGTTGTCTTTCTCTCTGTTATGTTAATAACATTCGTTTTGATGACAATTTCAGCAGCTGCAGCAACCTGGGTCATGATTCTGGCATATTCAAGCCATCTAGTAGAATCTCACAGTCCGCTTCTGCTGCATCTGTGATTAAGAACCAAGTGACCCGTTTTTATGAAATTTGAGTTTAAAAGTCTCCCAGGGCTATAGACCACCAATGTTTTTAATAACTCTCCGAGAGAACCTGGTGATTAGCCTCTTTTAGTATTACCTGTTCTTCCTGATCATGTGATGTGAAGAAACATCTGTGATTCCCAATGCAATTGTACCAGGCGAATCACAGGATTGGTAATGGCAAATTTCAAGACCCAAAAATAGCAGAAAAAACAGCAACTCTCTGTTATGAAAATTAGGACTGTGTATGCTCTGCCTCTCTGCAGAGTATCTTAGGCCCAGTAAGTTAAGACTCCGAGTCAACTGGGATTCATTTTTAGGAGCTATTCTGTAATACCCTGTTTCTTAAACAGTTATCGCCCTCCATTGCCTGACTTTTCAAATTGAAAATAATCTTGGTAATTTAGTAACCTGAGTATCCGATCTGCAGTATGAATATTTAATAATTTACAGCTATTGCAAATTGAGCTTTTTTAGTTTGAAACTGTATCTGTTAGCAGTCCTTTAAATAGCTTATCCGCCGCTCCAACATTTACCAGAAACTCACATCTTTTGCAGATTGAGAAGTCTCGGCTAAATGGTCTTACAGGCTAGCAGTCCTTTGAATAGTTATTCTGCTGCCCCTCCCCCAGGTTTCTAAAATCGCTCAAGCTTCCGTAGCTTTAGCCTTTCAAAGACGGGCGGCCATTCTTGCCTATCAGCAACCCTCGATTTGGAAACTATATTATTGTGGACACAAAGGGTCTGGGGGACTGAAAAAATAATAATCCAAAAATGGATGTACTTATTAAATTGGGTATCACACCTACTTTTTGATATGTTTTATATACAAACAAGCATTCTCACAAAAAAATCCGGATTATTGTTTTCATTGGTCTAAATACTTCTAGTGACATAATGACAACTCTCCTTGAGAATAAACACTCTCTATCTGTGATAACACTAAGTCGTTAGTAAGAATAGGTTTTTCCCATAATGAGCACATTCCCTCTATTCATATACATGTGACCGTATATCAAGCTTTCGGGCTATATAACACTTAAGAGCAGTGAATCAATGTCTTAAGTTCTTATGTCTGAGTCTGGCCTCAAAAATATTACAACCCTGTTTAAGGCATTCTATTTTTGTTTCAATTGATTAAGTCTCTAAAATTCAATTGATCAAATGCTGCCAGCGAACCAGCTTGAAAGACTAGTCAAAAACTCTATCAGATATAGATGCTCATTTATTTTAAATTCCACAAAAACACCTGGAAGTTGGTACAATTAAGAGTCATTTTCTCCCTGTCCTGCTGGAGTATTAAGTATACATATGTATTTCATTCAGCTGTGCTTGTAGGTATAGACCTCGGATTATGTCCTTGCAACAATTTGCTTTCAATGAGTTTTAGTTTAGCTACTGCTAATACTGATATAATTCGACCTTCAGCAATCTCCACAAAAAGGGAAGGTTAATAAATGCATCAAGGGCATCTGTCTAAATGCAAGACAATTCCGCCAACTTCGAGTAATTATTAAGCTAAGTAATTGGCCCACAATCCGAGCAGTGTACGGTATATTACGGTACGGTAATAGTAATAAAATAAACCCATAAGAAGCAATAAACCAAATAAAAATACTGTCAACTTGACGTTTAACTGTATGAAAAGTAGTAAGTAATCTGTGCAACTTTCAATATTCCTCAATAAACGCTAAATTCAATTACAATTTACTATTGTAAATTGGAGTCTGGTTTAGGTCTGAATGCCAAATTATTATTGTGAAGTAGTAGCAAATGGACAAATACAGAAAAACTTTATACCTTGGAGCGGAGTCATACATAACCTCTATGCAAGATATTTTTGGCCGCTTGCTTGGCATCGGTGAAACTTTCTCCTCCGAGAAAGGGGACGACGCAGTCTCATCACACGAACACGAAGAGCGACGCTTCTCCGCATCTGAGACCTATAGGCACAGACCAACCATATGCCGGCCTCCCGGCACGCGATCTATTTTGTTATAAACACTACACAAAACTCAGTGCACTCAATTAAAATTGATATTCCGTGTAATTAAGCACTCGTACAACGGAATTACGAAGGTTTTAAGTAAAAAATATGCAAAATCTAATTTAAAAACTTTTCGACGAAAAAAGTTTACACGTCCACAGACTAGACCATAAACGCTAAAGAGACTGCAAAGCGCGCGGATAGTGAGTGCTAGTGGCGCGCTCTGACGGTGACAAACCGGTAAAGTACCGGGTTTCCAGGTATGTTTATAGAATTAATTAAGACACCATAGACTGCTTTCTTCACAATACGCTGTGTGTTTTAGAATTGACATAATGAGTTAATACGTATGAACACAACGTCAAATAATACTTATATAAAAAAAAGGAATCTCTATTTCTATTTATTATTGACTATAAAAGAGGTAACACAAGTATTATTATTAAATCGATTACTATAGACTCAATTTAATTGCCATTTACCTATTTATTTAAATTGTTTAGGCAATGTGCTCGATACAATAGCCTACAAAAGAAAAACACTAAGAATAAAATCACTATGTCACTGAAAGAAAAAGTCATTATCCTAATAATTATAAAAGACACATATATACACACACACACAGATTACGCCTCCCACATCAAGAATTTCTCAATAATCTACATTATCTACAGGGTGGCCCAATAAAACGTTGACAAACTATTATTGAAATATATCTTTATTACTTATACCAATTTTTCACAACGACATTAAATAGTAAACTAGCACTGTTAATTATTAAAAATAACTATCTGCAAAATATCCCCCTTTGAGTTTGATACATAGGCGTAAACGTTTGTTAAAATTGCCCACTATATGCCGCAGCTCCTCTAAGGTTATTTTATCCCACTCCTCAATAAGTTTTTCTTTCAGAGCGTCGATGTTTTTGTGTTGGGTGGCACAAGCCCTTGTCTCTAAGATGGACCATAAACTATATCCATTGGGTTTAAGGTCAGGCGAGTAAGGTGGCCACTCTTTTGAGCTTATAAAACCGGGAAAATTTTCCTTGCACCAATGCTGCACACTAAGGGCCCTGTGAGATGGAGCAGAGTTTTGTTGGAATATCCATTGTTGGTTGCCAAAATGTTGTTGGCTCCAAGGAAGAACTACAGTTTCAAGAATGTCTCTTCTGTATGTTTCTTGGTTAATTTTGACACCTTTTTCTATAAAAACAAGGGGTGTTTTGCCTGTAGAGCAAATTCCACCCCAAACCATAACAGATTCCGGCTTTTGGCGACAAGGAATCACAGAATTCGCACCAGGACGACTAGAGCACCATTTTCTGTCATTTTGGCGATTGCGAGCCTGTTCGATGGAAAAAAGTTCTTCATCTGTAAAAAGGACGTTGTCCCACTTCTCAGTGGCGGCACGGTTCTTAATTAAACGACATCTCTCATAGCGAACTTTTTTGATTTTAACTGTAAGAAGTTGTGCTTTACGCAGCTTGTATGCTTTCAGATTAAGGTCATTTCGAACAATACGTTGCACCGTCGAACGACTTACACCCAAGTCGCGAGGCATTTTTCGTACTTTGGTCCGTGGATTCCGACTAAGTCGTTTCTTGATATTTTTTCGAAACGTAGGAGTCCTAATTGTCCTCTTTCTTCCTCGGCCAGGGCGGTCTGCAATATTGCCGAGCTCATTGAATCGCTTAATTGTCTTAGAAACAAGTTGACGACTGACACCTAGTGATCTAACTATCTCACACTGATGATTTCCAGCTTCACGTAAGAAATTATTGCTGCACGTTGAGAAAACATTACAATATTTCATTAAAAACAAACAGTATTAAACAAGAAGTCTATTTCGAATGATGACTGAAATGTGTGAAAATGGAACACAAAAAGAACAGAACTCGTAATGCATTCCATATTAAAAAAAACGTTTTAATTTTGTCAACGTAATATTGGGCCACGGTGTACACATGTACATATATGCATTACATACCTCAACATCTTCGCTACATATACCTAAGTGCGTAACTACACTAATTCCTACATAATACCTAAACCTAAGCAAGACGTAATATTTTCAATGTAAAGAAATCATGTAAATGCATATCAGCTTCGGACTGTGCAGTGTGCAACAACATACTTAATCCACTGGTAAGCAACGAAGCCCCCTCAAAAGCCTATGCCATAGATTGCATAGTACTGTATGCCATACAGTACTATTTTGATTTATAAATTAAGTGACCCTACCTATATACACTGACGCCCGGTTCCTATATCCAAACAACGCCTCGTTTTGCCTACGGACGGTTAAAATTTGACAGATTCTCTATGGAACAAATGTCAAAAATCAACCGTCCGTAGGCAAAACGAGGCGTTTCGTGGATATAGGAACCGGGCCAGTGACCCTAACCAAACTAAAACTAAGTTCTCATTTGTTAGTTCGACAAGCTTTTAAATAAGTCAATAAGTTTATCTACTTAGTGTAGAACCGGATAAACCTCTGATATTGCATGGATATTAATGGATTGAATATGCTTGTGAATTGGAACCTTTGCAATGAAAAGTCTGCTCTGCATGAGCGGGGGTGCTATTATTACGTTTACGTTTTATTGGTAGGTAAAACGCGGATAATATAATCCTGCCGTGCTAAGCCAAAAAGGCCTATGGCCAATAATTCGGAATCCTGTTTTTTTTCGTTGGATAAAAATAAGTTATATTTTGATTATAGAGCCCTTAAAAACAACTAAGAAAAAAGACGTAAGTCTTGTTTTTCCCTTAATTCTTAAGCGAATCTACATATATGTAAAAAATACTTAGCAATTAAGTCGTATAGCCTACTTTACTGTGGAGACTGGCCGAGTATAATCGGTGAGTTGACACATTTTCTTTCAAAAATAGGTATTTTTAAGCGTAGAATTGTTTAGTTCCATATATTTAGTAGCTCTTGTAAAGTAATGATCTCTGGAAATATTATATGAATTTTACATAAAATCTATTATTTATTAATTAGGGAAGTGTTAGGGCAGTATTAGGGCCAGTCTGCGAGATATAGAGTTCTTAATCAGCTAGACATCGTCTTCGTGTCTTCAAGTTCCATTGCTGATCTCCGTGCCTACAGCATCTACCTGAGCTAACACCAACCCCCCCCCCCCCTACATTTGGTGGAGGTGCTCTCGGTGCTATAATATTTTTTTATAATTCTTTTTAAATTTCACTTCCATCACTTTTCTGGAGCAAGAATCCGTAACTTTTCTGGAGAAAGATTTCTTCTTCAAAGTTCTCTTATGTTGTGATCATGTTTTTTCTTCTTGTTATTACGAATTTCTCCCCAATATTCTTTTATTCGCGAAAGGCAGATTAAATTTTCTATACTCGCAATGTTTATTTTATATTGAAAACCTATAATTACTTTTATAATAATGTTTATTTTGATAGAGACATGACTTTGTCATATTTCAAAACGTTTCTCATTAATTTTTTATATGGCTTAGGTAGGTTAATATTTTCATTCCTAGAACAAATAGTTCGTATTCTTAGTGAAGGATAAATAAATAAGGTTTGAGATAGGATGTTCATGAATAGAAACCTTTATGGTGAGTTTTGTAGTTGTCATTTAAAAAGATTTTGAATGAAGAGTAAATATTTGACATGACTTTGAGATATATCTGTCAAATGGTAATAAATTATTTATATGTAAACAAATACTTATAAAATAAATAATATCGTAAAGAATATGAATAGGTAGGATGTTTTTATGGTATTCATTAAAGATAATTGAATATGCAGTGCTTGAATAGGTAAAGTTTTATAATAATTAAAAGGTGGTACTTAAAATTGAAGTATAGAAATGTTGAAGCTGAAGTAGCAATTATTATCATTCGTTGTGATAAAAGTAGGTATAAGTAGTTGTGTAATGTGTTTGGTGTAAGATTTTCGCGATGGCAGAACCAACCACAACGCAATCTATGGCATAGGCTTTTGAGGGGGCTTCGTTGCTTACCAGTGGATTAAGTATGTTGTTGCACACTGCACAGTCCGAAGCTGATATGCATTTACATGATTTCTTTACATTAAAAATATTACGTCTTGCTTAGGTTTAGGTATTATGTAGGAATTAGTGTAGTTACGCACTTAGGTATATGTAGCGAAGATGTTGAGGTATGTAATGCATATATGTACATGTGTACACCGTGGCCCAATATTACGTTGACAAAATTAAAACGTTTTTTTTAATATGGAATGCATTACGAGTTCTGTTCTTTTTGTGTTCCATTTTCACACATTTCAGTCATCATTCGAAATAGACTTCTTGTTTAATACTGTTTGTTTTTAATGAAATATTGTAATGTTTTCTCAACGTGCAGCAATAATTTCTTACGTGAAGCTGGAAATCATCAGTGTGAGATAGTTAGATCACTAGGTGTCAGTCGTCAACTTGTTTCTAAGACAATTAAGCGATTCAATGAGCTCGGCAATATTGCAGACCGCCCTGGCCGAGGAAGAAAGAGGACAATTAGGACTCCTACGTTTCGAAAAAATATCAAGAAACGACTTAGTCGGAATCCACGGACCAAAGTACGAAAAATGCCTCGCGACTTGGGTGTAAGTCGTTCGACGGTGCAACGTATTGTTCGAAATGACCTTAATCTGAAAGCATACAAGCTGCGTAAAGCACAACTTCTTACAGTTAAAATCAAAAAAGTTCGCTATGAGAGATGTCGTTTAATTAAGAACCGTGCCGCCACTGAGAAGTGGGACAACGTCCTTTTTACAGATGAAGAACTTTTTTCCATCGAACAGGCTCGCAATCGCCAAAATGACAGAAAATGGTGCTCTAGTCGTCCTGGTGCGAATTCTGTGATTCCTTGTCGCCAAAAGCCGGAATCTGTTATGGTTTGGGGTGGAATTTGCTCTACAGGCAAAACACCCCTTGTTTTTATAGAAAAAGGTGTCAAAATTAACCAAGAAACATACAGAAGAGACATTCTTGAAACTGTAGTTCTTCCTTGGAGCCAACAACATTTTGGCAACCAACAATGGATATTCCAACAAAACTCTGCTCCATCTCACAGGGCCCTTAGTGTGCAGCATTGGTGCAAGGAAAATTTTCCCGGTTTTATAAGCTCAAAAGAGCTTACTCGCCTGACCTTAAACCCAATGGATATAGTTTATGGTCCATCTTAGAGACAAGGGCTTGTGCCACCCAACACAAAAACATCGACGCTCTGAAAGAAAAACTTATTGAGGAGTGGGATAAAATAACCTTAGAGGAGCTGCGGCATATAGTGGGCAATTTTAACAAACGTTTACGCCTATGTATCAAACTCAAAGGGGGATATTTTGCAGATAGTTATTTTTAATAATTAACAGTGCTAGTTTACTATTTAATGTCGTTGTGAAAAATTGGTATAAGTAATAAAGATATATTTCAATAATAGTTTGTCAACGTTTTATTGGGCCACCCTGTAGATAATGTAGATTATTGAGAAATTCTTGATGTGGGAGGCGTAATCTGTGTGTGTGTGTATATATGTGTCTTTTATAATTATTAGGATAATGACTTTTTCTTTCAGTGACAAAGTGATTTTATTCTTAGTGTTTTTCTTTTGTAGGCTATTGTATCGAGCACATTGCCTAAACAATTTAAATAAATAGGTAAATGGCAATTAAATTGAGTCTATATTAATCGATTTAATAATAATACTTGTGTTACCTCTTTTATAGTCAATAATAAATAGAAATAGAGATTCCTTTTTTTTATATAAGTATTATTTGACGTTGTGTTCATACGTATTAACTCATTTTCAATTATTATTATTTTCTCAAAAATGGCCGGGAAACCCGTCATTGTCTGCTTTCTATCAGACCGCGAAGTGCGTCATTGACGATCAGTCAAAAATTAAAAAAAAAAAACTCAACGGCAGGCCCCGGAAATTTGTATGAAATTACTTCCGCGGCAGGTATAAGCGCAGGGAATGTTGTATGAAATTTCATTATCGTACAGGTATTTTTTTTAAACTGATAAATACGCGAAGGAATTTCCAAACAGCCAAGTCTGCATGTTCTGTATCTGTCAATTGACGCGGAACGAAACGTTTTTATCCGTGTCTGAAACAGCACAATGTATTTCAGAACGGAATTTAAAAAAAAGCGCGATTCATAAAGAGTGGGAGTTCTTGTCATGTATCAGATTTATTTAGCTAAATTGCATGAAAATAGTTTCTAGTTTGGTTTAAAAATTAATAAAAGGTTTGAATTTTTATAAAAAACGTGAAATCTACATGCTAGTTTTTAACTTGCAGTGTTAGTGTATCTGTTAAAGTCAAATATCGGTAAATACGAAATAAGACTGGCGTTCCATTGGACTTGTTGTAAGTACTTGAGTATCTTTGCGTGCGTGTCAATGCTGTATTATGAATATCTAATATCAAGGTTTTTTTTTTTCATTTTTGAGAAAAGCACTATATAAGCCTCGGCACGTGAAAGGCTTTGCAGGCTGCGTATATATTAAAGGGCCTCGGCGATACTCAGCCTGCAAAGACCTACTTTCCCGGCCACGGCAATAATGTACTATTTCTCTCTAGAACCTGCCTAGCTGTGATTAATAATATGGTGCTTAAAGACCATGCTCACACCTTTATTTTTTTCATGTGCTGTCACCGAGGCGATTTGTGGAAGTTACTCTACGACCGTGTCTTCGAGGTATATCCATGGAGGCGTTTGCGGGCTTTTTTTAATATCGTCCGGATGTTTTTTTACCCGAAATCCACCTTTTATAATATTCATTATTGATTCAGATTTTCTTTTAATAGTGTTAATTATTTATAATGAATACGGATGGAAAGGTTGGTTATTCCTTACACAGGAACAAACTTAGTTTTGTAAATTAAAATTCCGGACATAGGGTGGGGACGTCGTTAGTGTTCTATCCTCGATAATTGTCTATGCTTGCAGATTGAAGGACAGTCTATGGATTTAAAAAATAAATCACTTTTCCGTCTGGCTTGAGTTTCAATGATTGTCCGATCCTAAATTAATTAATATAAGACGCAGCCTGCATTCCCCACGCTCAACAACACAGTTAGCTAGGCGGTTCCTCGAAAGGGGAGGAGGGAAATGTGGAGACTGGCCGAGTATAATCGGTGAGTTGACACATTTTCTTTCGAATATAGGGTAATTTAGCCGGTTTACCGGCCCCCTCTGGTTTTCGGCCGTTACGTAGTAAAACTCTAATAACTAGAAAACTTTACCATACTCATTCCTTTAATCACATACATTCAATGGACGCCGACACCTTCTGAATTTGTTCGCTTATGAAATATTTCAATAAGCTCGTAAAAAAGGCAACGGAATTTAGGCAGTCAGGATTTGTGTCAAAATTAGCGAACAAAATAGTGCGCGCCATTTTTTTCAAGGTAAGTTAAAATGTGGTTTCTTTGGTTTTGGAAACATGGCTATTATCTATGTGCGTTGTAGATGAGTTGAAATAATGTTGATAAGATTAAAATCTATGTGATATTCAGCAAAATCCTTTCAAATGTGATGGCCGGATAACTAGATTGCATTTCGTAGAATCATTTGGTTCTCGGCCTCCCGGCCGAAAAATAACTTGAAGCCCCCTATGATTGATGGGTTATATTCGCCATTAAATTAAAATCTATTTAATATACATGTCGTTAAATAGAAAATTGGATACAAACTTATTATTGTATTTAGGTGTCGGCCGCCTATATTTTAACAAATTGATGATCTAAATTAGGTTTTAATTGTTTTGTATTCGGCGGCCGGGAACTATTGTGTAAGCTACTTTTCGGCCTAGATTATATTATAATGGCCGACAAACAAAAACAATGTATTTAGTTTTCGGCCGATAAAAAAAATGCAATAAATGAACTAATTCGTAAATTTTTCAATATCATATTTATCCTGATTTTACGCCAGGTGTAAAGCCACCTTTTCAATGTCTTTAATTTTCCATAGAGATCTCAAATTAAACAGATATAAGGACGGCCGAAAATAAGTTTTTATAAAGTGAGTTTCTGTGTGGTTCTCGGCTACCAACTTTTAGTGGCCGAAAAGTGAAAGAAATTGTTTTAATTGTCGGCCGTGTTTTGTTAAACTGACGAAAATTAGTTAATTCATATTCAATAAAACAGTTTGTATGATTATTCATTTTATGCTTTGTTTAAATTTAAAATATACTGTTTATGAAGTAAGACCCATTTTTTAAATAAATAACAGTGGCCGAGAACTGGTTAAATAAGCGGCCGAAAACTAAAACAGGTGGCCGAAAACAACCGAAATTGCTAATTTGTGATAAAAAAAATTATATAAATAAAACTATACTATTGATTGTAAAAAATGATACAGACTTAGAAGCAGCATTATATTCTTAGTTTATAAATAATATACAGAATAAGTTTTGTCAAACATATCACTAAAATAAATCCATCTGAATTCAAAGTTTTGCTTAACTGGCCGAAAACCGGCTAAATTACCCTAGGTATTTTTAAGAGTAGAATTGTGTTGCGCTTGTTACTTAGTCTCTAAATCTCAAACTTTGTCAGATACAACTTTACAGAAATTAAAAGAATATTACTTGGAAGGATGGCCCAATAGTAAGAATCAGTGTGACCCATTAACATTGCCATACTGGAATATTAGAGATGAAATTAATGTAATTGATGATATAGCATTTAAAAGTCAATCTGTCATTATTCCATAGTCAATGCGCTCAGAAATTTTAAATATTTTACATGAAGGACATATGGGCATGGACAAAACTAAAAACTTAGCCCGTGGCTTAGTATATTAGCCTAACATATATATCATGACATAGAAATGAAAATCAGACAATGTGAAGCTTGTATGAAAAAATATTTATTGGAAGTAGACTATTACTCAAATTACATAGAAGTAGTTTGTCTCAAAAATGATCACAGAAGCCAAACTGTCATATCACACTTAAAATATTTTTTTGCTAGACATGGAATTCCATTACAACTTGTAAGTGATGGAGGTCCCCCATACAATTCTCAAGAATTCCACAATTTCATGTTGAATTGGGACATTGAACATTTATATGTTCAATATCCCTATATATCCCTATATATTTATATGTTCTTCTAGACCGCATTTTCCCAGGTCAAATGGTCTCGCAGAGATATCTGTAAAAATAATAAAAAACATGTTAAAAAAATGTAATGAATCAGGTACTGATTTTTACATAGGTCTCTTACAGTATAGAACCACTCCTAGAAGTAACTTAAAGTCACCAGCAGAATTACTTATGTCAAGGATAATAAGACTAACTTACCTATACAAATGTCTAGTCTGAAACCTAAAGTAGTCAAGTTTACAGATCATGTAGATAATAAGTCAAAATTAATTCAAAAAAGTATGTCATACTATAATAGAGGTACAGTCACACCTCAAGAATTTTAGCCTAATGATCAAATCTATTTCAAGAAAAACCCAAGTGATCCTACATGGACTAAGGGTACTATTGTCTCAAAAACCAAATTTCCAAGGTCTTATTTAGTTAAAAATATGGAAGGTAAAGTCTATAGGCGAAACACGCAACATATTAAGTTGTTCAAGCCATGTCTGTCACAGTCAGAGTCTGAGTCTAATAAAATTGTCTACAATACAGTCGAAGTAATAATGTCAGTCAATACATGTCAAAATCTCAAAAAAGTCAAAATTAATTTTTGGGCTATGTCGACAACTTTCGTTCTCTGCCTGATCACCTCATTGCGGATCCGATCTTTCAGAGAAACGCCGAGCATAGCCCTCTACATAGCCCTTTGAGCTACTTTGAATTGGTGGACCAATCTCACCGTAAGTGTCCACGTTTCGGCTCCGTAGGTCATTACGGGTAGGACACACTGATTAAAGACCTTGGTTTTTAGACATTGCGGAATTTGAGACGAGAAGACTCGACGCAGCTTGCCGAACGCTGCCCAGCCAAGCTGAATTCTCCTTTTGGCCTCCTTCTCGAAGTTATTTTTATCTAACTGTACAAACTGCCCCAGATAAACATATTGCTGAACAACTTCAAGAGGTGTTTGCTGATTGAAGGTTGTCTATGGATTTAAAAAATAAATCACTTTTTCGTCTGGCTTGAGTTTCAATGGTTGTCCGATCCTAAATGAATTAATATAAGACGCAGCCTGCATTCCCCACGCTCAATAACACAGTTAGCTAGGCGGTTCCTCGAAAGGGGATGAGGGAAATGTGGAGACTGGCCGAGTATAATCGGTGAGTTGACACATTTTCTTTCGAATATAGGTATTTTTAAGAGTAGAATTGTGTTGCGTTTATTACTTAGTCTTTTGATAGCTCTTGTAAAGTAATGATCTCTAGAAATATAATATGAATTTTACATAAAATCTATTATTTATTAATTAGGGAAGTGTTAGGGTAGTACCTATTAGGGCCAGTCTGCGAGATATAGAGTTCTTAATCAGCTAGACATCGTCTTCGTGTCTTCAAGTTCAACTGCTGATCTCCGTGCCTACAGCATCTACCTGAGCTAACACCAACCCCCCCTACATTACCAACAAATAATTAAGTGTCCGTTATAGTAAACATTACACGCAGTCCTAAGCCAATTGGACGTATAGTTATATTTGCAAAGAATCAGTTCGACTTTTAATGCGGTCATACGTTCAAATCGCTTAGGAGTTTGCACATTTTTGTCATTTCTGAACAAGTGTTGTGCTTTGTTGACACCTACTGGGCGTGTGAAAAGTAAAAAATAATGTGTTTTTTACTTTTTGATCGTTTTTTTACTTTAGTAATTACTATATATTTTTTGAAAACGATTTGAAATTTCGTTGGAAAACTAACTAATAACTGATTGTACCACTAACTAACTCACTCATTAACTAACTTGTTTAACTAACTAATTGTCATTTCACTCGTCATACTTTTGGCACTTGCATCAAAATGTAAGTACCTACTATTTTAATTGCATTGTTAGCGACTACTAAATTTCGTTCATTCATTGTTGGCTTTAGTTAATTGGAAATGTTTTAAGCAAGTTGTATTTTGCTCATAACCAAACGTTATGTTATGATCTTATGATACGGATACCTAATAACGAAATACATATTTTCGTCTTAGATAGTTCGCTTTTAGATAGTGTGACCTTAAAAAAACATAAAAACACATTTTTCTCGAAACCCCTAAAACGCCTATAGGCCTTTTTGGCTTAGCACGGCAGAATCTGTCGTAGATTTTTTGATCAGCAATTAGCAAAACGACTATAAGTTCTTGTTTTTCTCTTTGGATAAACTTTACTTTTAACTTTGACGCCTAGGAAATTCCAAATTGGGGTATTTTTTATTGGCCTTACCTTTAGTTCATCCCAATTAACAAAATAAATACTCCAAACAACGAACTATAGGTGGCAGCACCAAGTTATGGAAGAAGCAGATCTCCAGCCAAAACCGAGGTGACAGCACCGGAGGTAAGTAGTACCACCGCCAAAGCTCGAAGGCAGCACTTAGAGATGAAAGTTATAAGGTATTGTGGAGACTGGCCGAGTATAATCGGTGAGTGACATTATCTTTCAAAAATAGGTAATTTTAAGCGTATAATTGTTTAGTTCCATATAGTTAGTCTTTTTATAGCCATTGTAATGCAAACATCTCTGGAAATATAATATGAAATATACATAAAATCTATCATTTAATAGTTAGGGAAGTGTTAGGGCCAGTCTGCAAGATTTAGAGTTTTTAATCAGCTAGACATCGTCTTCGTGGCTTCAAGTTCCACTGCTGATCTCCGCGCCTGCAGCATCTACCTGAGCTAACACCAACCCCCCTACAGTATGTATGTAGTACCACCGACAAAGTCCAGATGGCAACACCATCTATTAGAAATATTTGAGGAATTATGTATAATATATGAAGGAACCTGAAATTTTTTATATTTTTTATGTTGTACCAGCCAGTATTGAAATGAAATTAAATAAATTAACAGCCAAAGAGGTAGGGTAGCACTAGAAGAAGTGTTGTTTCAGAATTTTGAAAAATATGAAATAGACATAAATAAATATAAAATACGTAGAATTTAGAAGAGTCTAGAAGTTTAAGGTTGGGCGCCAAACTGACGTGTTCAAGTAATTCAAGAAGGAAAAATAATAACAGGTCGCGACAAATACATTGCCACGACATAATTTGAGTGTCATACCTATAAGTAAACGCGAGATAAAGAAGAAGCTTGGATGTACATACGTGAGATTATGGTGTTATAAAAATGTGTTTGTGTACAAGGGATCCGAAGTAATGTTATGTTTTTAATTGCAGGAGCATGTTAATGATGAGTATAAATGAAAGTGTAGCATAAATGGTAAGTCATATTATGATATCAGATAGGGTACGCAAGAAAAAAAAATACATTCCCACTTTACGAGTAGGGGAGGTACCCTATAAAAAATATATTAAATTTTTTTATTGTACCACTTTGTCAGCGTAACTAATATGTATATTCATGCCAAATAATAGCTTTCTAGAACTAAGCATCTCCGAGCAATAGTGCGGACAGACGGACGGACGGACGGACATGGCGAAACTATAAGGGTTCCTTGTAGACTTCGGAACCCTAAAAATGATAAAATAAGTTTCCAATTATTATATACCTACTTATAAATATTAATACGATTTTTTGTTGTACAAACATATTACGATTTCATTATCAATGGAAATAGGTTGACTAAAGGAGAATGGGCAAAAATGTATGGAACCTGGCCCCAGGTCAAATAGACATAATTTATATATCATTGGAAAGGTAATTTTATGCAGATTATTGCGAACTGGGGCTTGCCTTCATTTGCTGTGGGAAGCGAGTTATTAAAAAAAGAAACTTCGTGTAATTAATGTTAACTAACAAGATTATTCCATTATTTAAGTACAATATATTCAGTCTAACTACTCGTACGTCTACTGTTGCGAATACTCTGCCTGAATGATTTCCATAATATAACGGCGTCCGATGCCGCCCGCGTTTCACGGATTCCCGCAACTTTCGACTTGATATATATATATATACACGGTGGGTCAGAAAATATGGCAAATAATTTACAGTATCGGCTATCGATTCTAAGTATATTGTATAGGTCTTTAATTTTTTTCGATATGGTAAAAAAAAAATTGTATATGGGATTGGTTGTGTGAGCGACGCCTGCATCCTATACAAAATATTTTTTTTAACAACTCTAAAAAATCAAAGACCTATACAATATACTTAGAATCGATAGCCGATACTGTGGGTTAATTATTTGCCATATTTTCTGACCCACCATGTATATATATATATATTATTCTTATTTTTTGGGTCAAAAAACAGTCGCTACACAGTGTATACAAGTAACAAATCAGATAGTAAATTAACATATGTGCGACCAGCACCATTAACCACATATATAAATATATAGTTGATTTACGGACTGTGTATACAGACTGTCCCAAAAGTAACACGTCACAGTGACACCGGAGGTAGGTCAGCCTAACTGGTACCGAACCAACCTAACATGACCTCAGTAAAAGTTGCTTGGTTTTCGAGATTGCAGAGGTCATGTTAGGTTGGTTCGGTACGACACCATGCGCCACACCGTGGAGGAGTGTGCGGCCTGGGCAAGCCAACGGAGTGCCCTGGTCGCCGTTGTCGGAACAGACCTCTCGCTGCCGACCATCGTCGGCAGTATGCTCGAAAGCGAGAGGTGCTGGGAGGCGATGGCCTCCTTCTGCGAAAATGTTATTTCGGAGAAGGAGGTCGCGGAGCGGGGGCGTGAGGATGATCCATTTGCGCCCCCAATCCGACGACGTAGGGTGGGGAGAGCGCGAAGGCGCTACGCGCACCTTAACGCCCCACCCTAGCGGACTGAACGGTGGGGTCGGAGGGACCCGCCGTCCGCCAACTGAGTCCGCTGGAGTTTGAGTGCCTCGAAATTCTCCCGAGGCACTCATCCGGAGGTGGCCCGCAGTGAAGGGGCCCCCGCTGAGAGGGCTGCGGTAGAATGCTCCAAAGCGAACCCGCAGCTCTCACACGTACAACGTGGAGGAGAATCGCTGGGGTTTTAGTGGGTATTCCGTCCGCTATAGACGGCGAGTCCCACATAACCACCCTGCCCTCCCCCCGGGCCGGTGGTATGCGTAAACGCATTTCCCCAGCGCAAAAAAAAAAAAAAAAAAAGGTTGGTTCGGTACCAGTTAGGCTGACCTACCTCCGGTGTCACTGTGTCGTGTTATTTTTGGGACACCCTGTATAGTACAGTATGCAAGCTTAAAATTAACTTACTTCCATACTCACACGTACCCATATATGCGGGTACACATACTCTCTCTCTCTCTCTCTCTATTTATATATATTCTTCCATCTTGTGGGAAACATACCGAGTAGGGTTAGGTACCTACCGAAGCCATGGTTTCACATCCCGAAAAGCTTTTGGTTCCTGGTAGAGGTCAGTAATATGAGCATATACTTATTTTGCACCATTTTTACGAGGTCGTCATAAAGTAGGTAACTATAAGTTACTTAACTGAATTTAACCCACTTGTAATATTTGTTTTTATTAAGTATTATAAAACTTATCAAAAAATGTTAATCGTATGACAATTCAACAATATTTTATTTTATTAAGGTGCAATAACATGTTGAGAACCAAACATTGAACATAGGTTATAGTTTACAAAAAATACTTAAGTGGTAACAACACAATAATAATTGTACACGGCATTGCACTAGAAATGATACAGTGAAGATAAAATTACTTAATTAATGAAATGATATACTGAAAGTAAATAAAAATTTAACTTGGTTTTCGCGAGAAATTGAATAATGCTGTTCTAAATTTATTTCGATTGTCAGAAAATATATCCATATCTGCAATGACTAGATTGTTGTATTGGCCGCACATTCGGAAAATTGGAGCATTATATGAAACATTATTATTAGATAGCGGTGAGCTAAATATTTTTTGAGATCTCGTGTTCCTTTTGATCGCTACTAAAGAGATGGGACTCGGTAGATCAGTGTCAAGATCACTGTGCAGAATTTTATGTAACGTTATTAAATCTGTAAGGTTACGCCTTGATTCTAAGGATTGAAAATTAAAACGAATCAACCTGTCGTTGTTCTGAGGGATAGTGCGGCGCTCTCCAGTCATTTTGCATAAATGGCGAATAAACTTCATTTGTATAGACTCCATGCGGTCAGAATGAGTAGAGTATATAGGCTGCCAAACGCCACTGCAGTACTCCAGGATGGATCGCACTAATGATGTGTATAAGATACAGAGGCTATTTGTATTTTTAAAAGGTTTAGCTGTGCGGAGGATGAAGCCCAACATTCTACTGGCCTTAGATACAATGCAATCATAGTGATCACGTAAAGATAGTTGGCTGTCGCATATAACCCCGAGGTCCCTAATTGTTGATACTTTTTCCAGAGAAACCCCGTCTATGGAATAAGAATGGACAAGGGCGTTATGCTTTTTGGTGAAAGTGATGCATTGGCATTTGCTGACACTGAGGGACATCCGATTAGCTATACACCAATTGTGAACTGTATCAAGATCCTTTTGAAGTATTACACAATCATCAATGGACTTTATTGAGCGGAATATCTTAATTTCATCAGCGTAAGCTAAAAAATTACACTTTAGACGGTCCAGAAGGTCATTGATGAAAAATAAAAATAACAATGGCCCTAAATTCGATCCTTGAGGCACACCGGATTCAGCAACATAAGGTACGGACTCAAATCCTAATATGCTAACCAATTGAGACCTGCGATAGAAGTAGGATTCGAACCAGCGCAATAGATTTCCGTGTATGCCCAAGTGTTCCAGTTTGGTTAGAAGAGTTAGATATAGGTACCTAACCATCGAGTTACATAAAGAAATGACATTCAGATAAGGCTCAACATCGATTTACGGAGAGATGAAATAAGTAATATAATGAAAGACAAAGAAATAAGATATACATTTTTGGACTATTGCTAACCGTATCACGAAACAATTAAAAATAGATACACTCATGAGTATGTTAAATATACTATGTGTTTATCAAAATACCTGCAAAAATTATTAAAAAAGTAAATATTTTTCAAATTAAAAACAGCACCAAAAAACAAAGTAGAATTATTATTATTTAAGAGGGTTTACTCCGAAAGTTCGCAACGTCGAAAATAGCTGTCAAATATTTCGCTGTTTTCATTAATTAATGGATATTACTGAATGAAAACATGAATTATCGCTCTATGGTTGAATAAATCATTAAGTATGGATTGCAAACATTATCACAGCAACACGAAATTTTTAGTATTATGGAAGTAATGTCTTTTGAAAACTTTCCGTCGCCTTTTCCATGCATTTTAATGTAATCTTATCATTTGAATGCCTAACCAACAAATATAAAACGAGACGCGCCATTCAACCATATAATGATAACTTCTTTTTTAATTCAGTAATATTGAGAAATTAATAAAAACAGCGAAACATTTGACAGCTATATGCGACGTTGCCAACTTTCGGGATAAACGTATTCACAACCCTTATTTACGGTAAGATAAGAATATAATTAAATGCACATAACTCATTTCATGCAGAAAACGACTCTGACCTAAATGCCAGAGGTAACAGTAATTAAAAAAAACCATCGAGTTAATCATCCTGAGATAGATACTTAGTACCTACCCACCCTACTAGCTAGTACTTAAGTCCATCGAGTTTCAGTGAATACCGCATTAAAAAATTAAATATACGACAGTGTTTTTTTTTTCTGTGTACGGTATACATATACCGTACACAGTAGCTCTGTACCTATATTATAGTAAGTAAACCTTGGCGGTAAATCCTACGACCTATTATAATTGGAATCTTGGAAGGGACGGGGTTAATTAAAGCGAGGTTTAAACTAGGACAGGACACGACCCAGCCCGAGGACAATGTGCACACAACTAGTCGTGATAGACGTACCTACACACTGACTGCTTACTCAGCCTTTACCTGTTTAAAAGATAATAGTTTTTTGTGTGAACCCGTGGTGGCCTAGTGGTTCGACCTACCGCCTCTCATGCAGAGGGTCGGGGGTTCGATTCCGGCTCGCATCTCTAAGTTTACTTATGTGCGAAATTCAATTTGAATTTACCACTGTGCTTTTCGGTGAAGGAAAACATCGTGAGAAAACCTGCAAGCATCTGCGAAGTAATTCAAAGATGTGTGTGAAGTCCCCAATCCGCGCTGGGCCCGCGTGGGGACTATAGCCCAAACCCTCTCGTGATGAGAGGAGGCCTATCTTTTTATCTTTCACAAAAATAACTAAGTTAAATGTCGAAAATTAAGAATAAAGACATGAATAAAATAATGGCGGCAATTTCCTGAACGTGTGTTCGGAAACTATTACAAAGTAGTATAATAGTTAAATGCATCGTTATAAATTTCGAATTTAATCGGTAATATTTAAAAGCTATTAGGTACTTTCCTTTGAATTAAAACTTTATTGTTCATGTAATATAGGAATGAAATATATCTAATTTTAACAATAATAATATTTTCAATGTTCGTATATGTAATGTTTAAAAATTCACGTAGGTACTGATGCGTTGCGCGCGTATCCGAACGTTTTTTGTTCACTTCTTTTTTGCTACGAAAAGGGGATTCTACGAGAATATGACTTTCAATTTTCTTATTTAAATCGTAGTTAAAAAAATAAATGAATCATCACAGCGTGTGATTTTTATATGTATAGGAAATATTCCTACGTAAAATAAATCTATTTTATATTGCACCTACTTGGTTTGATAATTAGAGATCAAAACGTGTGGTCACTAACATAATAGTATATTTAGATGCAAGCGCGAAAAGTTAGTCATTTTATAAAAATGACAATTTCGCACGTATATCAAACGATATTTGTTAATACATTTGCGAAAAAAAAGAATAAAGAAATAAATGAACAGGATCAAGGTCAAAAAACTTTTCACCCCCCCTATTCGAAAATGCGATTTTGCTCCCTCTTCGTTTTTTTTTATTTTTTTTTCATTTCTGCCCCGCTAACAGGGAGCAAAATACGTCTCAGCAGTGCGTTCACGGAGCTGCGGAGACTGTAAAGAGTTGCATTCAAAAGTCGCGTCTTTTTCGTATTTAGAATTTTATATATCGGCATTTTACATAAATACTTTATTACACATACTAAAAATCCATAAATTCATAGATATATACTTACTTTTGATAAATTATTTTCTATTTTTACACTTAATTTCCAAAATAAAACGTACCTTATGGTAGTGTTATGAATTATTTCGTAGAGAATGAATGAAATCAAAAAGTTATTTAGGTGATGCAATGTATTGGGATCAACACCTCTGAGAATTCCAAAGGAATATTATGTAAGTACGTAATATGAATTGCACTGCCCTTTTTTCATTTTATCGCAAATGTATTAAAAAACTTTGTGTGATACAGTATGTGCGAAATTGTCATAAAATGTACTTTATTTCACATTTGTTAAATTTACCTATTATTATGAACGCAACGCATGCGAGCATGACAGAATATAAATACAATATAGTTACTGATTCTTCAATATGGAAGCCATTTTCGCCTTCTACCTATGAATTTATGATAAGCGCGCGAAACACACGTTATTTTTAACTTAGTTTTTTTCTAAATGTATTATTTTTTTATTTTACTTAATTTAAAGACAATAATGAATGAATGATCTAATGATTTTCTCATAGGAGGGGTGAAAAGCAGAGTGTACAACACGGTAGCAAACTTATTTATGCCTTGGGTGACAAAGCTTGAATCCCTCGCTAGCTCAAGATTCCACGCTAGAATCCCTCGCTTACGCTCGGGATTCTATTCTGGAATCTTTCGCGTCGCTCTGAATTCAATCCGTCACCCGCGGTAAAATATACCTTTTTGCTCCCTAGTCATACAATCTACTATTACGCAGTAGTTGGTAAAAAAAGCTTTAGGCACCTTTAGGCACGGTCACTAGCTGTCAAAAAACAAATAACGCTCGTTCAGAAATGACAAACTTTGTGTACGTTAAATAGGTATGTTTACTTTTTGAGCAATTGTATTAAAAATATAATTTTATCTACACTTACGAGCCTTTTTCTAACACTCCTCCTTCTCATCACAATCACAGTCATTCATCACTCATCCATCAGTCTTACTCTTAAGACCCATTCTCTTCACACACCACTCAGTCTTTCCTCGCAATAGGGGCTTCGTCAAAATGTCTGCAACCATTCTTGCAGTCTCTACATATTCCAAATGTATTACCTTTGACCCTACCGTTTCCCTGATAAAGTGGTATCGAACATCCAAGTGTTTAGTACGCTGGTGATGTACTGGATTCGTAGCAATCGCTATAGCAGATTGGCTATCACTGTGTATTGTTATGGCATTAGTAAATTGATCTCCAATCAATTCAGCCAAAAATCTACATAAGAAGATAGCTTCTTTTGTAGCCTCTGACATTGCTACGTATTCAGCCTCTGCTGTTGATATGGCAACTGTTCTCTGTTTTTTTGCTCTCCCATACAATGGCTCCTCCTTGCATAAGATACACAAATCCTGAAAATGATCGTCTGTCTGTAAGATCTCCTCCGTGATCAGCATCTGCATAAGCTTGAACTATCTCAGCCTGAGCATCTCCTTTAGTGTAAACTAGTTGCATATCCTTGCAACCCTTCAGATATCTCAGAACACGTTTAAGTGCCACCCAATGTTCCATGGTATGGCATGAGTTGAACTGACTCAAGTAACTCACTACAAATGCTATGTCTGGTCTCGTGCATTGTGCCAAATACAGCAACGAACCGATAAGTTCCTGGTAAGGAACACTTATGTCTGACTCCTCAGTTGTTTTAGCCTTTTCTAATCTCTGACCTGGAACCATTGGTGTCTTAGCTGGTTTGCACTCTTGCATACCATATTGCTTCAGTAAGACGTTGATATAATCTTCTTGGTCAAGTCTGACTGTCATATTGTCTTGGGTGATTTTAATCCCAAGTAAGAGATCTGCCTTTCCAAGATCTTTCATCTCGAATTTAGACATTAGACCCTTTTTTACGCTTTTCAGCTCCTTTTCGTCATTCCAGAATATTAGGATATCGTCAACATAGACGGCTAGAATGATAATTTTATCTCCAGTAAATCTTGTGTACACACACGGCTCATTTTTAGACCTTATGAAATTTAGCTTCAGTAATTCAGAATTTAGTTTTAAATTCCAAGCCCTCGGTGCTTGTTTTAGGCCATACAGACTCTTCTGAAGTCTACACACAAGATTCTCTCGTCCTTTCTCTTCAAAACCTTCTGGCTGTTTCATAAACACAACTTCACTTAAATCTCCATTAACGAAAGCTGTTTTAACATCCATTTGATCGATGTTAAGTCTCAGTCTTGCTGCTAAAGCAATTAAAGTGCGTAAAGAACTGTGTCTCACCACTGGTGCAAATGTTTCAAGATAATCAATGCCTTTCCTTTGGCTGAAACCTCGTGCAACCAGACGCGCTTTGTACCTACGCTTATTTCCTCCCTCTTTTTTGATTTTAAATATCCATTTTGAATCAACAACATTACATTTCTCTGGAGGTTTAACAAGCGTCCATGTGTTATTCTCCTTGATAGCATCTAACTCTTCTTTGATTGCAGCACGCCACATATCTTTGTCAGGTCTTGACAGTGCCTCTTGCACCGTAACTGGATCTTGCTCTTCATCCTTCACTGTATGATAAGTTACATAATCAGGGAACAGTTTAGGTTTCCGATCTCTTAAAGGATATCGTCTCGGTTCTGGAGTAGATTGCATTCCAACTTCACTGAGATCTTGTTCAAGCGCTGACCTAAAGGTATCCTCTTCATGGTCGTCCACTTCCATTATGCTTGACTGGTGATCCTCTTGATCGCTGTCATGATCCTCTCGATCATTCTCAGGATCCTCTTGATCATTTTGATGATCAGAATTAGGTTGTGTGCGATCTTGCTCTCTCTCTTGATTATCCAAATAATTGCCCAATTCTTGACCTGTTTCCTGTTGCTCGTGAACAATATGTCTTTCAAATTTAGGAGTAACATTTTCCTCCGAAACATGTTTCTCATCTAGATTATTATATTTTCGGTTTTCGAGAAATATAACGTCTCTTCCTTATATCATAAACATAAACCCTCTATGATGTGTCCAAAAACCGCAAATTGTGCCAGCATTAAGATGAACTGTTTAGTTAGAACAGATTTCTTATGTGTGAAAATGTTCTAATAGCTGTATTAGACCATCGAATTCGCATATAGCATATCATTCAAATTTCGAACATCTTCGAACAGCAATACCCGCCTTATTCAGACAGAACGAAAGTTTGTTCCAAATTCAAATGTCGGCTTTATTTAGCCTATGCTTTTTGAAAATCGAATGTGAGACACTGATGTATTCGAATTGCCGCCATTGATTGTGGACAGATTTTGAAGCATCTTAGTGTCATCATAAAATGAGTGTGGATAAAGTCGTGTATGCAACAGTTGCATACACTGTAGGTACATAATTAGGCCTTTAAACACTCGTGCGATATTATTATGAAACGAGCCGTCAAACCCCACTCGTGTTAAGGCCCTTCCCTGACCCAGCATCGTCAAATTGCTCATTTGAGATCATACTTTTCTAAGAAATGTTAAAAGTTAAAAATATGAAAAAAACATATGTTATATTTGATTATATTATCCTTACATTGATAGCTTTCGATACACGTTTCACGAAACTGCGCTCGATACAATTTAATTCCAAAGTAACCTCTAACTCGGACCGCTAATCCAACTTTACTCCAGTTTATTATATGAAACAGTGTAAAACTAATTATAATACAAAAAATATCCATATTATATGCATACATCGACAGCTTTATAAATGCCATTTTTTTAGACGGTATTTTTATAGAAATTAAAACGTGTTAAAAAGTAACTAAATCGGGCGTTCTGTGCGTAGCGCTTTCTCTTTCACTCGTCCCACGATTGACAGTGACGGCTGAGTTGGGTCTATGAAGGGCCTTAAGGACCTTTATTATGTAGCAGTTACATAAACTACTATTGTATTTCTCATGCTCAAAAAGTACGTCATATTACGTTCACAAAGCGGGATAAAGTTCTCGTTTTAGCCCCTAGTATTATGACTTAAACCAAAACACGTTTGCATTTTGCTCACAGAAGCCCAAACCAAAATAACCCTTGCGTCAAGAATCATAAGAAAGCACGGTTTTGATAACGATCTGCACGGTAATCTTTGCCGATAAATAACAAGAACTTTACCATAATGAAAATTGGAATTGGATTTTGAGCTCTCTCGCATTGTAATAAGATCTGGTAGTTCCTTTATTAACCGTATTACCTAGTGGTTAAGTTTAGTCTATGGTATTAAACCAATCAGTGATCAGCTCGTGCTGCATACACGCAAATCGGCCAATGACAATGCTTTATTATTACCTGAAAAAGATGACGGGACGAAAAAAATACCTCATCTTTATTAGTTGTTCGATGACTTCTAAAATATTGCAAAGTTCTGAAAAAATATGAATTCTGAAAAGATTTATCTCAGAAACTATTGGGTGCACAGAGACAGCTCTAATCTCATATTATAGCAAGTCTTCAATTCAATTCAATCATTTATTCAGCAAAATGGCGACATAGGGGCACTTTTACACGTCAGAAAAAGAATTTACCAGCTTCTTTAAAAACGTCCTACTACAACAGCCTATTTACGGCCCACTGCTGGGCACTGGCCTTCCCTCATCACGAGAGAGTTGGGCTATAGTCCCCACGCGGGCCCAATGCGGATTGGGCTAAAAACGTTCTGAGAAGGTAGAATCAAACACTAGTCCTTAAGGGTTAAAATTGCCAAAATCTGAAAAGCAGCCGAAATTTTCTCGGTTTTTTTTTTGACGAAGTTGCGTTAGGCGCTCTAGGTCTCAAACTTGGGTTATACAACATAAACAAGCCTGCAATAAATCAGAATTGCCGGTTTTTGAGCATACTTACGTCTCCATATTTCCAAACGACAGGGTTACTGGATCATTAGACCTCACTGTGTGCACCGTGGCGTGGACCAAACATATCTTAGAATGGTCTTGTAGCTGCTAACTGTACAACACCGTCATTCACACCTACTGGGTCGACCCGGTTGCATATCTCCACGGGTCTACGGAAAACCATTTATTGGAGTGGGACGATTGCAGTTGTTTTAAAATTAGTCATTGAAGTGGATTTCCTAAGATACACAACCGCAACCATAACCTAACTATTGGCGGATTGTAGAAACCAAACGCAGTGGAAGACTGTCAATGCATTTAATTTACTTAACACAGAGTTCACAGACTTTCGGAGTTTGCAGACGGTTTTTAGGGTTCCGATGTCCACAAGGAACTCTTCTAGTTTCGCCATGTCCGTCCGTCCGTCCATCCGTCCGTCCAGCCGTCTGTCCGGAGCATAGCTCGGAGATGCTTAGTTCTAGAAAGCTGTAATTGAGCATGAACATACATATTAGTTACGCTGACAAAGTGGTACAATAATTATAGGATTTTTTTTTAAGGGTACCGTTCCTACTCGTAAAACGGGGATGTATTTTTTTTTCTTGCGCACCCCATGGTGTGAATAGGTCTTAAAAAATATTGTGGGTTTGTTAAAATCTTTTTTGATTAACCGTTTGTATGCGTTTGTGAAATCCCCCCCCCCCCCTCCCCTGCCAGCTAAATGGTGGTATTTGGATAGCTGAAAAAAATCACGGTTATGGCATATATAACGTAGTTAAAAGGAAAGCTATCACAGCTAAGTAGACTGTACAAACTTACGAGTCATAGTCGACCAACTATGAAATGATTAAAAAACCAATGATTTTTCTCGAGCGGCAGAGGCGTCGGGCGGGCACGTCATACCACAGGCTAGCTAAGATGCTAATAAGTCTTAGAAAGGTACTGTGGGCATCGTCAACTTCGGAACCCTATACTTTTCGCGTGGCCCCACACGCACTTGGCCAGTTTTTTTATTGCTTTATTTGTTTTTTTTTTAATTTCGAATTTCACTCGGACGTAAATGCGGCCAGAAGCTAGTCCTTCATTTGTCTGCTTAGAAAACAAGAACAGCGAAATCACTTTGGAAATGTTTATTGTTGTGTGTTACTGTTTAGAGCAACCGTGCAAAGTCAAGGTGAGCTGCTAGGTATCATAGAGAAATGATACAAGAAGAGTGGCAGAGTCTATACTGTAGAGCGTGCTCCGAAACTCGAGTTAAAAAATAATTAAGAATGTTGCCCTGAGGTACACCTTCGCGTGCCACGCCGTTAATTGTAGGAGTTAAGAAATGCTCTTTGTTGTAAAATCATCCTCACTAAAGGCTCAAATCTAATCCACAATTTTTCATATTCGCTGACAGTTTTCCTTAACTTTTTCGATGTTACAAATCTCGAAATTTAACAATTTCAAAGTAAGTTTCAAGTAAGTTTGATCGCGTGTGGTTTAAAAAAAGTATGTTAATATGCAGTGCCACTTCCACAAAAGTTGGCGCATTTAATGCAGATTCGAACGTGGTAAAACAATACTGTCCAAAAACTTATTTGAAAATCATATTTCGATGATATAGCGGTGAACTGGTGTCAACTAAGCCCGCGGGTTGAGTAGACCATATAGCGGTGAACTGGTGTCAACTAAACCCGCGGGCTGAGTAGACCATATAGCGGTGAACTGGTGTCGACTAAGCCCGTGGGCTTAGTAGATCCCCTGGCAAATTAATGGGCCGAGTCGCCGCCGACAAAATAAAAGGTGTCAATTGAGCCCGCGGGATGAGTCGTGTGTGGGCTCAGTTGCCCACGAAGGGAGAAAATTATGATACAAATACTTACAAATTTATTTATTTCACAAAGTTGTACAATTTAGTTTACCGTTTAACAGTTAACACCCACATTACGCAAGGCATGTATCGCGGGAATCAAATAAAACACAGTTAGGTAAAACGAAATTTCACTGCGGCTAAATACTAAAGGAAATAATGGAATATCCGCGGCATGTAAAGGAAGAGTTAATGGATTAAATTTAACATATATAATATATGTATATATTTTTTAACAAATAAGCACTTAACGTAGTAGGTGACATAATAGACTGAGCTAGTGATGAGTGAGTGTGAGTATGAATGTGGAGTGTGTGTGAGTGTGGAGTTGCACGAATCGTGAGAAGAAAGAGTGTGGGGGGGGGGGGGCAGAAGTAAGTAGCGAAGTATAGAAGTTATTTATTTTAGGACAGCTTCGGCTTCCTCGTAGGTTACCGTAGATATTACACACATTGGCTTCTTTTGCGCTTCAGGAAGACGGCAACACTTAATTCGCATTTCTTAACCATGAAATTATAGATATGAGGGAAAAGAAACATTTTGAAACGTTTTGTAAACAGTTTTAGCTTCTCAGTATATGTAGGTAGACGTAAGGTTTGCTTATGCATATAGACTGCAGTTCTTAAAAGGTACAAAAAAACGATAAATTGTTAAATTAATAAATACATCTATACCTTCTACAAAAACTGTTTCCCGTGTTAGAAAGATACTCCTGTACCTACACTTAGGTATTACAATTTATTTATTTACTTATTGGAGATAAAACAGAAATTAACAAAGAATGACTCTATGATTAAAATTTACTAAGTTACAATAGTTCTTGTTATTCCCTTAACATATATGTAGTACAAACTAAGAACATGTATAATAAAGAATATGTACTCATTTGAAAGCAACATGCGATGAGATGTAATGATATAATTTAGGTTGGTATTTCATTAAGTGTCGTATGATACTCTAATATCAATACAAAATTTCGTCAATGCTGTGTGCGCGATGACTGCGCCTTCTTGAATAACTTAGAGCTGGCTATGGGACCTACCAATTCTTGAAAACTAAATTCGTTATAAACGACTTGACCCGGAGAACTACGTATTGTAGGTGTCCCCGAGGGAACCAAAGAAACACCACCTTTAGCTTCGAGGACTTTAATAGAACTGAATTATTTTTAGAAAATTTAAAGACGTATAAAGTATTAGGATGAAACTTTTCATTGGAAAATATGAGAACGTATTTCGAACATCCTCATGAAAAAATATAGAATATATTATGATCAAACTTGCTCGAAACATATTCGCTGAAACTAAAATAAGTTCCGAAAAGGGGGATATTGGGTACAAATTCGTTAAATAGTTACATAACTTCAGGAGGAAGACGAATCAAAACTAGCAAACAAATTAACTAGGACCCACATCAACTTTCATGGCAAAAAAAGTAATGATCGATTAGCTACGCAAATGTTAAGTTCTTCCATTGCAGAAGCAATAGATTTTTTAAGATGCAGTGGGAACCAAGACTTTTTAGAAAGCGAAGCGACCGTCTCAGAAAATTAGATCGTATATTTGATATATTAAATTGTAAACAGCCGTTTTGTAAGGGTTTCAAATCTCCCATGCGCCCGCAAAATTTTTATGTTTGGTCAGAACTTCTAGAAGAAACTAGGATTTACCTCAGCAACCTCAAAAGCAAAGCAATTATGCATCACCGTCGGAAAACTGCAGCCATTGGCTTAATAATTGACACATATAGTTTTGCGCAACTAGCCAGTGATTTGTTAACAGAAGAAATAGTTAAATACTTTTTGAGCTATAAATGCTCAAAATTTAGAGATGTTCTTTTCATGCCTAAGAGCTTCTGTTGGACATAATGATAACCCCAGTGCATTGCAAGTGAGATACGCATTAATAAAACTACTGTTTCGATACAGCATCACACCTAGCATAAATGCCAATAGTATTGACGCTGACTTCGAGACCACCTTAATTCTAGATTTCAAAAGTAAAAAAAGCTTTATTAATGAACCAGAAACGGTATGTACCGATGAAGACAGGTAGAAGCACTCCTCAAAATAGCGAAGAAACTAATCTATCAGATTATAAAAACAATATTTCGTACTACATATCTGGTGGGATTGTGAAGGAAATATTAGAAAAAAGTAAATGTAAAGATTGTAAAGCTGCGCTGGTTGCAAACAAATAAATCAACAGAGAACACTATTATGCTGTTGATATTAGTAAATGTTCACTAGCGCATGTTCGCTCCAGAAAGTCGTCGGCAATATCAAGGGTCTGCTAGGCTTTCTTCATGAGCTTGGTTGGCAGGAGTAGCCCCGCCAGCCCAAAACCACGCAAAATAGGCGCAATCTTGACGTTGAGTTGCGGAAAACCAGCCCGCGCAAACCTATAAATACCTCACGATCAGGATGAAATCTCATGTAAAAGAGATGACACAGATAATAATTGTCTCTCGAGCTACTTTGCGCCAACCACTTTATTTAGCAATGTATAAAAATGTTATATAAAATAACTTTTTAATTGTGACAATTATTATATAATATAATCCCATCAAAACATAAATGTGAAATAAGAGCCAAGTTCGACACATATGTCGTTGTCGATTGCACCACTAAAAGAATTGAGATCTATATATGGATGCCAAGTTCTGCGAGTCACTTGGAATGTATTTCAGAATCAAGAATGGACTTGGCTAATTTTCACGTACGTTTTAAGTGTCAACTTATCTTCGTTAGGCCATATTATTATGTTACGCTAGAAAGTTTCGGTATTTACATAACAATGTAGCTCCAGCACACATATGTAAATCTATGTTTGCTAATAGGCAATTTATGATAAAAGCCACGCGTCTATACAACACAATTAATGAAATAACCCTCCTTTGCGGTGCGCAGTCGGGTAAAAATAGGAATTTACTCCACACAACTATTTGAAGCTATAAGTTAATTAAGTCACAGGTTATTACATTGTACTTAAACTACGAAGAAACGGAAGAAATATTGTATACTGTAAAATAAGCTATAAATATGTATCCTAGACTTTAACTTTAAAACTAAAATGAAACTAAGAACAATTTTTCATTTTTTATCTAGGTACCCACAGAATCAGCATTGATTGCGTAAGCGTATTTATTAGGTTTTTTTTTTCGAGTTAGTAAAAGAAAAATCTTTTGCATGGCCCAAGTATGAGATTCATGGAGTGAGCGATACCTGAATCCCATTTTTTACAAACAAAACAAATTCAAAACCTAAAAAACGTGCTTAGAATCGATAGCTGATTTAGTGGTCACAACGTTTTGCTTGACCCCGTATACTAATATATTTTTTTACTTTTTATTATTTGTTGTGAGAGTATTGTAGGTTTGTATACCATTTTTTGATTAAACGATGCGTTTGTGAAATATTAAGCTTTAAGGGGCTATTTTTTGGTAGAGTCAAGTGTCCCCCCCCCCCCTCCCCCTGGCACCTAAATGGTGGTTTTCAGATAGCTGAAAAAATTCATGGTGGCATATATAACGTAGTTTAAAGGAAAACTATCACAACTAAGAAGGCTTTACAAGTTGCCGGGTTATAGTCGACCAACTAGTTCGCTGACTCCGAACCGAAATTTAATTCTTTGAAACGCTTTTTATGGATCTAATTTGATTGACCTTATACTTAGACAGCAGCGCTGGTACGCTTAGTCGCTTAAACAAACTGAGATCGTATGTTCCTGTTCACTGAGAGCGCGTCTAAGCCTGGATCTGAGGTAGGCCTTGCACGCTCCCAAGGCGCGGGCTACCTAGGTCCCTCACAATATTCACAAAAGAGTACCTTCTTAAAAGCTTGACGGAATACTCTGTTGAATATTGTATAGAAAATTGGATTAACCATTGAACTAGAATACCCCAGCCACATCACAAAATCAAATACCCAGTGTGGAATGTTTTTCTCGCATAAAAGACATATAGCTGGCAGCATATTGAGGACAAAAAAAGGGGCCCAAAGTATAACAAAAGTGAAAAATACTACTCCAAGTACCTTGGTTGCCTTTTGCTCGAGACGCAGAATGCGGCCATGTCGAGAGGAATTTCGAGATATAACACTTGAATTCCTAGAGTGATGAGTTCTAGGGTTTGCTTGACGGTAGGGATTTGAATTAGCCGGCTGCGGTCTTACGTTTACTGACCGTCGAATTCGGAAGTTTCGAATAGGGGTGGCCAATGTTGTTCTCGTTCCTCCGAAACTGGATCCTCTTCTACCGCATTTCCTCTCCTCATCCCAAGTGACAATCGATGCAGCTCCACGACTGGACCTCCTAGAGTATGGAGTAGATGTTTCATCGCTTTGTGGATTTTTGCAATCGTTTGCGTCTCCTCCCGGAACTATAATAACGTCAGTATGACGGCTCGGTATAGTGGGTTCGTTGCCGAAGTATGGACAAGTGCACGGCGGAGGCAAAAGTAGACCATCATCTGAGCTACGTGATTTTATAGTTAAAGTGTTCGGGACGAGGAGACCCTCGTTACTTTCATCATCGGAAGCGCTTCGTGACCGATGTGGCATAACGAATGTTTCTCTAGCAGAAGATGGTCGGCGCCTATCAAGGTTAATGGATGATGGAGAGCCAGATGAAACACTTACAGACCCCGGAGAGATGACTCCAACTTGACCTGATGTGGTAGCTCTGTGAAATAAAATGTTTACTTGACTTGTTGATTACAAAAAAAGTAGACCAAGAACGAGTCGGGCTCGCTTATATGTTAAGTTCCTGAGCTCCCGAAATTATTCCGAAATTATCCCATATATATTAAAAACTACGCGCCTGATTTCAAACCAATTTTGGTTTGAAGGTTTTGTTGATATTTACATTCATTCCATTCTGAAAAACTTACAAGGTGATGGACACACTTTTTCCACTCTAAAAGATCGATATCTTAGAAAATATTGGCATTAGTAAAAACCGGCCAAGTGCGCAATGTAGGGTGGAACACTACAACTTAGGTTTCCGTACCATAGTTGCCTGCAAAATGTTTACTTCTCAGAGTACCTTTTTTCGGTCGACTATTAATCATTAACTTGTACAACCTACTTAGCTGTGATAGTTTTCTTTTTAACTTCGTTATATATATATATATATTATACATATACTACTACTACATGATATATTAACGTATCTAGCCTATTGAGGTATGCCCTCACGCGATAGCGAAGACTTCGGTCTAAAAATAGCAATGAATTCCGGAGAATTTAGTGGATGCGCCTAAAGATGTTTCTACATTCTCTAAAAACTCCCGGGATGAATGATATCTTTATCGTTCGATACATGAATGATTGAGACACCAGAATAGGTTTTCGGGGTGTCTCACCGAGAGTGTAGACCAACGTATAAGATTTTTTACTTTAAAACGGAACGCGGAGGGATGGTTACGGCTCGTTTCGGTGCCTACGCGCGGCCATTTCATTCCAAAGTAGAGCTGGGTCGTTTCGAGTTTTTCCTAGAACGAAACGTATCCGTTTCTTTTTCTTAAGAAACTGTCAGTGCACTGTGTAGAGAGTGGTTTCATGAGGTTAGAGTTACGTTGCGTATGTCGCTAGTTTAGTTTCCCTCGTTTCGGAAAAAGCTTTTTTGTACTCGTCAATTGAAATATGTGTATTAAGATTTCATAGAGAATACTGCAATGTCACTCTTTTCATCGTTAAATAGTCATACTTCCGAAACAACCGAAATAAGTTATTTCGATTCGCTCTAGACGATCGAAATACTTTTTCACGTTTCGGCATGGCCATCTAGATGCACGTCGTGACCAACTAGATTACAGGCCCTACCACGAAGAGCAAAATTCAAACGACATTTATTTTTCTTATATACTCGTACTAATGAGTTAAATTATTAATTTTAATGGACTCGTACAAAAAGTATTGTTCACAATAGTGCCATAATCAAGCTTTTCAATCTCGTACCTTACTTAGGCCACTCAGCAAGCTTCGTGGCCTAAACACGGTACTCGACTGAAAAGCTCTCTATTATGTCACGATTGCGAAAAATACTATTAAAGACGAGTTTCGATTTTTTAGGTCGGCTACTTCCATACAATCGTTGTAAGTAAATAGGTACTTTAGAGATTGGCAGTACCTAAAAGGATCTCCAAAATTGCTTGAGCCTATTTATTATTGCTTAGCCCCCAAAAATAGGGCCAATTCCAAGCAGCACATGTATGTCTAAAAAAGGGCTATGAAATATCTAATAGAATTAAAATGACGTCGTCTACCTTAAGAGTTAATAGTCCCTCAAGATATCCCTAAGAAAGCTTATAGACACACTTTAGCCAAAGTGGGCACAATCTTAGCGTACAGTCACTAGATTGTCTTAAGAAAACGCCATAAGACAGTGTTGAGAACCAATTCCCCCACCTCCTATCAGCTTTTTCAATCTTCTTTCCAGAATGCTACAAATCAGTTTGTAGATAACCCTTAAGGTAAAATATGCTGGTAAAAACTGCTTAAAACCATTTTAAAACCGAAATTACTACAGCGTTTTAACCAAGATTGTTATAGCATTGTCCAGAACAGTGACAAGATAATTTTATTTTAGGATCTTAAAATTAATAATGCTTACAATACTTCTTACCTTTTATCGCATTTTTAATGCGTGTGTGTGGCGTGAAAGTAACTGCGGATTTAAATTTATCGCGAAAGGTATATAAGAGCGAGTGTTATACAAATGCGCCTTCATTTTATTTACTTATTCAAGTCATTTTAATATTTCACTTATTATTCGTTTAAATTATATTTCAATTATTCATAAAAAAGTAAACTTTAAAAGATAAGAAATAACTTTGGAATTAATTTGCTATAAATAATTGACTGCTTCTACAGATAAAATTGGTGTAAAACGAATATTGCGAATGTGAAAATTCAACACCGTATTTTACTCTCATTATTTTGTTTACAAAAATGGCGACAATACAAACTGATCTTATCCAAAACAGAGGTAAGAGACTCTAGAGATTTATATTAAGAGTTCCTTTAGAGCAAGTTAAGGTCAAATTTCCTTATCCGACTCAAATTACTCCTGTCAAAGAGCAATTGCTCTTAAAAAGGTTCTAAAGTGCTCTTATAAAGTTGCGCGTCAGTAGACTGTTTTTTTCTATAAACAGTCTACCAAGATCTTTTCAAGGGGTAATGTGCATAATTGTTGTGAAATTGTATGACTAGTGTTCGGTATCGGTTTTATGCAACAGAAGGTAACTGGAACTCAAACTAAGTAATTATTGAAATATGAAAAAAAATATTCAAGGTGCACGAAAGTTTCAAATAATAAAATTTTCAATTTTAAGAAAGATGTAGTGCTGTCTTCACCGAACATTTTAAAACGATCGAAAAAACGTTATCAAAATAATAAAAACTTTGCCTACTTATGATAGAAACATAGAAAGAATTCATATGTAGGTACGTAAGGTACGAAGACACATAACGACCTTTGTTAATCCTACTTAAGACCTTTTATTTTGTACCTATATTTTACAAATTAATAAATTTGATTTGATTTGAAGAGATGTAAGGTACTTCGATATTTTTTTGCTAAAAATTTCATTTTATGACAATCTATTTACCAACTTTAGGTTGTATAGTAATACAACTACACAACTGTACTGTACTATACAACTCTGCTATATTGCATTGTAGCGGGGTTTACCAATTAAGAAGCCGTGGTGGCCTAGTGGTTCGACCTGCCGCCTCTCATGCAGAGGGTCGGGGGTTCGATTCCGGCTCGCACCTCTAAGTTTATTTATGTGCGAAATTCAATTTGAATTTACCACTGAGCTTTTCGGTGAAGGAAAACATCGTGAGGAAACCTGCATGCATCTGCGAAGTAATTTAAAGATGTCTGTGAAGTCCCCAATCCGCACTGGGCCCGCGTGGGGACTATAGCCCAACCCTCTCGTGATGAGAGGCCTGTGCCCAGCAGTGGGACGCAAATAGGCTGTAGTAGTAGTTACCAGTTAAGTATAAGTACCTCCCAAATATCATCCAAATCGAATGACGGGATCAGGTTTAAAATTGTCATCAAAAATTTGACCCTAAAATTCTTACACAAGCAGACTAACAAAACATGTTCAATAAAACCGTGCTCCTAAAGTAGTTTGTCCATGTTGCAGATTTCCGTCAGTTATGTATACAGACAGGGTGATTTTTTGACCAGTACACGAACTTTTATAATTTGTTCGCTAGTGTAAACCAAATATTATGTAAGGTAAATTCATGCATATTTTTTTCTTGCGGAGCCCATAGTGTAGGGTGTTGTTTATATAGGTCTTGAAAAAATATCGTGAGTCGGTTTAAACGATTTTTTGACTAAGGGATGCATTTGTAAAATATTGAGCTTTATAGTATTTATAGTGCTATTTTTTGTAAGAGTCAAGTGCCCCCCCCCCCCCCCTGCCAGTTAAATGGTGGTTTTTGGATGACTGAAAAAAATCACAGTTGTGGCATAGGCATAGACGTAAATAATATAGACCCGGTCTAACGTACACGTAATATGTCCCCACTTCCACGGTGTCCAATGCAAAGTTCTGTCACCGAGCGTGCAATAAGCGTTTATAAAAAAACTTTTTTCGAGACTGTTTCTCAGTATCTAAAAACTCGTCTCGTTGTTGAAAAAATGTGACCCAGCTTTAGTGTCACGATATAAGTTTAACTTTGGATTGGACACCAATGAAGTGGGGAAACATGACATGTATCTACGTTAGGCCGGGTCCATACGAAGTATTATTTATGTCTATGGGCATAGGTAATATAACGTAGTTAGGTAAAAGGAAAACTATCACAGCTAAGTTGATTGTACAAGTTGACGAGTCATAGTCGGCCAACTTATGAAATGTTATAATTATCTATCGTAATCATAATTAAAAAAGAAATGTTTTTTCTCGAGCGGCAGGGGTATCGAGCCCGCCGTACTGCAGCCTATAGCTACTCGTAAGATGCTAAGTCAAATTATGAACGTTGCTGGGGCTATATTAGAAGTCTTAAATAGGGATCTCCCTGTTCCCTATAGGATCGCTCACGTGTCAAGTTGAACTTTAAATATGCATTAATTTTCTACTCCTTTGTGTATATGACAAGGAGGTGAAAATAATGAGCTCATTTGATGTTTTGCTATTTAATTTACGTGTCACGGCAATATGACATTATGAAATTGTGATAGGATCTCGAAGTCATCGCGATAATGTCGTATAAGAATTTTCAATACATTCTGTCATTTTTGTATGAATCTGTCATTTACGAAATCATTTCGAATAGTCAGAGAATTCGCCCCCAGTTGTATGTCGAAGTTAACGTATATCAACATATACATTCTGTATATTTTTTTACTCTATTCATTATTTCTCTAATGCATAAACTCGTCCCGCATATTAAAAGCAAATACTCTTTTTTAAGTTAGTTTGTACACTTAAATTACTAGACGCACATGTGAACATTCTGTCAATAGATTAATTGTACTAAAGTATATATGCAAGAGTCTTATATCAAGAAAAGTCTTATGTATACATGTTTTTAGAGTATTTATAATCTTTATTGAATATTTCCAGAAGAGTTTTTCTTAAAATTATCAGTATATCTATAGAACTTCTTAAAATAATGTTCCTTGAGAGCTATCTATCTTAAAATACACTTGGCCTAGAGAAGATTTAGACATTTTTAAGACTCTATCAAGTATATTGGTGTAAAGGAGGTTTTTAAAACCTTCATAAGTCAAACTTAAGACAAAAAGCACTTTAGAACATTGAATCTTATTTCACACCTTGAGTAAGCCATTATCTATAAATATTCCAGTACGAGGGTGATCCAAAAGTAATGATAACTTGAGATTTCGAAGTCTAATCTTGACAAATATCAAACTGATCCCGAAACATTTTTGCGTCGGTTTGTAACCATGGACGAGTCTTGGATCCACCATTTCGATCCTAACGATAACACCTTGTTTAAGAATTATAGACCCATCTCACTTCTGAGCCATGTTTACAAGCTGTTTTCGAGAGTCATTACGAACCGTCTCGCGCGCAGGTTTGACGAATTCCAGCCTCCCGAACAAGCCGGTTTCCGAAAGGGCTATAGTACCGTAGACCACATACATGCGTTGCGGCAGGTTGTACAGAAGACCGAAGAGTATAACCTCCCCCTTTGCCTTGCATTTGTGGACTACGAGAAAGCCTTCGATTCGATCGAGACTTGGGCTGTGCTGCAGTCTCTCCAGAGGTGCCAAGTTGACTACCGGTACATCGAAGTGTTGAAGTGTTTGTACGAAAATGCCACCATGTCCGTCCGACTACAGGACCAGACCACGAAGCCTATTCCACTGCAGCGGGGAGTCAGACAAGGAGACGTGATCTCCGAAGCTGTTCACCGCTGCATTGGAGGATGCTTTCAAGGTGCTGGACTGGAAAGGTCGAGGCATCAATGTTAATGGCGAGTACATCTCTCACCTTCGATTTGCCGACGATATTGTAGTCATGGCTGAGACCATGGAGGACCTCAGTATTATGCTCGCTGACCTCAGCAGAGTTTCCGATCGAGTTGGTCTTAAAATGAACATGGACAAGACGAAAATTATGTCTAATGTCCATGTTGTGCCAACTCCCGTAATAATCGGAGGCTCTGCGCTCGAAGTTGTTGACCATTATGTATACCTGGGACAAACAGTCCAGTTAGGTAGGTCCAACTTCGAGAAAGAGGTCAATCGTCGAATCCGACTCGGCTGGACAGCGTTCGGGAAGCTTCGCAGTGTCTTTTCGTCCAAATTACCGCAGTGTCTCAAGTCGAAAGTCTTCGACCAGTGTGTGTTGCCAGTGATGACTTATGGTTCCGAGACGTGGGCGCTTACGATGGGCCTCATGAGAAGGCTCAAAGTCACTCAGAGGGCAATGGAGAGGGCTATGCTCGGGGTTTCTCTGCGTGATAGAATCAGAAATGAGGATATCCGCAGTAGAACTAGAGTCACCGACATAGCCCGAAGAATTGCGAGCCTTAAGTGGCAGTGGGCGGGGTACATTGCTCGCAGGACTGATGGCCGATGGGGCCGGAAAGTTCTCGAGTGGCGCCCGCGAACCGGGAGACGAGCTGTCGGTAGGCCTCCAACAAGATGGAGTGACGACCTCGTGAAGGGCGCGGGAAACCGGTGGAAGCAAGTAGCACAGGACCGGTCTGAGTGGCGAGCCTTGGGGGAGGCCTATGTCCAGCAGTGGACGTCTTTCGGCTGAAATGATGATGATGATATATATCTTTGGCACGCTCTGTAGCCTAAACGGCTGGATGGATTTTAACGTGTGAGATATAAAAAAGTATCTGTCTGTCTGTCTGTCTGTCGATAAGAGGTAGGTAACCCTCTTCAAACGTGGACCGATTTGGATGAAATTTGGTATGGAGGAAAGGAAAAGGACATAGGCTACTTTTTAATCCAGTAAAACGCTTAGTTACCACGGGAAAACGGGATAACCGAATTCCGCGCCGGTAAAGTTGCGAGTTTATATATTATGGGTTAACTGATTCTTAATACTTTTAGCAATGGATTAAAAAAACATGAAAGTCTGTTAACTAGAACCGAGTTCAGAGGATTTATCAATTTCATGTCTTACATTATACATATACTGTACTATTATTTAAATGTATCATTAAATAAAAAGAAATGTTTTACAGTATTATAAACATTTAATTTCATTAGAAAATCAAAGAACGCAAACAATACCTACAGTAAATTAAAATTCAATTTTAACACGATGTCAATATGTTTTTACTTTTTGTGCAATTAGTACTCGTAAAATCTCACTTATTACCAGGTTTGTTGGTCAACTAACCATAACTAAACCGGCCGCGCAACAGAACGGACGTGTCAGTTTCATAGAGTGCGCCAGTGCAGCGCCATAGGTACTGCTCTAATAATGAGCTTATTAGTGACACGACTAGTCTGACAACTAATCCGAAAATTTGATTTTGTTTAACGGCTGTCTCAGCACGCACACATACGTTGAGAGTGTTGGTGGCGCTTTATAAATACTTTCACAAATACATTGAAGCGGTTTAAATTTTGGAGGGGCGGGACTTTAGATAGTAGAAGATCTCTACGGTCGGTAAAAGCTCTCTCTTTCTCTAGCCTTATAGCGAGAGATAAAGACAAAGAAACCTCGGATAAAATAATGGGCACGTTATTGTTT
Organism: Aethes cnicana; assembly: GCA_963971205.1. Classification (NCBI taxonomy): domain Eukaryota; kingdom Metazoa; phylum Arthropoda; class Insecta; order Lepidoptera; family Tortricidae; genus Aethes; species Aethes cnicana. Next base: position 17,024,335 of record OZ020272.1, read on the forward strand.
TTTGAACAAAACGACCTTGGGGCTTACATCTTTAAGTTATTTTTTTATTGTTTATAAATTAACACTACTCATCCAGGTGTCCTTATTGTCTCCATGAGTCGTGCCTACATACTTGCTAAACTCTTTAGTACAACCGCTTAATGCGCCATCTGAAGTGAGCAAATGGCAGTTTGGCTCCCCATTACAACCTCGAAACTTGACCAAACATCCCCAAAACACAAATTGTACAAACTTTTCCGGAACGACTCAAGAAGAGGGTGACAATCATGATGAAAGTGAAAGACATGGAACCCTCTGTGCGTGAGATCATCTCGCACTTGACAGGCTTTTTATTTTATGTCAATTGGCTATGGGTGAAAAATGACAATGTGCTCGATTATTTTTTCATGGATAGGAATAACCTTCCGAATCAAGAGAAAGAAATCAGAATTTTCCGTGCCGTAGATTTCGCGTAAAAAAAGAAATTGATTTTGCTTTACGACGATTGAAATAAAAGTGTTTCCTTGGTCCACTACTTCTTGAAAAAATCAATAATGTCAATAGTATCAACACTTTTTTTCAAGAAGTAGTGCTGCATACTTGGATCAAGGAAACACCTTTATTTCAATCGTCATAACGCAAAACCAATTTTATTTTTTACGCAGAATCTACGGTACGGAAAATTCTGAGATTTTTTTCTCTTGATACGGAAAGTTATTCCTATCCTTAAAAAAATAATCGAGCACATTGTCATTTTTACCCATAGCCAATTGAAGCATGTACATACCCGCTACGTCGTGGTTTAGTCGCTGCGCAAGCGTCCAGGCCGCGGGAGAGGCGCAGCATCTCTGCCCCAAACTGATGCAGTGCTGTCATTGCTGACGGAGCGGGCTCGCTGTGCACCACAATACATTTATGAGGTCTGCGCAAGGAATAGCTCAGCATCTCATACACACCAAAATTATCTACCAGGAAATCGTGCATATTGTAATGAAACCGACGCTACAACAACAATAGTCTTGAGATGTTTCTTATTTATTTTCTGCTAGCTATTACCATTGCCCGCGACTTATTCCGCGTGGTACTCCATAAGTGCATTCCTTCGGGAACTATACGTTTACCGGGATAAGAAGAAGCATATGTGTTGACCCATGTTATAATATATCCTCGAACAAAAGGGTATCCGGACGGATTCCTATAGTAAAAAATAAAAATAAATGTCTTTATCTACGCACATATCATTAGTGCTGTAAAATACGGTCAGAAACCGTAGGTAACCATTATTACAACCAATTTTACTATAAGAACTTTACTAAGGAAAAATCTGTACTGTAATGTTATTAGAGTATAGATTTTTGTAAGGTTATGACTTATGAGTTTAAATTTAGAACGGCATTTGTTTGAGCAGGTCACGTAGATTTGGAATTCTTCATATTTTTCTTTGCTTCGTGCGGCTGGTTTATGTATGTTTATCTTTTGTATAATTTTTTTGTGTGTTTATGTTAAATCGTCTTTTGAAATTATTTGTTATCTTCCTAGTATTTCTGTAGTTTCTTTCTGATAGGTATTGATGCTTTTTCCTTTCTGTTTGCCCTATTGTTAGCTGGTAGAGAATGCCTTTAGGCATGAAATCCGCCAATTGTATACGCAATGGAGTTTAAATAAATAAATGAGAGGTCGTTACATACTATCGCAGGCCGCCACAAGTAAGTTATACTCGAAACTTAGTATATTACGTAATAAATTTGTTCTTTTCTAGAGGTATGGGAATCCTCCTGTAAGGCTATTCATATCAAGATAACATAATTATTTATCCGGAAATGTACATCTATGTTTTAAATTCGGTTTCTTTTATAATTTGTTAATTTATCGAGCTTCGCGTCTCCGTTCCAACTTCGGCAAAATGCTTTTTCACCTTCGTTCGTTTTGCAGCTTGATATCCGAGCGCAAAAGTTGTTTTTATCCGCTAGCGTGGAAAGTGTTTTTGAAATTCGAACGACGCATGACGCCACTGTCACAATCGTCACAATAAACAAACAACGATACGTTCTGAAACGCAATTCGTCGTGAGAGTTTTATTAAAATAAAGGTTCAATTTACTTAATATCTTCATTAATAAAATTATATTAATAATACACCGTTTCAGATGTATTTCATTATTTGACTATGTTTTATCACAAAAATACTTAAATATGTGTATATTTTAACTGTATTCAATGAATAATTGAATCTTGAAGTACGAGTAGGAGTGATTTGGAACGCAACCCCGGAGGTTGCGTTCCAAATCACAAAAAAAAAAACATAAAAAGAAAATAAATAAAAAAGTTTTAGATTGCTGGTTTTGTAATTTAGAATAATAAAGAAAATATGAGCGATTCTAGCGATGAAGATACGAATTTAACTCCTCCAGAGTTAGCACAAACTGTACGTGACGCCGAACTAAGTCTTCTTCCCGAAAAATCGCGCGTGAGGTGAAAAATTTTGTGTTGCGCTCAGCAGCAAAGTCGTTTGCTGTCTCGTGCCTTGAAACCCTCGTTACACTCAGGATTCTATATTTGAACCACTCGCTTCGCTCGTGGTTCAACCCTAGAATCCTTCGTTCACTCGGGTCTCAATCACGCACTCACAGCAAACAACAACTTTGCAGCCTTGCATAACAAATAACTATTGTGTCCGGATTTCAGCATTTTGTTTATTCCCCTTTACAGGTAGCATTTATCAACCGGCTCTCGTGAAATTTTGCGAGTATGTTCGAAGATTAAATGGCTTTTTTTGTGGTTCGTAATGTTTCAAGCTGCGCAGAAATAGACCGGCGAGGTCTACAGCTAGTTTATTATATGGTAACGTATATAGAGTCAGACGTTAAGTGTTCCCCGTGCCATGGTGCTTATTTTTCCTTGTATCTTCAGAGATAGCGTACTTAAACACATACTTTCTAAGTAATTCCATCATTTCTATTCCTTTTTTCTTTCGAGCTGCATATCGTAAACTTTGCATTGTTTATACGCAAAGTAGTCGTTGAAGTTTGGCAGAATAGTTAGAACAATATTTTGTATCCTATAAGTATCTGTATACATATCTATCTTTTTAGTCTATATCTATATGTATACATATATAAAACAAGAAACTGACTGACTGACTGATCGATCAACGCAGAGCCGAAACCGCTAGGCCTAGAAACATGAAACTTGGCAGGAAGGTTCCTTTTGTAACGTAAGTGAGCACTAAGAAAGGAATTTTGGAAATTCCCCCTTTAAGGGGGTAAAAGGGGATTGTAAGTTTGTATGAAACTTCTAAACCGCTTAGCTTAGAGCCATGAAACTTTGCAGGGATGTTCCTTTTATAACGTAACTGACCATTAATAAAAGATTTTTTGGAATTTACTTCCTTAAAGGGGTAAAAAGGAGGTTGAAAGTTTGTATGAAACTTCTAAACCGCTAGGTTTAAAAACATCAAACTTGGCAAGGAAGTTCCTTTTATAACGTTAGTGAGCATTAATAAAGGAATTTTGGATTTCCTTCCTTAAAGGGGTAAAAAGGGGGTTGAAAGTTTGCATGTAACTTCTAAACCGCTGGGCTTAGAAAAAATTACATTGGCAGAAAAGTTTCGCTTATGATGTAAGTAGGAAAAGGTTTTTGGAAATTCATTTAAAAAGGTTCTTTTATGACATAGATAAGCACCAACAAAGGATTTTTCAAAAGTGCCTCATTATAGAGGTAAAAAGGGGCTTAAACGTTTGTATGTAACTTCTAAACCACTAGAAACATGAAATTTGTGAAAAAGGTTTCTTTTATGACATAAATGAGCATTAACAAAGGATTTTTGGAAAGTGCCCCTTTATAGGGGTAAAAAGGGGGTTAAAAGTTTGCACGTAGCTTCTAAGCCGCTGAGCCTAGAAAATTACATTGGCAGAAAAGTTTCGCTTATGATCTAAGTAGGAAAAGGTTTTTGGAAATTCCTCCTTAAAGGGTTTAAAGGGAGTTGAAAGTAAACTAAACTGCTAGGCCTGGAAACATAAATATTGGCAGAAAGCTTTCTCTTCTGCGAAAAGAGTGCAGAAAGCGTAAATAGGCAAAAAGGGGGCTGAACGTTCGTATGAAACTTTTATTTCAATACGAGTTAAATTTGAGTGGCGTGCATAATCGAGTCCCGGGGAAGGAAACAGGCTACTTATTAAGTTCGGTGTACACGGGGTCAGTGTTTATCCCGGAAGTACGCTTAGTTCCCGCGGGAACGCTATAACCGAATTCCACGCGGACAAGTCGCGGGCTATTAGCTAGCATATTTTTATAGAGGATAAATTTGGGTGTCTGTTTTAATAATTATTTAATTTAAATTATTTTTTATGTAATAAAAAGCCGTTTTCTCGGTGAGTCAATCATCTCTTAGGCCTGTGAATAAAAATGTTTGGTTTCTTTTATAGGTGAAGTCCCGTCAGACAAACCTAGTCTGAAACCGATGCAAAAATATTTGCACCGGTTCCAGAATTCAATAATTAAAGCAAGCACTCAAAATACCAGTAGTACCACTAGGTTCTTATTATTAGTACGTTCCATTACCACCTGTAGCGCTAGTAACGCTCACTGAAGTCTCTATATCAGTATGTATGTTGAAGCACGGCAAACCTCCGTGCTGCATTATTGGCCGGCGCTTACATTCAAATTCAAAATTCAACATTGATAGTAGGACAACAACAACACTCTACTGAGGAGAAGTTTAGAGCGGCTCCAATGGGCTGGCATCGTCATTTAATGACAAAGGCCCAAAAAAAAAAGATAAAAAAAAAAAAAAAAAAAAAAACATTGATAGTAGTTGTCTTTTGTTTTTTTTTCATTGACGGTGTCATTCGGCTTCTGACTTGAAATGGAAAGCGTGAATATTTTAATTGCGTACTTTAATATTATTATTTAATCTTGTACATAGGGCTGCCTCTTATTATGTAAAGTTAATATTGTACATATAGTTTAGAAAATTGTAAAACCTAGTCCAAGTTTTATTTAGTCGTCACTGGCCTCGACGCTAAGTAGGGCTTGGACTGGGTGCTGGGCTATGTTGCAGCATGTTGTTTGTTTTCAGCCCTTACCTGCACCCTTTCCTGTCTCCTTCCTTCATTGGCCTTGCTTCTGCGGCTACCTCGGACCCGTGGGCTACACCTGAACGCCACGGTCCGCTCCAAAGCCCTCCCCGCTTCTATCCTTGAATTTTCCAGTTTCTGAAACCGTGTGCTTCGCTTCTTAAGGCCAGTGACTTTTATTTTACTATACCGGGAGTGCTGAGTGATAACATTTTATTTTTATTCGTAAATACATTTTTCACCTCACTGGCTCGAAAGTGGTCGTTTTGCAGCTTGATATCCGAGCGCAAAAGTTGTTTTTATCCGCTAGCGTGGAAAGTGTTTTTGAAATTCGAACGACGCATGACGCCACTGTCACAATAAAAAAAAACGATACGTTCTGAAACGCAATTCGTCGTGAGAGTTTTATTAAAATAAAGGTTCAATTTACTTAATATCATCATTAATAAAATTATATTAATAATACCCCGTTTCAGATGTATTTCATTATTTCACTATGTTTTATCACAAAAATACTTAAATATGTGTATATTTTAACTGTATTCAATGAATAATTGAATCTTGAAGTACGAGTAGGAGTGATTTGGAACGCAACCTCCGGAAAAAAAACATTTAAAAAAAAGTTTTAGATTGCTGGTTTTGTAATTTAGAATACCTATACGAAGTAATAAAGAAAATATGAGCGATTCTAGCGATGACGATACGAATTTAACTCCTCCAGAGTTAGCACAAACTGTACGTGACGCCGAACTAAGTCTTCTTCCCGAAAAATCGCGCGTGAGGTGAAAAATTTTGTGTTGCGCTCAGCAGCAAAGTCGTTTGCGGTCTCGTGCCTTGAAATCCTCGTTACACTCAGGATTCTATATTTGAACCACTCGCTTCGCTCGTGGTTCAACCCTAGAATCCTTCGTTCACTCGGGTCTCAATCACGCACTCAAAGCAAACAACAACTTTGCAGCCTTGCATAACAAATAACTATTGTAATTTTAAAACACACTTTTATTTTATTTTTAATTCCACGGCGAGCTAGCCGGGTCACAATGTCTCTATCATAGAGTAATTCACTCTGTGACTCTGTGAATAGGGTAGTTCTCCCATCGATAGGCCGCTCTTTGGCGAGAGTGAGTTTTGACGTCACGCGCCAGTTAATACTACATCATGAATTCTTTTAAAAGTAATGAAATGACCAAAATAATAATTTAATAAATCTTTAGACAGAGATACCGAAATGGTTTTCGAATTTACTAAACTTTTGAAATGTTGCCAATTATGGCCGGGTAAGTTTACCTGGAGTCTTGAAGCCAGAGGTCCCTGGTATCAATTGGGGGTAGTTCAGTCTCCGTGGAAGTAGCCGAGTGCTGCGGGGTGCCGCCCTTGTGGCCCAACAGTCGGCGCCAGGTGGATCGTCGCTCTGATTTACGCGCATAAAGGCTTGTTAGTAAAAATACACTCCTTAGTAGGTACTTACAGTCGCCATCAGATAGGTACTTATATGGAAGCATAAATATTTGTAAATATACAAAATTATCGTCGAGACGTTAGAGTGCATGTTCCGATATTTATGATCACCCTTGTACATTCAGATTTAGATGCCCGTCTCATAGCGACTGTACCTACACTTAAAATTAAATGTCTCCTAGTTTTAACGGAAGTTTAGTTTTTTCTTTTTTAGGGTTCCTTACCCAAAAGGTTAAAAACGGAACCCTTTATGCTTCCGATGTCTGTCTGTCTGTCTGTCAGTCACAGGGCTCTATCTTTTGAACGGTAATAAACAGAAATCTGAAACTTTCGCAAAATATGTGTGCCAGTGTGCCCGTGTCACAACAAATAATAAAAAGAAAAAGACATATACCGTAAAGGGCTATTTAAGATCCACGATGCTATTTGGGATAAGCCAAATTATAAGTTTTGAGTCCCTATATTTTTTGTCATGACAATAGTAGAAACATAGAATCTTCGTCTGGCAACCCTAAGACTAATGTGAAGTTGGTTAGTCGTCGCGGTGACGCCGTAGAGTGCGCACGAGTGCTCGTAAAAATTTTTTTGTGACCGTGGAAAAACTGCGAAAAATTAGTGTCGTACTTTCACCTGGATCTCGGTTGGATGTGCTGTGGGGTAAGATTTTTTTAAACTATATATACCTAAAAGTACATATTCTCAGGAGTTTTTTAAGCTATGCCGCATAATTTTAACGGTTTATTTTGAATTAGATTTTAACGATTTTCTTAGGGGGGCTATTTGGGACGGATTTTGGGGTTATTTGATTCCTAGTACCAAATATCCCCTTACAGACATTACTGTATCAAAGTTAGGTTGACCATCGTTTTTTTTTAACAGGACGATGGTGCGAAATTACGCCAGAACATACCGCAATTGCCGGAATGGCAAAAAAAATCCACCCTACACGACATATAGCGAAGACGCATTGGCCAATGCTTTAGAAAAATGGAAAAAAAAAGAATATCTTTTTACATTACGTTTATTTGAAAAGGAATGGAACATTTGCTTTGTGATAGTTAAGACTGTTTTAATACTGCTAATAATGCTATGTTGATTATTTTTAGTTGTTATTTAAATAAAGAACAATTAAACCTAAGAAATTCTAACAAAAAACGACTGAGATTTTTTTATTTTAATTTCTTTCAATTTCGTTAATTCTAATTTCAAAGATGTCATCATCGAGTAGTGATGATGAAATAGTGCTTTCACCGAATAATACTACGATGGAGAGAAACGCTAAAAACTTAGTTGAAAACATATTGCCGCAAAATCCAAGCCATTTGCGAAATGTGTTATTTTTAATAATATTTAATTTCCTCGCAGTCGAAGTGAAAAGCAGAGTGTAAAACACGAGCATAAACCCATTTTACCCTCGACTTACTATACACCCTCGCCTGTCGGCTCGGGTGTATACCTGTAAATCTCGGGTAAAATGGCTCGTTTTATGCTCTTGTTGTACAATCTACTATTCTGCGTTTACCTTGCCATATTCAAGCTCATGAAAAGTCGGTAAAAACTTTAAGTGAAGCTTCAGGAAGTGAGTGCTGTGCTCAAAACCAGCTCTTGAGGGTTTTATCAAAGCCAAGATTCTCGTAAACTTAAGCCAATAATTTAATAGGAATAGAAGTAGTAAGTAAGTTCAAGTAAAGAATTTTGTGTAAAGTTCTATGTACTTGACAACTGAAAAAAATGCTTATAATTTAAAGTTTAATTAAAATACACTATACTAATATCAAATACTATTACTTGCATCTATCTATATATATAAAACAAGAAACTGACTGACTTACTGACTGACTGATTGACTGACTGACTGACTGACTGACTGATCGATCAACGCAGAGCCGAAACTACTGGTCGTAGAGAGCTGAAATTTGACATGCATGTTCCTTAGGAAACGTATGGGAGCACTAAGAGAGGATTTATGGAAATTCCCCCTTTAAGGGGGTAAAAAGGGGGTTGAAAGTTTGTATGAAACTTCTAACCCGCTTGACCTAGAAACATGAAATTTGGCAGGAAGGTTCTTTTTATAACGTAAGTGAGCGAAATTAAAGAATTTTTGGAAATTCCCTCTTTAGAGGGGTAAAAAAGGGGGATAAAAGTTTGTATGAAACTTCTAAACCGCTAGGCTTAAAAATATCAAACTTGGCAGGGAGTTTCCTCTTATAACGTAAGTGAGCATTAATAAAGATTTTTTGGAAATTCCCCTTTAGAGGGGTAAAAAGGGGATTAAAAGTTTGTATGAAACTTCTAAACCGCTAGGCTTAAAAATATCGAACTTGGCAGGTAGGTTCCTTTTATAATATTAGTGAGCATTGATAAAGGATTTTTGGAAAATTCTCATCTAAAGGGGTAAAAAGGGGGTTGAATATTTGTATGTAACTTCTAAACCACTGGGCAAGAAACATGAAATTTGGAAATAAAGGTTTCTTTTATGACATAAATGAGCTCTAACAGGGCTCTAGGAATTGTTCCCATATAAAAATGGTCCCACATAATGTGTTATTTGGAAAGCAATTTAGAGGGCACAGGCTTCCCCTCATCAAAAGAGGGTAGTGGGACGCAAATAGGCTGTAGTAGTAGTAGTAGTAGCAGTATTTAGAGGGATACAGTATTAATCTTTATCAATTGAAATAGGATTAAGCATTTCTTGTACTTAAATATTGCCATTTACACCATGCAATTTAAATGAATATCTTAGGAGTTATCGAAAAGAAAATGAATTCAGCGCGTACTTAGCTGACCCGCAGCGGCCTTGTGGTTAGCCATCCGTTTGCGATGCTTAGTATGACCAGTAGTTTTTCAATACGAGTTCAATATGCGTGGCGCGCACAATCGAGTCCCGGGACAGGAAAAAGTTCGGTTTACAGGGGTTCAGTGTTTATCCCGGAAGAAACCTTAGATCCCGCCGGAACGCTATAACCGAATCCCAGGCGAACGAAGTCGCGGGCAAAAAGCTAGTCTTACAATATAATAATAAATATTTAAATCAGTTTAAAAAAACATTGTTCTTTTCAACTTTTCAAAATTTGAAAAGAACAATGATTCACAACAAACAATTTTGAACAATTCACACGAAATTTTATATATTATTTCTTTCAAGCATGGGACACATTTTTATTGCTATTATATTTAAAAATAATAACTTTTTTTTCTCCATACAAGAGTGAGCTGAGTGACCCACCGTTGCACAGTTGCTCACCGGGCTCAACGGACTGCTGCGGGCCGACTCACATGCCGATTTATTTCACGACCCTTAGCGGGGAATTGCGTCCATGTGCCTCGTTTATTGCGAATTCCTAAATTAAATTTGATTATGATTGTATGTACTTTGTTTAATTATTATGTAAGTGTGACTTGTTTTTTAATTGTAATGCTCTCAAGTGTAACTGGGAAACCGTTCTAGATGAATAAATAAATAAATTCGTTTACAAATAATTAAATACGGGTTTCAGCCTTTATGGAACTTGTACATTACTACTACTACTACAGCCTATTTGCGTCCCACTGCTCGGCACAGGCCTCCTCTCTTCGCGAGAGGGTTTGGGCTATAGTCCCCACGCGGGCCCAGCGCGGATTGGGGACTTCACACACATCTTTGAATTGCTTCGCAGATGCGTGCAGGTTTACTCACGATGTTTTCCTTCACCGAAAATCTCAGTGGTAAATTCAAATTGAATTTCGCACATAAGTAAACTTAGCGGTGCGAGCCGGAATCGAACCCCCGCCCTCTGCATGAGAGGCGGTAGGTCGAACCACTAGGCCACCACGGCTTGCACTTTTACATTAAAGGGGGTGAAATAGGAGATGGAAGTGTGTACGGGTGAACCGCCATATTCGCAGTTTAACGCCCGATATGTTAGGTTTCCGATATTTGATTACAAAAAATAAACACGTGTTTCCACATTTTTAGAAATTTCACCTTTAAGGGGTGTAATAGGGGATGATACTTTGTAGGGGTAACCCTCGTATTTGGTGGCAAGCGCCCGAAATGTTGTGTTTCAGCATTTTTAGAAAATTCACTTTTAAGGGGGTGAAATAGGGCATGAAAGTTTGTACGGCTGAACTATCATCTTTTAAATTAAACGCCTGAAATTTTGTGATCTCGATATTCGTTTACAAATAACTAAATACGGGGAATTAATGTGGGGATGAAACTTTGCAGGTGGTATAACCCTCATCTTTGAAGTTAAGCGCCCGAAAAGTCATGATTTAGATCGATTAGAATTAAACACGTGTTTCAGTAATTTTGATTTTTGAAGTCTAGTAGGTGTCAAAGAAATCGGCACGCTTCGTTTACATACAAGCGTCTTAGCTTGTTATTCTAGTTCAATAATATTTCTGTGTTTGTACCTCAACCATACGGCAGACACGGCCTACAAAAGCACGATTTCGAACACAATTCGAATGAAGTGTTTATGTTTGCGTGCGAGGACGTCTGTGTGCGGGTGAGGACGTCTGTACACTTGTAAATGTGTGTGTACCACTACGCGATCCAATGATTCACTCTCCATTTCCGGATGAAACAAATGACGAGTTGGGCGCGAGTTGCGCGCTGGCTAGATTCTTCCCATACGCGGGTGATTCTGTGGCCATTCTGTATGTAGTATTATTAAATATTCTGTGCCTCAACTAAGCTTTTAAGTGCTAATTTTTGATAGGGTCTAAGATGGAAAGGATCTATTTGGCAGTAATTTCACCCCTTACCAGATCACTGCTTTTTGCGAGCATTGCTTTTTGGCGGCAGGTTAACGAGTAAGACGGTGGTAGCTATCTAAACGAACCTTGCGTTAAATTTCAATATTTTACGAGGACGACCTCACAGCAGCTAGCAGCTAGTTTCATTATAAAATTTAAAAACGCAAAAAAAAATCATTTTAACACGACGTCTACTTGTTTTTACTGTGCAATTAGTACTCGTAAAATCTAACTTATTACCAGAGTTGTTGGTCAATTACTCATAACTAAGCCGGCCGCGCAACAGATCGAACTTGTCAGTTTCATAGAGTACGCCAGTGCAGCGCCATACTGCTAATAATGAGTATTAATGAGCTTTAGTGACATCACTAGTCGGACAGCTTTTTTTCTTTTTTTGGTGCTACGGGTACACGGGTCAAATTGATTTATATGGACTAAAGATCAATTGTGCCGATTATCATGCTTTTAACATCGTTTACAGCCATTTTAGGCCTACCACTTTTAGGCACTATGCTATCGGTGTCAAGTGAACCAACCCGAGGAAAATCTTCTTTTATTGACATCTCTTTTATTTAAACTTCGAGACACTGCGATGTCGCAGTCTCCCGGAGTTTAAAAGAGGTTTTACATTTTTTTCACTTCTATTTTTGTCATTATACTATTCCATTTTTAGGGTTCCGAAGTCCACAAGGAACCCTTAAAGTTTCGCCATGTCCGTCCGTCCGTCTGTCCGCATTATTGCTCGGAGATGCTTAGTTTTAGAAAGCTGTAATTTGGCATGAATATACATATTAGTTACGCTGACAAAGTGGTAAAATAAAATTTTGAAATATTTTTTTTATAGGGTACCTCCCCTACTCGTAAAGTGGGGACGTAATTTTTTTTCTTGATTACCCCATAGTGTGGTTGAATAGGTCTTGAAAAAATATTGTAGGTTCGTTAAAACCAAGCTTTAAGGTACTGTGGGCATCGTCAACTTCGGAACCCTATACTTTGCGCGTGGCCCGACACGCACTTGGCCTGTTTTCACTTTCACCTTGGTGATGCCATGATATGAACAAAGTAATAAGGAAGTATGTAAATACCCATAGGGGGGATGCCGAGCCAGCCTGAGGCCCAGCCGGCACCGAGCCCCTTCCTCTGGCGCGCCAGAAGTTGCACCGTCAGGGCGTACGTCACCATCATCACTAACAGTGGAATGTAGAACGAGACGATCGATCCAATCAACTTGTACAGCGGATCGGGTATTTGGCATACTCCATCTAGTAACAGCGATTCTACATCCTGCAAAATAATAAATTACATCTAAAAATAGGCCTAACAAATAAAAGTTAGCCTATTCATGGATCTCTTGACTATATGTATCCCACGTCGGATCGGTGGGATACATACAGTCAAGAGATCCATGAATAGGCTAACTGTATAAAATATAAATACATGTTTTACCTGAGAATACATAAGGCTTAGTGGAAGACTCATAGCAGTTGAAGATACCCAAACGAAAGCAATTTTGACAGTAACCCTTTTCCTAGTCTTGTTGCGTCCAAATTTCATGGGGTATCGGAGCGAAAGATATCTGAAATACAGAATGAAATACATAAATAAAAATAATTGCCGTTCGTTAGTCGCGCAAAAAGTCGAGAAATACTGGACCGCTTTGGCTGTTTTTTTTGGTTTATTGCCTGTGATGTGATTCAAGGAAGGTTCAGAAAGAAACAAATCTGGATAAATATAAAAGAACTGTTAAAAAAAAACAACGGGTTAAAACAAAACAAAAAAACTTTAAGTACTTATATGGGAATCCGTTAATAGCTGGCTATAATTTAACACGATCAACTAGCAATAATTTGTATACTATTATTGGATTAAATTGAAATTAATTTGGATATAGCCCTATTCCAATTACGCCCACATGTAATTCAAGCTTCTAGCTTAATCCATAACGAAGTTAGCGGGGGGTAGAAAATGGTGTAAATGGCTTCCAGTACAGGATGGAACGGCTGTGTCCTTTTTGCGCTTGGCGGGGTCACTGCCAGGCCCAAATCAAGGTTTTGGGTTGTGATAATCAAAAGTTATGGACATAGCACAACCGCGTGACCAAAAAGTACTAAAGCGCGTTGACTTACAATGGCAGAAGGTCTCGCAGCATAATTAAAACGCTGACAAGACCTAGGTTAAATTGACTTTATTTAAACAGTATTTAAATGAAAACTATTTGATTTTGGTAAGGCGAGTAAAATATATGTTTAGTATTCACTATATCTAATATATAAAATTCTCTTGTCACAGTGTTTGTAACCATACTCCTCCGATTTTTATTACATTTGGTGTGTATGTTCAGTAGTTCTGAGACTAGGACGTAAGTTATTTTACATCACCCTTGGCCGTAAAGTGGGATTTTCTGCCCGCTACGCGAAGAGAAAATCTCACTTCTTGGCCAAGGCAAGATGTAAAACTTTTGACAAACCACGGGTGGTAATTCGTAAAGCCCCAGATCGTATATTTATGGCCCTCACCTTCGGCTCGGGCCACAGAAACCTGCGATCTGGGACATTTACGAATTCACCACCCTAGGTCTGTAATGTACTATTTCATTTCTCACACTCTAAAAGTTTATCATTGTTCATCTGCGTAGCGGGTTGAAAGTGATGCATGGCGACCGTAGAGTCGTAAAGTAATTGGAGGATTTGACATACATATCTCAACTATATGTCTGTCGCTCAGTTTCAAATCAAACAATCTTGGGGAATTGAGATTTTTTTTTGGCAATATAGTTGGCAAAAAAACGGACAAAGGAGCAAAGAATACAGCCAAGAAATTATTAAGTATAATATTATTTTTCATTTCTAATAAAAAAATAGGTATATATAAACAGAAATCTTACCGAACTTGACAAATAATTCATAATTTATGACAATCCTAAATGCCTAAATATCAATATCAAGTCGGTTTATTTATATTATATTGTCTCTCACTCAGTTTCAAACAGACAATCTTGGGGAATTTGTTTTTTTTGTTGGCAAAATATTTGACAAAAAAGTCGCCAATGTAACAACGAATATAGCCAAGAAATCATTATGTACTATATTATTTTCATTTCTATAACGAAAATGGTTATATTCAACATGGAAACATACTTAATTTGACAAATAATTTATATTCATTTGTGTTTTTCTGTTATCTACTCGGATCAAATAGGGGCAGGTCTAGGCTCGAGTTTATGTGATAAATTAAACCAAAATGTGTTTAATAACTGTTACCACAATACGTCATCAGAGAAAATTTCTGAATTAATGTCGAAAGAATTTTTCGTAAAAAATCGTCATGGGTATCAAAATAAGGGCTTTTGGACCGAATATTTTTGGGCATTCTCGTTTTTGTTAACAAGTTCGGTTGTGGCGCTTCGCCGGCTGCTGCCGCGGCACGCTCGCTCCGCTCGCTCACCTCGCGCGCTGTTTGGGTTACAGTTCTAACCTTTTTTTTTTGTTGTCCCGGGGGAAATCCGTTATGGATTCCACTGGCGATGGGAGTCACCAGTGGATATGTCCGACTCTCACGGACTAAAACCCCCGGGGTGTTCCGCCACTCGCATTTGGACGTGGTCCCGGGAACGCTGTTGCACACCTCCAGTACCACGTCTGCGGTGCCCATTTGGGCCCAACTCAACTCAGGGAGAGGTATGAACCTCTCAACCCGCACCACTGACGGATCCCTGGAACACTCAGGGACCCTTCCAGCTCAGGACCTCAAGTGGCAGACGACGGGACTCCCAACCCATCTTCCGCCGGCCCACATTACGGCGGTTGCATCCGGCCTGCAAAGACCCGACGCCGCCTGCCTGTTCTCCTGCGGCGTTGTGGGAGAGATTGTGCATCATCCTCCCGCTCGCGCTCTGCAGCCTCCTTGGCACGCATGATATCCTCACTGAAGGCGGCAACTGCCGCCCAGGCCTCCTCACTCTCAGCCATTTTGGCGACAAGAGTCGGCAGCGAGATGTCTGCTCCTATTGCCGTCGATAGGCGGGCGCGAGTTTCCGCCCAGGCTGGGCAATCCTCGCGGGTGTGCTCCGCGGTGTCCACGGCAGCACCACACTGGTGGCACATGGCTATCGGCTCTCTGCGGGCCACCTCACACAGGTACTTGCCGAAGCAGCCATGTCCGGACAGGAGCTGTGTGAGATGGTACGTAGCTGCACCATGTTTGCGTTCGACCCATTCTTTTAAGACGGGCCGAACTGCAGCAGCTAATTGTCGGCTAGTTTGAGTGGCTTCTAGCCTCTCTGTCCACTTTTTAAAGAGGTCACCGCGGGCCTCGTCCCTCCATTGCTGAACTTCTCGAGTATGGGGCCAGTTGTCGTCTTCTTTTCCCGAAACGACCCGCCAGTACACCCTTGCAAGGATTTCCGCTTCTAGGTCTCACGGAGGGCTGCCGGCGAGTATGCACGCTCCGTTATAGGACACAGTGCGGTACGGTCGAGCCGCTCTTAACCCGCTGCATCCGATGCACCAGATTAGCATTGTGCCTATTTAAGGCATCCACCCATATTGGCGCTCCGTATAATGCCATGGAGCGTACCACACCGGCAAACAAGCGCCTGCAAACCCCTCCTGGTCCCCCAACATTGGGCAAAATCCGCCCGAGCGCTCCGGCTGCAGCCATAACCTTAGGAGCCAACCGCCGGAAATGCTCCTCGAACTTCCACCTACCGTCAAGGACGAGTCCTAAGTACTTCATCGTCGACCCGACGGAGATGGAAGTCCCGCCAACTGTGATGGTCGCTCCTGTAGGCGGCGCATTTCGGGGCCCATGAAAGACTAGGGCCTCCGACTTATGGAGTGCTACCTCCAAGCCCAGTGCCCGGATGCGGTGTACAACATGGGCCACCCCGGCTGTAGCTAAATAAGCCGCCTCTCTGTGGGTATCACCGCGGGCTGACACAAGTGTGTCGTCGGCGTAGCATGTCATAGAGACTCCTCGCAGTGTGGCCCCACGGAGCACCCAGTCATATCCGATGTTCCACAGGAGCGGCCCGAGAACCGAACCCTGTGGAACACCGCAGGACATTAATTTTGTCCTCCGACCCATACTCGTCGGGTAAGCTACTGCCCTTCCAGTAAAGTAATCAGCGATGACTTGCTGTATGTAACCCAACCTACGTTAATGTCGCCGTTATAACCTAACGTTACACATTGTACTGGGAGAAGTTCGGTTTTGGCGCGCTCGCTTTGAATTATACCCATATATCATTCGGCTCGACTCAGTCCGTGATATGCAAAGACAAAGGAATGTGACTGGGTCGACGGGTCCCCGTTACGCGGGGCCCTTATTTCTAGGTAGTTTGCCCTTCGGGCATATATAGATAACTGACGAACCTAACCTACCTTCACACTTTCGACCTAACAGACTGAGTAGACCCTTACCGGTAAAATAGTAGTTGACTAAACCCACGGGCTGAGTGGACCCTTACAGGTAAAATATAGTAGGTAGTCAACTGAACCCGCGGGCCGAGTTGTCCGATAAGTGGGGGTCGTCGTCGTCGAGTCATCTACGAAAAAAAAACAAGTGGGCAACTGAGCCTGCGGGCTGTGTCTGTGGGCTCGTTTGATTACCAAGCTTGCAAAAGGTATAGTATAGGTACAAAACAAGCGATACATGTGATTCTTTTTCGAGATTGTAGTCGTCGAGTTTTTAATTTTCGGGATTTGATCTTCAGGATTTCAATTTTCAGGATTTTGATCTACGGGATTTTGATCTTCGGGATTCTAATTTCGGGGATATTGATCTTCGGGATTCTAATTTTCGGGGTTCCAACTTACGGGATTCCAACCTTTGGTATTTCGGTCTTCGGAAAATCAAGAAATCGATCAATCGTACTTTCGGGATTATGAACTGTCGGGATTATGAACTTTTGGTATTTTGATATTCTGCCTTCAGTCCATCGGCGTTATAAAATTCGATATTCTGAAATTCGGCATTGTGATAGGTACGTAACGGTTCTAACTACCACTTGCCTCAACTATTAAAAAAAATCGACAATTGAACTTTCGTAAAATCTTACAAATGAATTATTGACTTATTGTACACAATTTTAGCAATTAACCACAATCGTGGAGTTAACTCATGTTACCTTTATGATGTACGTAGAAGTCATTTTGGGCGTCTACGTTGTTAAATACCATGTGTGCTGAGACAAAGACCCTACTGCATGCGCAATCGAACACACATACTGGTGCATCTGGCAGATACACCAAACTCACATCGCCCCTTCGCAATATCAGTGCCGCGTATACAAGTGCAAGTGACTTAAATCAGTATACATCGTGCCATTTGACACAAGTGCGTTAGATACATCAATATTCGTCACTTTATTTCGAAAACTAATAGGATTTTTTGTACGAAATTGTTGTGGTAGCTAAATATAAGATTGTGTAGTCATAAATCTGCAAAAAAACGTAAATCTCAAAAATGACACAGTATAGGTACGTAGGACGTGTCGAAATGTGAAAGTGTGTTTGTTTGTTTTTTTGTCCTTCCTTCACGTCGTAAGGACTGGACCGATTTGAATGAAATTTGTTTGAGATCTGGAAATAACATAGGGTACTTTTTATTCCGATATTTCAACGGGTTTTCTACGGGTCAAACCAGATTTTTCAATACTTCTACAAATAACTGTAACTACCTACATTGTATAGTATCATCGGGTTTGCATAGCCGATGATCGGGTATGCAAATTCTAAGTTAAGTAAGAGGAAGTCGCGGGCATCGGCTAGTATTTGTATAAAACCATACTAATCTTATAAATTCGAAAACAACTTTGTATTTCTGTCTGTTACTTCTTCGGGAAAGGACATAGGCTAGGTATTTTAATCCCGAATTATTTGTTTTGGTATGGTAAAATTTAGAACACAAGCTCTCGCAACCAAGTCAGGCTGTATAATGATTTAACGCGCCGTTCGCCTCGCCGCTACTTTATAATTCAGATCGCGTCCGTGCCGTATCTGTCCCACGCCGGCGCCGCGCCTCCTGCCTTATGTCGCTTGTGTATTCACGCCTAAAATCGACATCGAAAAATGTGATTAATATAATATGTCAAGCCAAAAAAGTAAAATTCTAAATTTAAGGAACCCCTAATACAAACAAAAGCTCTAAAAACTAACAAATAATATTTTATACCTATTATAATTAACATCGTCTCATATATTATGTAAGTTCAATTTTTTTTATTTTCCAAGCGTCGTCGCGTCGTGGGATCGCTAAGTGAGAAAAATAGGTGTAGGTTTAAAATATTATTTGTTAGTTTGTAGAGTTTTTTATTGTGTTGGGTTTTTTTTATTTTGTCATTTTTAAAGTAGGATGTTCTTTCAATACCATTGAAGTAATACGGTACCACGAATCGATAGGACATATGGAAGGTAGTCAGATCCCCTCATTAACTCTTTAATAAGAGCTGATGATCTTCAAACGGCTAATCAGGTCATGGTTACCTTACCCATATACTTTCAATATCATTGAAGTAACACGGT
This sequence comes from Aethes cnicana, assembly GCA_963971205.1. Lineage (NCBI taxonomy): Eukaryota > Metazoa > Arthropoda > Insecta > Lepidoptera > Tortricidae > Aethes > Aethes cnicana. Next base: position 17,043,109 of record OZ020272.1, read on the forward strand.
ACCACAGAATAAGTAATACTAAATACTAACGTACAGAAGACCGACTGCTAACAAAACACCGGTTTTGGTGCACCGCAAGCCCCCAAAGTGGCCATCTCTTTCTATCGCATGCAGTGCGCTCTTTCGAAGGCCACGCCCTAGCGCTAGGGCTGGCGCACTCGAGAACATATTAAATCATGCGTCTAGTATTAGTACATTGGTTAGGTATAATAGTGTTATTAACAAAATATATATTTAAGTTAAGTTAGTTTGTTTTTTTTTTATTAAAAAATACTCGTCTACACAGATGCTACAACGTAATTTATTATTAAGTTGTCATATACTTAATCTGTCAATTTATGAATCAGCTAAATTCAAAATTAAGTCACACACAAAACTGCATCATCATAATATAATTATGTACTAGCCGTTGTCCGCGACTTCGTCCCGCGTACATAGAATTTGCGTACCCGATGATACTATACTGTACATACATAGTTATTGTTATTATTCTTTTTTTTTAGGTATCTACATAGTTTATTTAATGACACAATTAAAGTTTAATAACATACAAATTCGGCGACTTAAAAATAAATGAATTAAAAATAAACGAACATCGGTTCATCCGTTTGGGAGCTACGATACCACACACACGTGCAAAAATACACAAATACACAGACACGTTAAACTTATAACACCCCTCTCTTTTGAGTCGGGGGTTAAAAACTCGTACTTATTATTAGTTAAACAAAGCAGTCAAGTGCGAGTGGGTTTTGTGCACTGAGGGTTCCGTACCTAAATCCCATTAAACCACCATCACACCACAACTGTTTATTTTACATCATCCCACTGCTGGACACAGGCCTCCTCTGATAGCGAGAGGATTTAGGCTATAGTTTCCACGCGGGCTAAGGGCGGATTGGGGACTTCACACAATGTTTGAAATGTAATACTTCAAAAGGTCAATAAACTTAGATACACGATTTGAGCTCCCATCCCAACTCTCTGCATGAGAGGTTAGGCTTAGGTCAAACCATTAGCTAGCCTTTTCCTTTTTTTTATTCCTAATTAAACCCTTTAAAAAACATTACAAATAATAATATTAAGCCGTTTTTGCCATCATTTTTAAAATACTCACGGAGGATTAATTTTCTTCTAATGTTGAGCTCATCGACTCAAAGCTGCTTCTGCTGTTTACTGTACATCCATGCATTAGGTAAGTACCTACAAGTTTTGAGTTATCATGCTATATTATTAAACGGGCAATATATATATACAGACACACGAGTGATCCTATAAGGGTTCAGTTTTTACCACTAGAGGTTCGGAACCCTAAAAACTGCTGTGCACCCCTAAACCTATATCCGGACACCCATGATGACTTTTTATGAAAAATTAAATAAAAAACAGTCAAATGCGGAATCGCATATGTAGGGTTCCGTACAACTGAGCGTCTCTATGTGATCCCTATTCACAGTTGGTGAAAAAAAAACAATTTAGTCACAACACCAAGTACCTTATGACCCTATCAGGCAGGGTCGAAGCCGAACAAGATTTTATTGGAAGATAGGAGAAAATTCACATATCGGAATTGGGAATCATCGTCTGTATAGAATTTATTAATTCATCATAACTATGTACTATTTTGTTTAAACTAAACATACTTCTTTAGCCAGCGACATCGATGAGTCCATTAGAAAAAACAACACTGGCAACATGGAACTATTTAGTCATAATATCATGGACTTGAATGAATATACAATAAAATATTCGAAATTTGAATTAGACTTTTGTTCTATTCGTTCTAACTATGGAACATATAGATACCTAATTTCGCCAGCGTAGTAAGTGCTCTGGTGGCGTATTCGTGCGAGACGTGGAAACTCATTCAAGTGAACGTGGGTTCAAACCTTCCACACTTTTTTCTCTTTTTTTATGCTTATTGAGTTTTTTTTCAGTTTTTCTATTTGTTTTATTGTCGTAGAGTCAGGAAATCATTTTTTTAATTCTTATAAAATTGTATTGTATTAATGTACGTAAAGAGCGACGTTCGAATAAATACGTAACTTTCCTGTGTGAAAATCCGCATTGGGAATAAACTTATTGACTGTTTCAGTATTTGTTGTGATGGAGGCTTTAATAATGCGTATTTTTTGAAAATTTCATGTGTCTAAAAATAATGGTTCATTAGATTGAGCGCTTGAAATGAGACGAAGAAAAAAACAATTACTTGTATGAAGACCCCAATTTATATAGATATATTTTAACTTTTTAGTATTTGTTGTGATAGCGATTTCAAATCTCTACCTATTTCCTTTGAAGAGATATAGCCCTGTGACAGATAGACGGACGGACGGACGGACATCGGAGGCATATTAATAGGGTTCCGTTTTTCACCCTTTGGGTACGGAACCCTAAAAATTACATACCCTCTTTACGAGTAGGGTAGATTATTGTACCACTTTGTCAGCGTAACTATATTCATGCCAAATTTCGACTTTCTAGAACTAAGCATCTCCGAGTAATAGTGCGCACAGACGGACGGACGGACGGACGGACGGACATGGCGAAACTATAAGGTGCAACCTTGTGGACTTCGGAACCCTAAAATGGGACAAATTATTAAGATGCTGATGATGATATTGATGATGATGGGATCCATGAGAACATGAGGGAACTCCTCGAAATTTGCTAGCACGTAGATGATTTTGGTATTAATTTCGAAGACTTCAGAGCTACTTAGGTATGTACTATTTTAGTAATATTTAAACTGTAGCCAAAAAAAATATATAAAAATAAAAACCGCCTTCAAACTCCGACAGACTGCGAAGTAGGTGTCAAGTGAACCGATCCAAAGAAATGATAATAATATAGTGAACTTGACAATGACATCGCAGCCTGTCAGAGTTTGAAGGCGGCTTTTTTTTTTTATTTTTTTTTTTTAGTTTTTTAGTTTAAACATGTAAAAAGTTATGTAGGTAGTCTCTATTTTTTTAATACTTACTTTTCACCGGACTAAGTCGAGAAAAATCGTTTTCAGTTATCATTACGATAGATATTTATTATTTAGAAATTACTTATGTAGCTCATAACATGGCGAAACTAAAACTTCTGAACCCTAAAAAGTTGCAAATTCGCCTTATTTAATTTAATTCATTCGGTTAAAAATTATTATTTATAAAAAAATAACTATATAATCTATTGATACCAAAACATCCCAATGCACTGGTAATAAAGTGTTTATAAAATAGAATGCTTTTATTTGGCTTAATGTGTACCAGTTTAATTAAATACGTGCATTCACTGCGAATAAACTTGGAGCGATAACAGCACCCCAGGCGTTTGGTGTCGACACTACATGACAGGCGTCATCGTCATAATATTATGTGCATGCCAAGGTAATTATCCCTAGATATTCGTTATTATTTTACACTGATCAATTATTTCAAGTTTGTATTAAGTATACGAAATATAGCTATTTGTATAAAAATATCAGTGATTGACAGCTAAAAACCATTAGTGCAACAAATAGTTAACGTAACATTTACAAGATGGCGCTACTGTTTCACTTAAAATCATCATAAAATATTTACAGTGTCTAAGAAGTGGGATGAGTCACTTGCTGATTGGTTAATCCCCGCGGTATCGACCAATTAGCAAGTATCGGTACATCCCGCGCTTTTAAAATTCGACTTCTGCGCAGGTAAGGACATCGGTAAGCCTTTTAAGTTGTGTTCACCTGTACTTACTGATGCAACTAGCAGATACACCAAACTCGCATCGCCTCTTCGCAATATCAGTGCCGCGTAAACAAGTGCAAGTGACTTGCATCAGTTTACATCGTACCAATTGACGGTAGTGCGATAGATACATCAATATAAGTCACTTTATTTCGAAAACTAAAAGGATTTTTGGTAAGAAATCTTTGTGGTAGCTAAATATAAGTATTAAATCTGCAAAATAACGAATATCTCAAAAATGTCACTTACACCAGTATACGTAGGATGAGTCGATATGGACGAACATTGCCTAACAGAATATGTCAAAATATATGGAGCAAACTGACATTGGAAAATACGTTCCAAAATGCTAATAACGCCTCTTTATAACGAAGGCCAAACTGGTGCCCGAGCTGTTCGGGCACCTGTTTTAACGGGGCCATTTTGTTCCGGCTGATTGTGAATCCCCTTAGTATGCGACAAACTTGACTAAGTACTAGGTATACAAAAATCGCGTTTACCTATTCGCAAAATGCATATCATGGGAACTTAAAAAAGAAAAAGGTAGGTATTTCGCACAGCGGCAATTAAGTACATTTATGAAAGAATGTGACATAATTCACCTGTCCACGCTGATCGTACAAAGATGCATGATTGATGCGGTGCACAGAAGTACGTCCAGACATATCCATAGTAAGCAGTAGACAGCCGGCAGTGGAAAATATCCTAGGAAAGAAAAAAAATGAAATTTATTATATTCACTGTCTGGGGGTACGGTAGTGCCCCCGCCAAGACGAGCGAACGGCAGGCGCAGGGCACTACCTACCTTTTCTCAAAGCGTTTCGTCGTATTTTCGTAACCTTATAGATTCGGTCTGGATACTGCTAGAAAGTTCAAATTTTCAGCTGTATGATTACAAGAGAGTAACTCATCAAACATGCCTAGTTTCAGATGAACAGCTATTTTTTTATTAGATTTTATTTATCTAAAATGTCTTCCGGCGAAGAGGCAGACCAAAAATGAGATGGCGGGACAACCTAGACGTCTTTGATAAAGAGTGGCAAATACAGGCACTGAACAGGGACACCTGGCGGAAAAAAGGGGAGGCCTTTGCCCAGCAGTGGGACACTCCAACAGGCTAATAAAAATATATATATATATATATATATATCTAAAATACCCACAATTCGTCACTGACACACTCACTTACTGGTGATCATAAAACCTGTTTGGGTACTTCCAAAGTCATAGAAAGCTGATATTTGGCACCTAAAGCAAGATCACTTTAAATTATTATTTGTTTGATTTGACATCATGCATGAGATACAATACAATGTTAGTATTGTGGAGTGTGGAATGTGTCTTGGGTAAGATTGCGCTCCTTTACTTCAACCCTCCATAGTTAGTATGTTTTTTAGTAAGCAATGTCATTCATGGAGCATAGACTATTGTAGTAAGGATTTGAACTCATTGCATTCGTCCCTCCCCATCTCTGATGACATTTCTTCGATATGTCGACGAGGTGGTCTATTTGACCGTTGGCTACGGCAAAGTGTGACCGGGTCTTGTGTAGGAACAGGATGTGTGGGTAGCACTCGTGGCTTAAGTGATGTTCCTGAAACTCTCGACAACTCATGTGCGGCTGCTTGGGTAGTATCTCGGGGCATAGAGAAAGGATACAACAATACTGTAGTACGTGCTCCGAAACCTGGGTTAACACTAGATCGACATCTAGCGTCCAGTGGCTGAACCCCGATTACCCCGACCGTTTAGCAGTTACTACCTACCGCTACTTGCAGCTAGATGGCGAGCCGAACGCAAAGTGTATTTCTAAACAATTTACAACTAATATTATAGACCGGGAGATAGTGACAGACAATTCCGAACCATTTGTATCAGGCTGGCGACTCTACAGGGGTATAATTACGTTATGACGAAAAGTAAAATAATGGTCATAGCGCCAGTACCGGGGGCCCAAACGCGTGAGGATATTTTATTTTTCTTTACAAATAAAAGAGGAGAAGTCTTTCAAGGATATTTTTATCGATATTATGTTTGGTTTGGCGAATGTTATCTAACAAAAATAAAAGCAATGCGAACTTTGTAAAAAATGTTCTTGAACTGATAATGACATTCGAAGTAGTGCATGCCTCACGTTGACTGAAAATTTTGAAAACTAGGCAGTACTACACAGGTATAACATACTAAAATATAACTGAAATCATAAACTTTCTATGATTCGTTAAGAGAACACAGACCAGATTTCTTATGTGTAAAAATGTTATTATTGTTCAATAATAACATCAGATTCGATTTTCTCATAACATTCCAATTTCGAACATCTATGAAAAACAAAGCAAATTGGTCAAAAAAAAAAAATTGATTGACCTCCATTCTTATATCACTAGGGATGACGATTTTATTCCAGATCAAATGAAAATTGCAAATAAATTTGACAAATCTCGCACTTCACTTGAACGTGCATTAAACGTGAAATAAATATTTATTTACATTTTACCAACTAAAACCGCTAACTAATAAATAACTAAAACTGCTTTCATGATGACGTATGAAAATATCAACGTCTTACCTTTCACTAGCGATAATATCCCCAACGGCATAACTAGCACAGCTACCATGCAGTCAGTGATTGCAAGAGACATCAAAAAGTAGTTGGTCACATTTTGAAGTCTTCTTTCTAGATATATTGCTAAACAGACAAGAATGTTGCCCCCTGCAGTACACACAACGAGCATGGTTGCGATTATAGCCCAGACGTTCACCCCGCCGAAGTGCATGAATCTGAACCAACCAGAAGGATCTCGGAGCTCTCTTCTACCGTCGTAATCCAGCGTAGTAACGTAACTTTCATTAAATGTGGAATAGTCGGGTGTCACGTATTGTGTTATTGAGGTGTACTTATGCAATACTTTTATTTTATTCATGTCGGGTATATGAATCGATATATTCTCAAATCCATTTATTATCAACTGCAGTCATTGCATTTTGGTCACAATTAAAGTTCTCTTTTATTTCTATTGAATATTCATCTTATTTCATAAATAAAGTATATTCTTAAACTGTATGTGGTTATCATTGTTTTACTCAGAGAGCGTTAACCTGTAAAGAAAACGGTTTATTATTAATTAGTACAATAACAAGCCGTAGTTTAGGGAAAAGGATCCAATTCACCAAACTATCAAAACTTGAGTTAAGTCATAGAAAAATAAGGTAAACTTAGAAGGACAACCTCAAACAAATCAGCGAACGCCCAAATCATGTTGCTGCCTAGGTAGCCTGCATATAAATTTCAACTCCATGAGCAACATCTAGATGGCGCTGTACACGCGAAGTATGAAAATTTGAAGTGCCCTGGCCAAATCGCGAGCCGGTCCAGCACAGTGAGATGGTGGGTGAATCATTGGCCCGCATAGTCGTACAGACACATTTACAAGTATACAGACGTCCTCGCACACATGGACACTGCAGTGCACTGCCCGCAGCCCGGCCAGCAGAGCTGCATTCGAGTTCTGATCGAGATCGTGTTCTTATAGGCCGTGTCCGCTATGTGATTTTTCAATACGAGTGGCGCGCACAATCGAGCCCCGGGGCAGGAAAAAGTTCGGTTTACAGGGTTCAGTGTTTATCCCGGAAGAACGCTTAGATCCCGCGGAAACGCTATAACCGAATTCAACACGGACGAAGTCGCGGGCAAAAAGCTAGTATATATACATATATAAAACAAGAAACTGACTGACTGGCTGAGTGATCGATCAACGCACTACCCAAACCGCTAAGCCAAGAAACATGAAACTTGGAAAGGTTCCTTTTATGACGTAAGTTGCTCACTTAAGAAAGGACTTGCAAATTCCCCCTTTTAAGGAGGTAAAAAGAGGGTTGAAGGTTTTGTATGAGACTTCTAAACCGCTAAGCTTAGGGAAATTAAACTTGGCAGTGAGATTCCTTTTATAACATAAGTTAAAAAAAAAAACTGTTTATTTCAGTGAAAAACTTTGATTTACATTGGTTAAGTACTTAACTATAATCTTAAAAAGTGAGCCATATTAAAGAAGTTTTGGAAACTCCCCCTTTAAGGGGGTAAAAAAGGGGTTGGAAGTTTTATGAAACTTCTAAAACGCTAGGCTTAAAAATATCACAGTTGGCAGGGAGATTCCTTTTATAACGGTAGTGAGCATTAATAAAGATTTTTTGTAAATTTTCCCCTTAAAGGGGTAAAAAGAGGGTTGAAAGTTTGTATGTAACTTCTAAACCGCTGGGCCTAGAAACATGAAATTTAGCAAAAAGGATTATTTTATGACAAAAATAAGCACTAACAAAAGATTTTTGGAAAGTGCTCCTTTATGGGCATAAAATGGGTTTAAAAGTGTGTATATAGCTTCAGATGAATTTTGGCAGATAAGTTTCTCTTATGACGTAAGAAGGAAAAGATTTTTGGAAATTCCCCGTTAAAATGGTTAAAGGGAGTTGAAAGTACGAGGGCGGGATGATAAGTAACTAGCCACTGCTATTTAAAAAGTAAAAAAAAAAAAAATGTCATTTTTAAAATCGTATCTCTGGCAACCTGTGTTGTAAATTTGAATTTGGTGGCTTGAAAATTTTATTCATTTTTTTGTCATTTGAAAATATATTTCGTCAACTGTTTTCCAAATAGATAAAATTGAACAAAGAGCGGTGATAAAGTTTCTTCATATGAAGAGCATGAAGGGGAAAGATATCTATGACGAGTTAAAGAATGTTTTGGGTGAAAGTGCTCCTTCTTATGCCACAGTAAAAAACTGGGTGGCTGAGTTTAAACGCGGTTGTACATGTGTCCAAGATGAAGCCCGCCCCGGACGTCCAAAAAGCGTCACGACTCCGGAAATGGTCGTGAAAGTACATGATATGGTTTTAACAGATCGACGATTGAAGTTGTCTGAAATAGCTGACACTACAGGTATCTCAACATAACGGGTATAGTATATCGTAAGTGAGGAATTAAATATGAAAAAGTTATCGGCCCGTTGGGTGCCGCGATTGCTTACGCACGATCAAAAAAGGATTCGGGTGCAAAACTCAAAAGAATGTCTGGACCGTTTTCAGAGTAATAAGGCCGATTTTTTACGTCGATTTGTAACAACAGATGAAACATGGGTTCATTATTACACGCCAAACTCAAATCAAAACAGTGGACTCGATCGGGATGCCCGGCTCCAAAAAAAGCCATGGCTGTAAAGTCGGCTGGAAAAGTGATGGCTTCCGTCTTTTGGGATGCAGATGGGATCTTGATGATAGATTTTACCTTCCTAAAGGTCAAACAATTAATGGAGAATACTGTGCTAATCTTCTAGATAAGCTTGATCAATGTATTCAGCAAAAAAGGCCAGGTTTGGCGAAAAAAAAAACATCTTCCACCAAGACAACGCTAGGGTTCACACATGTGTTAAAGCTATGGCAAAAATCAACGAATTGAAGCATGATTTGCTGCCCCACCCACCTTATTTGCCTGATCTAGCGCCATCAGACTTCCTCTTATTCCCTAATCTCAAAACTTTTTTGGGCGGACAGAAATTTGCCACAAATGATGAAGTCATAGCCGCTGTAGAGGAGTATTTCGCAGGCCTCGAAAGAAATCATTTTATGGAACGCATTACTGCTTTAGAACGAAGATGGAATAAGTGCGTAGAGGTTCACGGAGACTATGTCGAAAAATAATAGTTATTTATTCACCAAGAGGAGTAAGGCATTGATTACTCAACGAGTGGCCATTTGAGGCCCGACGCGAAGCGGAGGGCCTTAAACAACACGAGTTGAGTAATCAATACTTACCCTCGAGGGATATATAATACTTTATACTACTCTTACGAGGAAAAAAAAAAACAACAAAATCTCGTATAAAAATTTAGATATACAGGCTGGAAAGATCGAATGCCACATGGATGGCAACTACCTTAAATATTGTAAATAGCACATTTTGTGTAAGGGAGACTTTCCTTTGTTTTTAAAAACAATAAATACTGCATTTAAGGATTTATGAAAAATCGCTTGCCTCAGTCGGGACTCGAACCGGTCAAATGTGACAAAAAATAATGTGCTGTATTTTATGATGCAGATTGAAAGGGTTACTGATAAGGTTCATTTTTCTCTAAATAACAAATACAATCAGAATAACGGAAGGCCATGAAAATTGTAAACGAAAAATTAAAACACACAAAATAAAGCAATATATTTAAGGTAGTTGCCTTCTATGTGGCATTCGATCTTTCCACCCTGTATATAGGATAAATAAGTATCATCTGGAGCGTTTTGCAAAAAAGAATTGATTTCATCTGCCGTTAGCACTTTGGATTTCTTACTGCGAAACCAGCTAGACTTCTTTTTCAGAAATGCTGCTAATTTTGAGTATTTCTTTATATCAATATTATCTCTGGATAACAATGTACTTCTCAGCATTGAATATATAGCCCACAGGCTGCTAGGCTTATATTTTGAAGACTTTTCACTAAAATAGGCTAGAAGAACATTTTCCGACAAAGAAGAAGCTTGCTTTTCAGTCTTCCACTGCATAAATTCTTCATACTGCTTCATGTATTTATTTTTTGATTTTTCCGGTAGAAGATTGTTAATTGCTTGTTGAGCATGAATTAATATTTTAGGTGGCGTTCCAATAATACTACCATCGCTACTTTCCTCATTTGTTGAAGACATTTCAAACACAAAAGCAAATTCAAAGTTATTACAATGAAACGAAAGGCGCGCGATATTCTTTTTTTTAAAGTGAAAACCGCGCCAACCTTTTTTTTTTAATTTGGGCGCGCCGCGTCTTTACAGCCAGTGACGAGACAGATCATTACAAAATTTCTTGCGTGCAACCCGAAATATAAAATCATATTTAGTATAATTAATCAATGCATATGTTTCTTCAAACCATTTAACGATATTGTTATCGTATTTTCGAGTTTTTTTTCCGAAAACCTTTTTTGATGTAGGTACATTCGTTTAGAACGTCTATATAGCTTGTGTAAAGTCGGCAGTGTCAAATAAAAAAAAGTATTAGCTTACACGCATCCATGGCTCGTTTTGGAATTAAAAAAAAAAACATAACTGTGGAATAATGGATTTTCATACAATATTACTACATGGGTAAAGTGTGTAATAATGGATTTGCATACAACATTATTAACCAGATTTTGAAGGAGGATTAATGAGCAACTTTCTCTTCAATTAATGGTTTAGTTTGAATTGACTTTCCGAGTAGGTGTAGTATAAAATTAATTGTATCACGGAAAGTTAAGTGTTTTCTTATTAGGCTAGTTACTTATCATCCCGCCCTCGTATGTATAAAACTTCTAAACCGCTAGGCCTAGAAACATAAATATTGGCAAAAATCGTTCTCTTATGACGTAAATGGTCAAAAAGGGGCTGAACGTTTGTATGAAACTTTTATTTCAATACGATACGAGTTAGCGCCTGCCCTACGCAGAACTCAAGTATCTCAAAATTTTCCCAAAATTGTCTTTTTACACTTTTCGATTCAGCTTATCGAACTACATCTTTCACAATTGTATTTTTTTTCAAAATAATGTATACCTTTCAAAATACAGAGATTTTAAAAAACCAAGTATCTTTTTTAAAGGGTTATTCTACGCTAAAGTCAAGTATGTACCTTGATTCTATCTTGAAAACGAGTATCTTGCGGTGAGATACTTGTAATTCATATAGACTTCTGAGTTACTTGACTTCAGCGTCGAAATTAACGTTGTTGATATGATATTAAAATATTTTTTCGTACATTTATTTGGCTTTCGGGTAGGTTTATGTTTTACATTTTCTTAATTGCCTTTTTATTTCAAATAATGAACATTGTTAACCAGTTTTACCTTACGTCCGTCAGTAAATTGCATACAAGCGTTAAGTGTTAAGTGCTAACTAAGTATCTCATAAGTGGAGTATTTCATTTAATTTAATTTATTGAATTGCATAATTTGTTTAAAATATTTTTTTACCAAATTGTTTGTAAAAAATATTGTGCAAAAAACATTGGAATACTTCAAATGATCATAGGGCAAAACGCATTTTTTCTATATGTTTGAAAAAATAATAACAAGGGGTAAGTAGCTGTTAGCTATACCTATCGTTTCTTTTTTATTAGATAATAGTTTGATTTTTGCGTTAATATCTGCGTAATCCGTTGACAACACAGGCTTGTTTGAATTTTTGTGAGTACCTTGGCTGTTCCAATTCCAATATATCTATTTCTGTACTTAATTAAATATACAAAAATATTAGTTAATTTTAAAACATCGTGAAGAAACCTGCACGCATCTGCGAAGTAATTCAAAGATGTGTGTGAAGTCTCCAATTCGCACTGGGCCCGCCTGGGGACTATAGCCCAAACTCTCTCGTGATGAGAGGAGGCCTGTGCCCAGCAGTGCAAATAGGCTGTAAAGTAGTAGTTAATTTTGATAATGATCAAGTTCTTTTTAACTCGGTTTTCTCAATAAATGATTAAATTATTTATTTGCTTGGTTAAATAACTATCTCATATCCCGGGATATAAGTACTGCTACTATACCCATACTTACCAAATTTCATCTAAATCGCTCCAGTGGTAGAAGCTTAAAGAGGTAACAGACAGACAGACACGGTTACTTTCGCATTTAAAATATTAGAATAGAATGGGTTTCAAGATGACCTGAAGAAGTGCCATATATTGTATGCGAATTACTTTTAATAAACTAAATCTCAACATCTCAAGATACTTGTTTTTATATAGAAAACGTTTTAAATTATATTGCCGCATTCTAAGCAGAAAACAATTTTTGCATTTTAAAATAAGTGTACACATAATTATTAAAAAAATAATTAAAGTATATATCTCACATTATTAAAATACAGTTTTTTTAAATGATTTCTTTTAATTTTTACTATGTAATGACGAAAAGTTTAAAAAATAGTTTTTCCGCTCTACTGTAAAATTTGTCGAAACTGAGTTACTTGATTTCTGTTTAGGGCAGCCGAGATATGAGTGGCGTCTGGCGTGCATAATCGAGGGGGAAGGAAACAGGCTACTAATTAAGTTTGGTATACACGGGGTTAGTGTTTATCCCGGAATTGCGCTTAGATCCCGCGGGAACGCTATAACCGAATTCCACGTGGACGAAGTCGCGGGCAAAAGCTAGTGTACTCGTAACTATATAAATATATTTGTAATCATGTTCTCGAACACGGCTCTAACGATTTCTATGAAATTTAGTAAGGTATAGCGGGGTAAGATCGGACGGATTCAAGACCAATTGAACAAGGGTTGCAAAATTTTCATTTTCTCGACAACTTTGACCTGGCGATGTGCTTCGTGACGAGTGGTAGGTATACCATGCGTAGAATCCTTTGGTATAGTTTACCAGCCGCTAAGTATATCGTGTGACAAATCAAATGAAACTACTTCTTATGAAGATCGCAAATATTTTTTTTAATTTCTGTTTTGGTCAATACTTTTCGAGTTATTTAAGAAAATAGGCGAAAAATGACGATGAAACCACTGGACCTAAAATTTTGAAAAATATGCGTAGAATATTATATATTCACCTATACTACTACTACAACAGCCTATTTACGGCCCACCGCTGGTCACAGGCCTCCTCTCATCACGAGAGGGTTGGGCTATAGTCCCCACGCGGACCCAGTGCGGATTGTGGACTTCACACACAACCTTGAATTACTTCGCAGATGCGTGCAGGTTTCCTCACGGTGTTTTCCTTCACCGAAAAGCTCAGTGGTAAATTCAACTTGAATTTCGCACATAAATAATTTCAGAGGTGCGAGTAGGATTGAACCCGCGACCTTCTGCCAGAGAGGCGGCAGGTCAAACTACTAGGCCACCACGGCTTTAATTGACGTGTCTATAGATTACAGGAAAATTATTAGGAAGTCCATGGTATTTGAAATCTATTATATAAAACAGCTTATCCTGTGAAACGGTTTGAAAATGACGTCATTGAAAATAATCAAGGGTCGGAACCCTCTCCACGCGAGTTTAATTCGCTTCTTGACCGGTTTTTTTTAATAACGGTACCCTAAACTAGAAGTCTAGAAGTAAGGTCAAAGGAAATTTTGTTCATTCATATGCACCAGATTCTATCAGCAATAGGAGTGATATTAGATAGTAATCCGAACTTACCCTCGATCGTCCGTTCTTTTCCTGCCTCTAAAAAAATCACACCTGAGTTTTAAGCACTTACTAAAAGTAATGGCTCTCGCCCGCGGGGACATTTTGTACCTATCCTTTTCTTACACCAAAGATTAAAAACTCACAAGCAAAATCCATCAAACCGTTCAGGCTACAGAGCGTGCCAAAAATTACATGCGTAGGTACAATGGTATACACTCGAAAAACAACCCACCTCCCGACGCAGTGGCGTAAAAAGAGCATAACTTGAAAATTTTAGAATTGATTATTACATTTTCACCTACCTAATTAAGAAACTCACCTATTTTTGACACCAAGACTGCAGATGATACGCGAGTGATATATTTATAATATGTTAAATTAATCATTAGAACGTCCCATTCCCACACATTTGTTTTAATGATTAGATTCTATGTAGTTCACGAAAGCATTTAATCTGAATTTTACCATATATCGATTAAAGGTGTATGGAAATCTGCATTATAGGTACATTTATTTTTAAATAGGGAAAGTTTATTATTTAACAATGGTTGGTACGCGAGTAGGTCGTGCTATGCGCCAGGCGGGCGGCGGTCAGCGCGGCTGGCTCCCCAGTCCCGAGTGAGCCGCCCGCACCTGTCTTGACAGGCGCAGCGCAGCGCACGCCACATCATGCACACTACGACTTCCGATGTGTGCACGGACGAGACTTGCGCAATTCATTTGAAGTTACTAATGTAAGTACTATTTCTTTATTTTCCCATTTTAATTTGTAGACTGCTGGGTCAGGACTTGTTGCGTACTTATTAATGTTTCTCTTTGGTACGTATATGTAAGTTTGTGACTCAAAGACGGACGTGTAACGAAAATAAATGGACTTTAAACATAGACCCTATTTTTGGGGGCTAAATTTGAAAAAATGTGAATGAAGCTTTTCAAACTATATCGTGTGACAAATCAAATGAAAGTACTTCTTATGAGGATGGCAAATATATTTGTTTATTTCTTTTTTGGTCAATACTTTTCGAGTTATTTAAGAAAATAGGCGAAAAATGACCACCCCCCCCCCCCCTTATCACCGAAACTACTGTACTTACCTAAAACTTTGGAAAAAATATGGAGAATAGTTATTGACCTAGAGAAGATTATTCTATTATTTAGGTACAATATATTCAGTCTAACGACGTCTACTGTTGCGAATACTCTGCCTGAATGATATCCATGATATAACGGTGTCCGATGCCGCCCACGTTTCGCGGATTCCCGCAACTTTTGTCTAAGTCCAAGCCATGATTTCACATCCCGAAAAGCTTTTGATTCTTGGTAGAGGTCATTAATATGGGCAATTGAGCATATACTTATCTTGCATCATTTTTATGAGGTCGTCATAAAGTAGGTAACTTAGTTACTTAACTGAATTTAACCCACTTGTTGTTATTTTTATAATACTTACCAAAAAAATGTTAATTGCATGACAATTCCATAATATAGGTACCCAACAATCGAGTTGATCATCCTGAGATAGGTACTTAGTACCTACCCACCCTACTAGCTAGTAAGTCGTCGAGCTTCAGTTCATTAGAGTCGTCTTGTATAACATAAAATATAGCTATATCAAGAACCTCCTCTTTTTAGATTTTTCTTTTTACTTCCTTACGTTCTAAAATCAGGTCCAAAGTCGCAATTCGCATCCTTGAGACAGCAGGTGTAACAAGTCGAGTATCTTTTTCCAAACTACTGGTAAAGATTCTTCAGTCAAGATCTTCTCCTTCTACTTGGGTTTCGTATCAGGTCGGTAGAATTGATTCATATCAGCTGATTAACCTGAGTAGGTATTTGTGGAGCCTGCACCTGAGCTTGATATTAAATGCGATGCCAACCACATTTGGCATTTTATGTTTTATAGTTAAGATAGTGGTCAAATATGTGTCTTCAACGCTTCAATCCTCAATTATTTTATACATTTGCACTAATAAATACAATAAAACTATGGCTCCAGAAGCCAAATCGATTACCGTTTTGCCAATTGATAAGCCCAGATGTAAGATGCTATTTCATATAAAAAAAGTCCCAAATTGCTGCAGGTTTTTGAGAAAAAAAAACTATTTTTATTTTCACTTTAACTACAGAACCGATTTTTTTGAAACTTACACACATTATGTAAGTTATAACGATTCATTATTGAAAAAAAAAAAATATTTCCAAATATCTTTATAAGTAGTGAAATTTTCACTTTTAAGTTTAATATTAAAAAAAAACGAGATAGAGACACCCACCAATTTTGGTTATATTATGTACAAACTAATATTCTATAACATATATTTTTTTCAAAAACATTCACTTGGAGCAACATAGCCAAAATTAAACAAACTAATGATATACCATACATTTATTGGAATTAAAATGGCTACTTAACTACAAAAATCTAATAAAAATAACATAACAGCATCGTCAAAATAAAATGTCTATAGTACAGATAGGAACAGTTGGCCATAAGTAGGTCTTATGTCAACGTTAATAAAGTTTGTCAGTGATGACTTATGGTTCCGAGACGTGGGCGCTCACGATGGGTCTCATAAGAAGGCTCAAAGTCACTCAGAGGGCAATGGAAAGGGCTATGCTCGGGGTTTCTCTGCGTGATAGAATCAGAAATGAGGATATCCGCAGTAGAACTGGGGTCACCGACATAGCCCGAAGAATTGCGAACCTTAAGTGGCAGTGGGCGGGGCACATTGCTCGCAGGACTGATGGCCGATGGGGCCGGAAAGTTCTCGAGTGGCGTCCGCGAACCGGGAGACGAGCTGTCGGTAGGCCTCCAACAAGATGGAGCGACGACCTCGTGAAGGTCGCGGGAAACCGGTGAAAGCAAGTAGCACAGGACCGGTCTGAGTGGCGAGCCTTGGGGGAGGCCTATGTCCAGCAGTGGACGTCTTTCGGCTGAAATGAATGAGTGATAACTTACATAATGTGTGTAACTTTCAAAAAAATCGGTTCTGTAGTTTAATTTTCTCAAAAACCTGCAGCAATTTAGGATTTTTTTCTTTTATGAGATAGCATCTTACTTCTGGGCTTATCAATTGGCAAAACGGTAATCGATTTGGCTTCTGAGGCCAGTGTCCCATACAAACCCGGCTATACCCTTTCAGACAAAAATCAGTTTGAACAAAATTGATCGCATAGTTTTTGAGATATGGGATAGTTTTTGGAATACCGAAATCGGTATCTACTGAACTCTTCATATAAGCAAGTCCAACTCGGTCTTGATTGGATTATTTATTTGACGCCGATATGTCGCGTATCAGTTACAAATAATTATGGCAACCCTATTTATATTGTACCCCATGATGTACATTGGATAGGTCTTTAAAAATATTGTGGGTTTGCGAAAACCGTTTTTCGATTTGGGGATCCGTTTGTGAAATAAGTTTTTTAATAGCGGCGCCAGGTTTTTTGCATTGCAGCATTATCATTTCGTGTCCCCCCATTAATGATATGACTATGACTATATGACTACTACTATTATATGTATGCATCCGGTAGTCTTATCAAACTAGGGTTTAGTGACATGGGCTCTCAGGCTAATACGACGATTGCAACAACGAACGCACTAAATAAAATGATACAGTAGGTCTAGTGTATTTTTTACACCAAAAATGCAAAACGATGTCACGAAGTTATTCGAGTAAACTATTCACGATCAGTTTTGTTTTAACACGCGAGTGTAAGCTTCAACTTCGGGCTCGGTTTGTTTTTACCTCTTCTCACATGAGTGTACATCTTTATGCGGGCTAAACGCATCGAACGCCTTTTTGTTTATCCATCATTTTTGTATGAGAACACAAACAGCACCCCTAGCGGCAAAACATGGGAGTCAATTCAGCGAGTGACATTTACTTTACGAAAACGAATGCGAATTCGTTTACACGTTTTCCGACTAACTGCGAGTGTAAGCTCGTATTTGACAGTTTGAAAAGTAAATTAAACGAAACGCAAGAAGTAAAGTTACTCACCCGACTTTATCACGTGAAAACGTGAGAACTTAGGTTTTCCAACCTGTCGGATCCAAATTTACTTCAAAATTTTAGATTTTTTAAGTGAAATAAATGATATATGTATGTCTTCTATGTCTTAATATGCTTGTATTGTGTTGTTGAGATAATTTTTACTAAGTATGTTATTTATTTATGCTTTTTCGCATACGTATAAGTGTGTCTTTCTTTTTTAATGTTGAGATACTCCACGTTTGTGACGAATATACCTATAACTATGTACTTCGATTTGGTTTAACAAAAAACTAAATTACATAAATTACTCCGGGTTGCCTAGAAATTTTAGAAAATGTAGGTAACTTGGCAACACTTATGGCCATTTTGACAATTTTGACAGAAAAAACCTGAAGAAACGCAAACGTGATCGAGGCGTTTTAACTCACTACCTTCTGTTTAATAAATAAGTAATATAATAATTATAATGTATTTTGTTAAATAAAAGCACTAGTTGGCTTGATATCTTGTTTTAATGTCAGTAATGTCTAGATTTCAAAATAGAATATTAAAGAAATAAAATAGAAAAATAACATAAATATTACAAAAAGGTTCAATACTGAACACACTCCCGCGCACAGTAAATGAAAATAAAATTAAAATTTACATTCTGTAATAAAAATAGTTACCAACTGAAAACACCCTGCATTTCTGTTATTGTGTTTTGATAATTAGTGCTGATAAGGATAATGTCAAAAATGAAATTTAAACACTATACATTAACTTAAAATGAAACTAAACACGTAATAACTTGGATAAAAGAATAAGTAAATAAGTAATTAATACAAAATAAACAAAAAAGGTTTGCGACCGCATACATTTAAATATTTTAAGTAAAATGGTTAAAAAGTAATATCAGTTTATTTATAGGCCTGTCGAATTCGCCTTTGGCGGTGCGTACAGTGACCGACCGAACTAAATTGTCCTTGGAGTTAGTGTGCACTCGCACGACTCGCGCCAGGGGCCAGGAGCCGGGAGGAGTTAACTCATCTTTCACGATGAAGTCATTAACTTTAATATTTTGTTTAGCGTTGGCCCATTTTGGCCTTTGCTGGAGTTCAGAAAGAAATTGAAGTCTCCATTGTTTCCAGAACTTGTGTTTGATAACAGATAACTTCTTCCACTTAACAAGAGGATTACTCCTCCAGCTTTGAGTATATAGCCACTGGAGATGCCATACATGGGCGATCCCCTCCGGCAAAGTACATGGTTCAACTGTTCAAAGTCTTTATATAAACCCACTTGAAGGTCGCTTCACCGCCATTTTGCACCGTTCCGTGACGCGAGACGTTTCTCCTGAAAAATGGTGTCTTGTGCGGTATTCTCGTGTAAAAGGCGATCTGATCGCTCAAATTCGCAACAAAATCGCGTTTCCTATCATAGATAAGTATTTTTACTAACTATTAAATGTGTATTGAAGTAAAATCTCTATTTAAAGAAATAACTTTTGCGATACGTAAACGTCAGAAAAATGTAAACATGAATGGGAGCGAATCGGTCTAGGGATGTGACAAAAGTCAAAAAAGCGACTCAACCTTTGAGTGAATCATTCATTCATTCATTCAATCAGTGAGGTTAATTTAATAGTCAGTTTTTTATTGCATATTCCATTAAACAGTAGATAAGTTTAGATGTTTGTTACATTTAAATCCTGGAAGGTGAATATTACTTTTCTCTGGACATCGATGTTGAATTTTATTCTGATCTTGAAAAGAAATGTTGGCAAATATATAGATCTAGGTAAAATGAATACAATATTTAGTTGGGGACTACGAGTGATGTGTAATGCATATACTATTTTTTATATACATTATATCATATAATCCTTTTAGATTTCCAAAAGATCCCTATATAAGGGAGAATTATTGGAAACTTAAAAACTTGGAAATTCTTAGTACATACGGACGAGGTCGCGGGTAAAAGGGTAGTTATAACATAAGTAGCTTTTCCCCGCAACTTCATATGCGCATAAAAATATTAAAATGTAAAATCCCGTTTTTTTCCGTTCCTGTGGGTATTTCGGGAAATCCTCTCTTTGATTGCTCCCCTACATTCCATATGGAATCTGCAATCCAAATTTCAGCTCTCTACGACTAGTAGATTCGGCTTTGCGTTTATCGATCAGTCAGTCAGTAAGTCAAACAGTCAATCAGTCAGTCAGTTTCTTGTTATATATATATATATACATATATAGATTTCATGTACATAGGCTCTTACAAATACCAATCTACTTTATTTTTTTTACATATGTATCAACCCGGAAACTTCGGGCAACAGTTCATTCCACAGTTAAAAAACTGTGTGTGGGCTAAGGACACGAATACAGATACAGACATACATACATACAAACAAATATATTTTTGGGTATCTTCAATGTACAGAATTACCACTTTAACAATTTTATTATAAAATAAAATACTTACTATAAAATAATTCAGTTCATTCATCTATCTGATTTGACTCATTCTTCAGATGTGTCCCATCACTAGTATTGTTCATATGTGTGCTGCATAGTTACGTGAAAACTTTATCTGTGTACGGGTATTTTTTGATGTGTTGATTTTTTTTTGTAGTGTGCGTTTATCGCTACAGCAAAATTTGTGTCTGTAGAGTTCTGCGTCGTTTGGTGGTGTGCTGTACGTGTTTACCTCGCCCCCCGCTAAAAGTGGCGAAAAAATTTGTTCGAAGAGTTGACGTTATGGCATCTCCAGTGGCTATATACTCAAAGTCCTCCAGGCTTCAAAGTTGGGCTCTGGTATATCCAGGATAGAGTTTCCAATGAAGTAGTGAGCTGGTGTAAGACAAGTTAAGTCGTCGGGAACGTCCGAGAGTGCACACAAAGGCCGAGAGTTAAGAATGCCTTCTATTTGCATAACGATGGTCATAAGTTCCTCTTACGGCAGTTTTACATTCACCAACTGCCGCTTTAATAAATTTTTAGCAGATTTTATACCGGCCTCGTAGATCCCGCCCATATGGCTAGCAAGAGGTATCGTAAACTTCCAATTGATGGAATTTAAAGACGTATAATCAATAATTTTGCTAAACTGCTCCTCATTTTTAAACATTTTGTAAAGGTCATTTAATTCATGATGAGCACCTTTAAAGTTAGTGCCATTGTCTGAGTACAAAGTGTGACACAAACCTCGTCTCGAAATGAATCTCTTTAACGCTAGTATGAACGAATTACTAGACATGTCGGATACCACTTCCAGATGTATACATTTGCTCGCAAGACATATAAACAAGCATATGTAGCCTTTAAGATACTTAGCATTTCTTAATCTGTTAGATTTCACTAATATATGGCCTGTAAAGTCGACACCAGTGTGTAAAAACGGTCGTTCTAAATTAACTCATGGGGTTGGTAAGTCGGCCATTTTTTGGTCACACGTTTGACTACGGAACCTAATACACACCACGCAATTGTGTATAACGCGCTTTTATCTAGTTCCAGTAGAACTGGATTCTGAGATGGTGCAGTATGGGAGAGTCGCCACTCAGAGACAGGGGCTGTCAACCAGCGGGGCCCGAACCACCACAGGCTAGAATCCTTTAATTCGTTTAAAGAAATTCCTCTAGTTAACAGATCGGCTGGATTTTCGTGTGTATTGATATAAAACCAGTCATTAATGTCCGTGTTAGTGACAATTTGAGATACACGGTTAGAAATGAAAGTTGTGTATTTCTCATATGGGGACTTTAACCAATTTAACACGATATTTGAATCGGAAAACAGATAAGTCTTATCAATATATACAACATGACTTAAAGCTGCTTTAACTTTAATAACTAGTCGCGATAGCAAAAGTGCTGAATTTAATTCAAATTTTGGGATCGTTAAAGCTTTTAACGGACTGACCCTACTTTTCGCAATAATGAGCTGGGCCTTGATCGGTGAGCCTGCCGTGACGCTGATCACATAGACGCAAGCGCCGTATGCTGAGCTGGCTGCGTCACTGAAACCTACTAGATATATTTCATCTGGTACTGTAGGAAAACATTTTCGTGGGACAACTATCTCATTGGTAGTTTCTAAAGCCTTATGAAACTTCTGCCACTCTAGAAGGATGTGAGTGGGAACATCATCATCCCAGTCGAGGTTCTCTTTCCAAATTTTCTGCATTAAAATTTTACCGCCGATAACAAAAGGACCTAAAAATCCCATTGGATCGTAAATTTTCGCTATACTAGATAGTATGGTTCGCTTGGTATAATTTGGAAGAGTTTGTTGAGTTGCACTTAATATAAAGTTATCTGACTCTGAGTTCTACTTCAGTCCTAACGTGGAAACCGAAGAGCTATCTACTGTAAGAGTCTTGATATGCTCAGAAGACTTAAGGAACTCTGGTAAATTCTCAAGCACCTGCTTATTATTAGAAGACCATTTATGTAATAAGAATTGGCCTTCAGCGAGAACGTGGCTAAGTTCAGAGCTGATTCTAATGGCATCCTCGAAGCTATTGGAGCCATAAAGCACGTCGTCCATGTAGCATTGAAGCCTTAAGCCTTTGGAGACGTCAGGATACTGGTTTTCATAAATATTGGCCATTTCTAGCATAGTCCTAAACGCTAAATAAGGAGCGCTCTTTGTGCCGTATGTTACGGTATTTAATTGAATGCACTTGAGCGGTTCCTCGGGGCTGTCCCTCCAGAGAATCCTCTGAAGTGATCGTTGATTCTCATTGATTTTAATTTGTCTGAACATTTTGACAATATCTGCAGAAAACACGTATTGAAAAGTTCGAAAACGTAAAATAATGTCAGTGATCTCTGTGAAAATGTTCGGACCTTCATACATAATATCATTTAACGACACGCCCGTTGAACTCTTCGAGCTCGCGTTGAATACAGTGCGCAACTTGGTAGATACGCTCTGTGGTCGAATGACAACATGGTGGGGTAAATAATAAATCGGAACAGTAGTATCGTTCTCTTTAAAATTATCGATATACTCCGCGTGACCTAAATCTATAAATTCGCGAATAAATTCTCTGTATTGATCGTACAAGATTTCATCCCGAACTAACTTGGATTCTAATGACATAAAGCAACTGTATGCCCTTTTAAAAGAATTTCCCAAGGTGGGTAGCTTTTCGTCAGGAATGGGAAGATTGACTACAAACCTGCCGTCTTCGTCGCGCCTGTTAGTCTCGCGGTAAAGTTTTTCACAATATTCATCCTCCGGCGACTTCATTTGCGTGGAAGGCAATTCCTCAATCTCCCAGAATTTAGACAAAATGTCATTAGGACACGGACTAATTTCGGAACAATGCGCTACTTGCGCCACGTCAGAGCGAGTAGTCGCGCAATCGTAATGGCCAGCTGTAACCCAGCCGAACACTGTCTCGATAAGTCGAGGCATGTTTGTACCGATAGCAATAATGTTGTTTGTCAACAATTCGTAAAATAATTCGCCGCCTATTAATAGGTCAACTGTCTGAGGTAGGTAGAACAGTGGATCGGCTAAACGACACGATTTTGGTATTTTCCAATTGATTGTGTTAATATAAGAGTGCGGTAATGGCACAGTAACATGGTCAGAAACAACACAATTTAAGCTAAAAGTGGATTCATTTAGTCGAGACGCGATGTCTAGTAATACGCTCTCACTAGTTTTCTTTGTCAAATTGCCAATACCTTTAAGCGTTAAATGGGATTCATTTCGAGGTAAGTCAAGCTTGTCCGCTAACTGCTTGGTAATAATGTTTACCTCACTGCCAGAATCCAACAAGGCTCGTGCAGTAAGCCAGCTACCATTAGCAGACCTTACCTTAATGAGCGCGGTGGAGAGCAGCACGCGAGGCTGCGTCTGAACGTCATCCCTGGAGACCGCTGACGAGACGGTGGATACCTCAGGTTTTACGGCCTCTACAGTAGGGCGGACGTCCGCGCAGTTGGTAGAAGCGTACGACGCCCCTTGCCGGTCCACATGAATGGTAGTATGGTGCCTTTTACCACAAATACTGCAAGTTTGAGACTTATGACCAAATTTGTATGGTTTAAAACACCCGAAACATAAACGGTTCCCTTTAACGTATTCGTTCCGCTTAATAGAAGGCATTTCTAAAAAAACTGGACACTTTGACAAATCTTGTGGTTCATTACATAATACACATGTACTTATAATTACATTCGACGACACATGATATGTGCGCGTGTTGTGCTGGCTCTGCTGGGAATTCATAGGAGCTTTCTCACTTAAAATGTCGAACGCTGTAGCACGGTGGCTAAGGAACTCCACAAGATCGTTTAAGGTAGGAAGAACATGATGCTCCCTATGAAACTCCCACGCAGCTCGCAACGAATTGTCTAAACGCTGACAAATAAAATAAATTAGCATCAAATCCCAGTACTGCACTGGCACATCCAGTACAGCGAGACTGTCCATAGATTGCTGTAATCTATTTAGAAACTGTTTGAGATTTTGTCTGTTAATGGATTGCATGCCGAAGACGTTGTTCAGGTAATAATTCACTATAATCATTTTGTTGTCATATTTTTTCTCAAGGATACTCCATGCCTTAGCATAGCTCCCTTCTCCGACGGCTAAAGATGAGATGAGGTCCGCAGCCTCACCGCTCACAGCAGATTTCAAATAATACAATTTAGCAGTTGCAGAGAGAGTAGGGTTGGCATCTATTACTGCCATAAACATTTGTTTGAAATTAGGCCAGCTCCTAATCTCGCCGTCAAATTTAGGTATGTCCAACTGTGGTAATTTGAATTTTTCTTTGCATACTGGGGGCGCATCCTCCAGTTGCGTACTATGGAACATTGAACTATCTAACAGGCTCAAACCAAGGGACTTCGCTTTGAAAAATTTGGTTTCCACCTCTTCCCTGTCGGCCTCGTGACCGTCCGCCGGCTCCGGGTCGAGCAGCTCGATCTCGGACTGGACCTCATCGTACACTTTTATGATTTCCTCCAATGAGTCGAGACGTACCTTAATCTCCGCGATGTTACCTTGGTTTTCCGGTTTTGCTATATAATTACTGTTACGGGTAAGTCGTCCCTTGATAGTAGAACGTTTTCCTTTCAGTTCCGTCAGACGTTTTTTTTCCTCCATTTCAAATAAACTGTAAGACTGTAACTAAAGTAATAATTCACTGATTCTAATTTTTACTTGAAGGACCAAGAAATGTTTAATAAATAAGTAATATAATAATTATAATGTATTTTGTTAAATAAAAGCACTAGTTGGCTTGATATCTTGTTTTAATGTCAGTAATGTCTAGATTTCAAAATAGAATATTAAAGAAATAAAATAGAAAAATAACATAAATATTACAAAAAGGTTCAATACTGAACACCTTCCTTAGCTACCTTCCGTCACATATTTGACATTGTCGTGATTAACGTTTAACAAGTCTCCTCAAATTTGATATTAATGATAATTTAAATGTTTATTATTGAATAATTGCCGGCCTAAGGCCAATATTTAGATAATGGCGAAGTGTCCAAGACAGAAACCATCAATTTTATAGTGTATAGCGGATGTCGCAAAGTGATGGTGACAATACATGAACGTGTGCGAGAACGGTGTTCTGCCGTGCCATGACAAGACACTGTAACTCGAGTTACAGTGTTTTGTGGTAACACCTTTAAATAAGCTTTTCAGACCCTAATCTATATATACATGTTCAAAGTTTACCGATTTTCTACCAAAAACATTGAAAAACTTCAAAGCAATGTACACTGTAACTCTTAAAACCTAGGGTCGTGATTTGACTAAACACTGCATCTACAGATACAGTGTTTTGTCAAAACAAAACTCACCTATTCTTCAGAATGTCTTTCTTCTTCTTCTTCTAGACGCTATCTAAAGTTACAGTGTTTTGTCGTAATAACCCGACGAGAAATTTTGACTGAGTGTTTTGATTCGAAGGTTATTGTTTATTGTAAGTCGGGACTACTTCAAGTTGACGTTGTTTTATTTAGTTTGTGCGGAAATAATTACTAAAATGAGTAAAGAACGTAATAAATTAATGTTAAATCTGTCTAAACGCCATAATAAAGGCTATCATTTAAATGTGCCAACTAATTTCGCCAAATTAAACAGTTCCTTAGTTCAAAAAAGTGGTGAACTTCCTGTAAACGCCAAAATTAATAAGAAAAGTGTCAATTATGTTGTGTCGGATTTAAACAAAGATCACCTGCTCGACAATGGCCGATGAAACAGGTATGGATGTGGAGTACTCAATACCTTCACCTAATCAAGCACAGCTAGTGACTCAATTTAAAGAAAATATTAATCAAACTGTGCCAACTTGTCTTACGGAATTACTTACAGTCCTTTCTTCTTTGGTCAAAGTGGTTAACGATCCATCAAATGCAATAGAAAATATTAACATTGAATACCTCGAACCAGGACATACTTACATGGCAAATATGCATAACAAATAAATTTATTTATTTATTTATTTTTATCTCACCAAGATATGTACTTATTTAAAAATGAGAGCAAGACTAGATATCCGGCTGGGTTTAATATCCAAAAATTCAAGATTCTCTAAAAGAGGCTACTTCTCTTTATTTGTAAAAACAACCTATGATGAAACCAGATACAAAGAAATATTTTTTTTTACAGAAAACTTCGGAATCAGCTCTAAAATAACTGATAAAAAATAAAAAAAAGTTTGTTAAGTGACATTGAAAAGCAAGAAAATCCAAGGGATGTCAGTGAATTCAGTGATGAAAAAAAGAAAGACCTAAAATTGTGCCAATATATGCCACAATCCAGAAAGGATTTTTTCGAAGGACTAATGGTGTCTGATGTTCCTGACTTAGCATCTGAACGAGATATTGATTTCTGATTTAAGAATTCCAGATTTGTAAACTGTTACATATGTGCAATATAAACACTTACCTTTATGATTTTTGTTTGTTTCCTTTATAAACACTATTAGAGATGTTGATTATGAGAATTTCCATATGATAGTAACTTGAGATGCTATGACAAAACACTGTAACTTATTAGTTACAGTGTTTTGTCACTGCATCTCGTGCATATTATTGGAAAAGTACATAACGACAGAACACGTTTATGCTTTAAAATGCATGAAAGAAATAAAATTACTTTCCTCGCAGCGCAATATCCGGTTTCTTCCTGTAAACTATACTTGTAAACAACTCCTAAGTCCCAACTATATTATGGTAGGTAACTCTTCAACCGAGTTCTCTCTTTCGCTTCTTGCCCAAATACTAGCTCTACTGATGTCATGTAGGAAATACCAGCAATTTTGTAAGGCACTGAAAATTCCTGCATGCCGCGTGTCTTCTAAATTTTATCTCCATGTTTAGTATCTTCTATTCTATATAAATTAATGGCTTCTGTCTTGGACACTTCGCCAATATCATAAGTTAGGGCCACAGGCCTGCAAGTTGCTCGGTAATAAAGGTAAATGTACGCTGTAAATGATCGATAAAATAAAATACTAACCTAATATAAACCGTTTAGTATCTTCAAAAATGTTCAAACTATTAGCCTGACAGTGACCTTGACAGATCGAATTGTGTATACTACTGCGTTTCAGTCATACTAAAAGTCACTCGATAACGTGAACGTTTTCGTTTACTCACTTACTCGCTCGTCACTCCTTCGTATTAATCAAAATACACTCGCTAAACCTTGTTACAAAAAGTACCGCTAGGGGCGCTGTTCGAGTTTGTTGAGTCTTGATGTAAACGCGAACGCGGTCGAGAAGTATTTTCCAGGTCCGAAAAATACACTAGAGGTACAGTAAGTTATTGCCGGATCGCTGTGAACCAGGTTACGAGGTCGACTGTGATTATTTGCTGGGCCTTCCGGTTATTTATAGATGCAATAGACTTCTGTTCACGTGGCCGGGGTGAGTCAAGTTCCTTATCAAAGTGACCGACAGCGGACAAGAGCTACCTATATTTATTGTTCACAACGAACCGACTTCGTACGGGTGCAATAATTTAATAAATAAAAAAATTGGCAAAGTGCGTGGTGGGTCAAGGTCATTGGCTCTTGTCAGCGTCTTAAACTTTGTTGGATTACTACTACTAGTAGTAATCCAACTGTTGATTGATAAACTATTGAGCGTCTTATATAGACCCAGCTTTCGTTCATTCGATTCAGGTTTATTGTAACTTTATCAATTATTGTTTTTGCTGTTCGTAGCTATATACATGCATAGGTACTATAAATTTCCATATTTTTTGGTTTGCCAAATGAAGGGTTAAACTTGGTAAGTTGGAGGGTTTATCGATTAAATCTGCAAAATGACATTGAGATTTTGAGCCTGAACCTGAAAATGTGTCGCGGGAAGTTGATGAGCGAGAAAAGATTGAAGACGAATTTATTTCAAATTCTCATATTGCACTCGTCAAGTCGTCACCTCTACTCTACTCATCAGATGTCGTGGAGAATTTAACACGGTGAAGCATTTCTAAAATGCACACAGGTGACTTAGTTCAGGTATAAAAAAAAATTAAATAAAAAAATAGAACCGACTTCAAACTCCGATAGCCTGTGAAGTTGGTGTCAAGTTCACTATAAGATAGTCATAGCTTTGGGGCGGTTCACCTGACACCGACTTCACAGGCTGTCGGAGTTTGAAGTAGGTTCTATTTTTTTATTTAAAAATTTTTTTTGGCTATAGTTTCCAAACATGTGTACTATGGGACGTAAGTCTCATTGTAGTATTTGAAATTGATGCCAAAATCATACACATGCTAACAAATTTCGAGGCGTTCCCTCGTTTTGTCATGGATCCCATCATCAGAACTAAACCAAATTATTAAAAGGGTTCAAGTTGGAGGAACACCTTTCAATTAAAAAAAGAAGATTTTTTTTTCGTCGATTGAAAAATTGTGTTTAAGGTGCCTTTCAACATACGTAAGTATTTAAATTTCTGCTTTCGTAAACATACCCTATGTGACGAAAAATATCTTCAATTTTTCATCACAGATCATTACATTTTTCAGCGGTCTATAAGACAGTAGGTACTTGGTGATTCATTGTTACGATCGCTGGGACACGGAGTGTAGAAGGTACCTTGACAAAACGCGACACGGGTGCAACGAATTAAATTTCAAATATTTAGCAGAGACTGCAAAAACGAATTTAAAAACCAAATAAATTGTTACTTACTTGCACTAATATCTAAAGGTTTCCGAAGGTTTTAACTTGGTTAATCCAAGCATTTAAATTTAGCAGAGCAAACCATTATCTATAGGTACCTACCTAACGTAAATATAGATTTGTGTGTCTTAAATGATATAGTAAATAGTATGAAGAGTTTATTTAAGTGAAATTCCCGCTGGAACGGGAAAATTGGGACCTACTTACTCTAGTAAGAGAGAGCTAGTAAATAGGGATGACGACAACTTTTTTTTCCTTAGTCTATCAGGAAGATTATTGAAAAGTATTGGACACGTTTTTTTTCTTTTTTCACGTAATCAAACTTATACGGAGATATATTGAGTTGAAATGTCGCGTGACGTCACGGTTAGGTACGATTTATACCTAACGGTGACGTAGTTAGCCCCCACTCTCCAACTTTAATGCGTTTTAACTTGGTCATTCTTTGTTAATTTGATAAAACAAAAAATACGTGTCTAATATTTTTTTATTACCTGACTGACGGACTAATTAGAATTTCGATTTCCTCACCCTGTCGTCATCCCTATTCTGTTTTGTACTTAATTGAATTTTGCCTATTTTCTCACATTCGAAGCATAAAGAAAAGAGCCATATGCCCCTCGTACGAGTAAATATTGACCCGCGCTTCGCTTGGACAAATAAATAACTCGGGGCATTACGGCTTGTCCCTTGATGTACATACAATCTACTATTTTTGTTAAACCAAATCGAAATACATAGATATAGGTATATTCGTCACAAACGTGGAGTAGGTATCTCAACATTAAAAAAGAAACTTGTATAAGTATCTGCGAAAAACATTAAATAAATAACGTACTTACTAAGAAAAAATAATCTCAAAAACATAATACAAGCACATTAAGACATAGAAGACGTATACAGAATGTCCCAAAAGTAACACGTCACAGTGACACCGGAGGTAGGTCAGCCTAAGTGGTACCGAACCAATCTAACATGACCTCAGTAAAAGTTGCTTGGTTTTCGAGATATCGCCAATTTTCAACATTTTCAGAATTTTCCTGTTTTTTAACATGTTATGTGGCAACATTTGCTCAGACAGCCCTTGTGCTTGGGTTTTTTTATTTGTACTTTATCAGGAATAGTCCAGTAAGATGATACAAGTGTTATTTGGTCGATAATAAATGTAAAACGCGGAAAATTCCTGGATAAAACTTGAATTTAACTGTCGGAAAAACATTAATTGCGTCTTTGACACCCTACCGTGAAAAAAATTACTAGAAACTAAATGAGCAAGTGACTTTAGGAACATGCGTATGTTATGCCGATTCTAAAATGGTATCACACATGAATCTTAATGCAGTAATCTAGGAAGGAATTTCCAATAACCCATGAAAGGCCATGCGGTCACAAACAGTAGGCTGCCAGGTAAAAACTACCTTATCGCCTTTGATACCTTTTTGTTATTTGACTAATGAACTAGAGCGAAAGGATAGACAAAATCATCATCATCATCATTTCAGCCGATAGACGTCCACTGCTGGACATAGGCCTCCCTCAAGGCGCGCCACTCAAACCGGTCCTGTGCCACTCGCATCCACCGCGTTCCCGCGACCTTTACAAGGTCGTCACTCCATCTTGTTGGAAGCCTACCGACAGCTCGTCTACCGGTTCGCGGACGCCACTCCAGGACTTTCTGGCCCCATCGGCCATCAGTCCTGCGAGCAATATGCCCCGCCCACTCTTCGGGCTATGTCGGTGACCCCAGTTCTACTGCGGATATCCTCATTTCTGATTCTATCACGCAGAGAAACCCCGAGCATAGCCCTTTCCATTGCCCTCTGGGTGACCTTGAGCCTTCTTATGAGGCCCATCGTAAGCGCCCACGTCTGGGAACCTTCGCGTCTGCACTTCGGAACGGTACGATGGCAAATCGTGTTTTCGAGGCAGCCCGGATCATATCGGAAAGAAGTTTCCGAAAATTGAGTCGAAACTTTATAATACGGTGTAATTTATGCATAAGAGTTGGTGGCAGACAGATCGAACATTTAGGGTGCCCTCTATTTGGCATAATTCTTTTTGTCCGAAACTGTTTACGCATAACAGGCTTCGCATAATTTATCTACGCCGAATCTTGACTTTGCCGAATTTTTATTAAGCATAATTCTTTATTGGCCGAATGTGTGTTTAGCCGAATAATGTGTTGGCATAATGTTGACTTGGCCGAATCTTATTATGCATAATATTGTTTGGCATACTAGTAATTTACCAAAATTTGGATAGGCCGAAATATTGTCCGAATTTATGACCGAAATAACAAATTATGTAGGGACGGTGTGCGCGGTAACACCCAAAGTTTGGAGCAAAGCCGACTCGCATAGGTTAGGTTAGGTTATTTTTTATATAAGTAAACGAAATTATCAGTTAGTAAAAATCCCCTTCCCCCAATATCATGATTGATGTTATACAGGATACTCATTTAATTAAATCGACGAGAATAAAGGTATGCGCAAGTAGTTTTTGGCGTAACGAATTTCGGCGAAAGTAATTTTCTGCCTAAACAATATTCGAAATTCGAAAATTATGCGTGAAAACCATTCGGCGTAAATAGATTATGCGTAATAGAATTCGACGAAAGATCGTTATGCGAGTTTAGTTTCGGCGTAAACACTATATGCCTATACTTATTATGCAAAATCGAATTCTGCCAAAAAAAATATGCGTAAACAAGGGGAACCCGAACATTTATTGTGAGCTTAATTTAAAATAAATAAACGATCAAAATTTTAACGTGTGTTTCATTGTCATTGAAAATTTATCTTGCATGTAGCCAACAACGTCCATTACTATTATTTTTCTTTATTTTGTCTATCCTTTCGCTCTAGTTCATTAGTCAAATAACAAAAAGGTATCAAAGGCGATAAGGTAGTTTTTACCTCGCAGCTACTGTTTGTGACCGCATGGCCTTTCATGGGTTATTGGAAATTCCTTCCTAGATTACTGCATTAAGATTCATGTGTGATACCATTTTAGAATCGGCATAACATACGCATGTTCCTAAAGTCACTTGCTCATTTAGTTTCTAGTAATTTTTTTCACGGTATTGTGTCAAAGACGCAATTAATGTTTTTCCGACAGTTAAATTCAAGTTTTATCCAGGATATTTCCGCGTTTTACATTTATTATTGACCAAATACACTTGTATCATCTTACTGGACTATTCCTGATAAAGTACAAATAAAAAACCCAAGCACAAGGGCTGTCTGAGCAAATGTTGCCACATAACATGTTAAAAATCGGGAAAATTCTGAAAAAGTTTAAAATTGGCGATATCTCGAAAACCAAGCAACTTTTACCGAGGTCATGTTAGGTTGGTTCGGTACCACTTAGGCTGACTTACCTCCGGTGTCACTGTAACGTGTTACTTTTGGGACATTCTGTATAATTTACATGGAAAAACAACTAGGAGGAAATGTCAAGTGGGCGTTCCCTGCGCGCCAACATGAAGTCCGGCGCGACTAGGGTTGCCATCTGTTTGTATTTAGCAGGACATGTTTGGCTTTTTCGAGTTGTGTCCGGCCAAATATTCGTACGTCTGGCCTATCCGGCTTTTGTTTGGGATTTTGGTAGCGCCTCTAGCGAAGCAATCATCATCATCACTGCTGTCAGTCATATCAGTACTGATCGAGGGAAGCCGAAAATTGGCAATTGTGGGTTCCTTGAGGAGTGTAAGGGAACTCTAGGAGAGGATTTTCCGAAATTTCCTTTTTTCCCGTTTCCGTAAAAAATGGAGTTTAACATTTAAAAAAAGGTATATCTGGCTTTATACAGTCGCGTTTGGCTTTTAGTTGTGGATGTTGTGGTTATGTCAGACTTTTAGGGTAAAATGTCCGGCTTTTTTCTGTGCAGAGTCCGGCTTTTTTTAGGGTTCCGAAGTCCACAAGGAACCCTTATAGTTTCGCCATGTCCGTCCGTCCGTCCGTCTGTCCGCTCTATTGCTCGGAGATGCTTAGTTCTAGAAAGCTGTAATGTGGCATGAATATACATATTCGTTACGCTGACAAAGTGGTACAATAAAATTTTGAAATATATTTTTTTATAGGGTACCTCCCCTACTCGTAAAGTGGGGATGTAATTTTTTTTTCTTGCGTACCCCATGGTGCGGCATATCGTTGAATAGGTCTTAAAAAAATACTGTGGGTTTGTTACAAACCATTTTTTGATTAAGTGATGCGTTTGTGAAATATTAAGCTTTAAAGTGCTATTTTTTGTAAGAGTCACGTGTCCCCCCCCCCCCCTTGCCAGCTAAATGGTGGTATTTGGATGGCTGATAAAAATCACGGTTGTGGCATAGAACAGATCTCGCTATCTCTCATAGTTTCCGACTTCACCATACTGACCCATTTGGATTGTACACCCGGTATAACGTAGTTGAAAGGAAAACTATCACAGCTAAGAAGGCTGTACAAACTTACGAGTCATAGTCGATCTACTTACGAAATGATTAAAAAACCAATGATTTTTCTCGAGAGGCAGAGGCGTCGGGCGGGCACGTCATACCACATGCTAGCTAGATGCTAATAAGTCTAAGAAAGATACTGTGGGCATCCTCAACTTCGGAACCCTATACTTTGCGCGTGGCCCGACAAGCACTTGGCCGGTTTTTTTTAGGAGATGGCAACCGCTAGGCGCGACTGACTGCTTTGAAGCGCGCCTGACGTTAGTCTGCTTGTCACTGCCGTTACAGATATTCGCCAACGTCAGTATTAATATCGCTTTGAAAATGGTATATTGTACAATATTGGCGTGTCGAAATCATAGTAAAATACAAAAATGTAGCATTGTTTTTATAATATTTTTCATAATATTGAATAAAAATAGTGAGACGTTATTTTTGCCAATTTCACGCCAAAGTGTCATGCTAAATTCAACTGTATTTTGCAACTGCTAAAGTTTTCTATTATTTTTTCAAAACACTTAGCGCCATCTTTCGTCCAGTAGCCGTATATCAAAGCTATCGTGATCGAAGTTCTGTGTTATTGATCTACCTCTATTGAACCGTACTACAAGTAGTTTTACTTCTAATAGAACACCCTGGCTGTGTATATATAATTCTTTTATATTTAAGTGTGTTATATCCTCCATAGTCAACAGTTGTCTATGACTTGTTTGCGTAATGATACCGGTATCATAACTCGCGTCCCCTTTAGAAGGATTCCATCCTGAATAGTAAGTTCGTTGTCGTTGTAGCCATAACGTCGTACTGTAGTGCCCGTCGTCAAGGCTTGGAGAAGGTTTTTGTACTCGTCGTCGTTTACGGTTTCTTCGGCAATTTTTTTACGGTTAATTGAAATTGTATTCATTTGGCTTAGTTGGAATGCAGTATGTACATCAATTATGTTGCTGGGAATAGTATCTACAGGGAATCTAGACAAATAGTCTGCATTAGTTATCGTTAGAAGTCCGGTATTCGATTGTGTAGTTAAAACCTGAGAGAAAATGTGCATAATGAAAAAGCCTCATAGTACTCATTGCAGGCAATGTCTTATGTGGGTGAAAGATAGTGGTTAGCGGTTTGTGATCTGTAACAAGTATAAATTTTCTGCCGTAGCAATAATGGAAAAACTTTTTTAATCCCCAGAATAGGGACGTGGCCTCCTTATCAATTTGGCTGTATTTTCGTTCGCTACTAGTCAATGAGCGGGAAGCGAAGGCTATGGGTCTGTCGGAGCCATCCGGTAAGCGATGTGATAGAACTGCGCCGAGTCCCGATGGTGACGCGTCTGTTGCTAATACGAGCGGTTTTTCTGGATCAAAATGTGTAAGAACTCTATTGCTAAGAATTTCTTCTTTAATTCTACCAAAACTTTCATCGCATTTCTGTGTCCATTTGAAATATGTATTTTTCTTCAACAAGTTATTTAAGGGGGCCGATATTGAAGCTAGATTAGGTATGAACTTGTTATAATAGTTGGCCATCCCTAAAAATGTTCTTAATTCGTTGACATTATTGGGCGGTTTAGTATCCGTAATAGCCTTCACCTTGTTTTTGTTCTTGTGTAAACCGTTTCTGTCAATAACGTGGCCCAAATATTCGATGTTCTTTTTAAAAAAATGACATTTATCTTTGTTGAGTTTCAAATTGTTTTCCTTCAGTTTGTGTAATACTTGACGTAATCTAGTAAGTAACTGCTCTTCTGAAGTTCCTTGGATTATGATATCATCAAAAAAACATTTTACACCGGCGATGCCTTGTAGCAACTGGTCCATAAATTTTTGCCATAAGTTTGGGGCAACTTTAACACCGAACATTAGTCTGTTTACCTTAAAGGTCCCCTTGTGTGTGCTGAGTGTCTGCATCATAGCACTTTCTTCGTCCATCAGCATATGTAAATACGCTTGGCTAAGATCTAGTGTGCAGAACACCTCGCCCCCATTCATCTCTACTAGGATGTATTCAATGATAGGAATGGGGTACTGTTCATCTCGAATGGCTTTATTAAGGGTGACCTTATAGTCTGCGCATAAACGTATGCTCCCATTTGGTTTGATAATTGGCACAACTGGTGTTCCCCATTCAGAATTGTCAATCTTTGTGATGACTCCTTGTTTACATAGACGTTCTATTTCCTCATCCACCTTAGTATTGTGTATTTTGATCCTTGAATTAAATTATTCTATTCTATATAAATTAATGGCTTCTGTCTTGGACACTTCGCCAATATCAAAGTAAGGGCCACAGGCCTGCAAGTTGTTCGGTAATAAAGGTAAATGTACGGTGTAAATTATTAATAAAATAAAATTGGAGAAACTCAACAAACGTCAACGTCCATCTTGGGTGACGGCCATTGAGAAACCTGAATTAAATTACGTACATAATGGTAAATCAATATAATTCAGAATGACATGTTTACAAATGTGGCAGTGACAGTTTTACTTTAAAACATCATAGACAACTGTTGACTATGGAGGATATAACAAAGTGTCAATTTGTCAGTGTTTTTTTTACAAAAAAATAAGATGTACCTTTTGTCACTTCAACGTATTAAAAAATCTCTTCTATCTATACAAAATAGTATAGGTAATTTCTTTTATTAAATAGAAATTATCCAGACTACTACTTGCCTTTGCTATTCAGTTAAATGTCAAACAATACCATCTTGACGTAGAAACAGCTTTTCTTAACGGCCATTTAGATGAAGAAATCTACATGGAACAGCCACAAGGCTTTGAAATCGACTCAAAAGAAAAAGTTTGTCTACTCAAGAAGTCATTGTATGGTCTCAAACAAGCTCCACGACAGTGGAACATTAAAGTTTGCGGGGCAATGGCTAGTCTGTGTTTAACTCAAGCAGGAAATGAACACTGTTTATACTACAAACGAGATGGTAATGACATTCTCGTTGTTGCGGTATTTGTCGATGATTTCTTCTTATTTTCTACCAACGATACCATGATGGAAACTTTTAAAAACGGACTTAAAAAGATGTTTACCGTAAAGGACCTCGGTCTTCTTAAGGATTGCTTAGGAATGAGAGTTACCCAAAGTCCTGGGAACATTACGCTTGATCAAACTAAGTACATCGAAAAAGTTATAGAAAAGTTCGGTATGGCGGAAGCTATTCCCGTCAATACTCCAATGGAAACTGGTATGAAACTCACAATTCCTACTAAGGATGAAGAGAAACATGACCTACCCTATCAGCAGCTTATAGGATCTCTAATGTACGTCGCCATCGGCACAAGACCAGATATATCTTATACAGTTTCTTACCTAAGCCAATTCAACGTACATTACGGGGAGGTGCATTGGAAAGCTGCAAAACGAGTACCTACTAAGATATCTGAAACCGACAAAAAATCTAAAGCTTTCATTTACTTCTGGTCAGGATTATCCCGTTGGATACGTAGATGCAGATTACGGAAGTAACTTGGTAGACCGACGCTCTTACACCGGATATACATTCTTGATGAGTAACGCATCCATATCATGGGAAGCCCGTAAACAGAGAACACCCGCACTCTCTACCACAGAAGCGGAGTATATGGCACTAGGTGAAGCATGCAAAGAAGCCATCTATCTACGTTCACTCATCAAAGAAGTTTTCGACATCATCCGTCCAATCACAATCCATTCCGACAACCAGAGCTCATTAAAACTTACCCGCAACGACACTTATCACGCACGCACTAAACACATAGACGTTAGACATCATTTTTTTCGCGAATTATCACACACAGATTTCAACTTAAAATACATACCGACTAACGACATGATCGCAGATATTTTAACGAAGCCTTTGTCAAAAATAAAACACTGTCGATATACCAGTGGATTAGGTTTACGTTAATTGTATATACTGCAAATATTTTTTTATAGATCATGTACGTTTGTAAATATTTTTTTTATATGTAAATAAGTTGTTAGATATTGTCAATTTGTTATACCTAAAAGGTGTCCCCTTACGGGGAGGTATTGAACCGACCTACAAGTAGTTTTACTTCTAATAGAACACCCTGGCTGTGTATATAATTCTTTTATATTTAAACCTATGTCATAGTGTTTTTTTTACAAAAAAATAAGATGTACCTTTTGTCACTTCAACGTATTAAATAATCTCTTCTATCTATACAAAATAGTATAGGTAATTTCTTTTATTAAATATAAATTATCAGAAACCTCTATATTCAATCAGTAGTTAGACATTCGAATGTTAGTAGTCAGTGCAAGAATAGATGATGTGTTAAGTGTTTGATATTAAAACTGTTCGTATTTTTCCCGGTTTATGAGAAAAATATTTTTCACCCCTCCTATTCGAAAAGAAGTGTTTGTTGTTGTTGCCCGTTTAGAGGGAGCAAAATGCGATTTTCCTCCCTCTTCGCTTTTTTTTAAATTTTTTTCATTTCTGCCCCGCTAACAGGGAGCAAAATACGTTTTAGCAGTGCGTTCACGGAGCTGCGGAGACTGTAAAAAGTTGTATTCAAAAGTCGTATCTTTTTCGTATTTAGAATTTTATATATCGGCGTTTTACATAAATACTTTAATGCACATACTAAAAATCCATAAATTCATAAATATATACTTACTTGTGATAAATTATTTTCTATTTTTTATTTTCAATTTGGCTGAATGGTGCAGGCCAATGCCGTAGCATTCCTCGCAAACTCGTCGTGTGATCGAATTAAAAAAAAACTCGAACCCGCGAATTTCGTGAGCGCTCATTTCCTTGCCGTATTATTTTACACTTAATTTCCAAAATAAAACGTACTTCACGTAGTGTTATGAATTATTTCGTAGTGAATGAATGAAATCAAAAAGTGATTTAGGTGATGCAATGTATTGGGATCAACACCTCTGAGAATTCCAAAGGAATATTATGTAAGTACGTAATATGAATTGCACTGCCCTTTTTCATTTTATCGCAAATGTATTAAAAAACTTTGTTTGATACATGAGCGAAATTGTCATAAAATGTATTTTTTTCACATTTGTTAAAGTTTACCTATTATTATGAACGCAACGCATGCGAGCATGACAGAATATAAATACAATGAAGTAGTTAGAGATTCTTCAATATGGAAGCCATTTTCGTCTTCTACCTATGAATTTATGATAGGCGCGCGAAACACACGTTCTTTTTAACCTTGTTTGTTTCTAAATGTATTATTTTTTTGTTTTACTTAATTTAATGACAATGATGAACGAATGATCTTATGATTTTCTCATAGGAGGGGTGAAAAGCAGAGTGTACAACACGGTAGCAAACTTATTTATGACTTGGGTGACAAAGCTTGAATCCTTCGCTAGCTCAAGATTCCACGCTAGAATCCCTCGCTTACGCTCGGGATTCTATTCTGGAATCTTTTGCGTCGCTCTGGATTCAATCCGTCACCCGCGGTAAAATATACCATTTTGCTCCCTAGTCATACAATCTACTATTGTACCATCTTTTTTGTACCTTTATCATGTATGGTGTTCTATAAAGAATATTGTATTGATTATTATTTGTTACTATTACATTAGTCTGTAGTGTCCCACTATTAGGCAAAGGACTCCCAACCCATGAATCATCCCGGTTAGTAAAAGAAGAATATTGGTCAAAATCCGATCAATAGGTTTGGAGGAATACGTCGACAAACAAACGTACATACCTAGACCTAAAATGTTTTGTGTATTTACTTGGAAGCCCAAACAGATTATCATAGATGAAAAAATAATCGATTACGTACATACGTAACCTACGTAATTGATAACTTACATTTTTTGAAGTCGGTTAAAAGAGTGGAATCAAATTGGTAAATATATAATTGGTTTTGACTAGAGTAATGCACGAAATTTATTTATTATGATTACAGGAAAAAAAACACGCGCGTTGTGACTTGTGGGTCTACGCGGACTGGCGCAAGCTTACAAGCTCACCTATATCTTAAAATGGTGATTTTTCTTAAATCCGATTTCAATGAAGCAAAGGCAGAAAGTAATAAATACTAGAAATCCCTAATTAGTATTATCAATCTTAACCGCATCTTAAATCGATCCCTTTCGAAATCCAAGCATTCCGGCTAATAGCGGAAAGTTGGCAACACAAATTACGTAAGTAGGAGAAAATTAATAAGATGCGTATATTAAGCAATAAAAGACTCTGTTCGAATGTCATAAGGTGCTATATTAGTTGTGTCGTGCATAGTGCCATCTCTCGTCGAATAGCCGTACCGCGATTTTTTTGGTACGTCTGAGACATTAAAGAGACAGCGTTCCAAACTGAACTATTAGTGAATGGTAATTTAAACCTTACTTTCAACAGATAGGGCATCAATTTGCAGTAATTCATTTGATGACGTACTCTCATGTCACTTCAAGGCCAAATCAGCAGCAAGATAGCATAGTGTTGCAGTGTAGTGATTAGTGTACCGTAGTGTGAGTTTGGCGACAGCGGTTTTCATATTAAGATCGCAAGATGACATGTAGTTCATTCTTCCATGATCATTTATTTCACTTAGAAAATCTAAAATTTTCAAGTAAATTTGGATCCGCTAAGTTTTCACGCTTTCACGTGACAAGAGCCGGTGAGTAACTTCACTTCTGCTTAACAACACTCGCAGTCACTCGAAAAACGTGTAAACAAATTCGCATTCGTTTTTGTGAAGTAAATGACATTCGCTGAATTGGCTATGGGTGAAAAATGACAATGTGCTCGATTATTATTTTTTATGGATAGGAATAACGTTCCGTGTCAAGAGAAAAAATCTCAGTATTTTCCGTGTCGCAGATTTCGCGTAAAAAAAGAAATTTATTTTGTGTTATGACGATTTAAATAAAGGTGTTTTCTTGGTCCAAATATGCAGCACTACTTCTTAAAAAAAAGTGTTGACACTATTGACGGTGACAGTTCTTGCTTCATTCGTAATTCGTATGAATATAACCAAGAAGATTCTCAATGGCCGTCGCCCAAGATGGACGTTGACGTTTGTTGAGTCTCTCCAATTTTATTTTATTAATCATTTACACCGTACATACCTTTATTACCGAACAACTTGCAGGCCTGTGGCCCTTACTTTGATATTGGCGAAGTGTCCAAGACAGAAGCCATTAATTTATATAGAATAGAATAGAATATAACCAAAACGTAACCGTACGTGTTTTGCTATATTTTTGTAAAATAACTATTAATAAATTATTGAAGACCAGTTTTTGTTCATATATTTTATTTATGAACTCGACCGTACCTATTTGCTGTGAATGGCAAGAAGGGTGATATTTTTAGTACGAATTTCGGTTTAGATTTCCGACATTCGGGTTTTATAGTTTTTTTAATATTTTACTTGTTGTCTCCACCGGTCAACTCTCTGACACGCCCATTGCGTCCAAGAAAAATGTTAGTTATAAGTATTAAAGTTAAGATTTTTTTGTAATGTACCTATTCCTTTTGTTGTCACCAGGTTCTCAAAATTAAATGTGGAGAGATGCGATGTATGTACCTATACATATAGACACATTGTCACTGCACCGCGCCTGAATCTCAAAACTACTTTAGTAATAAACTGGTATTCGGACGGATTGCTTGTTTCATTCACTACACTGTTGCCTTGTCCACAGCAAAGACCCCTGTTATCATGTTCGGTGTATGACCGATATGTACTATTTAGTATTTATTGCTTAGAATATTCTAAGCAATAAATACTAAATAGTAATTAGACTTTGCTTATCATATCCGCAGTATGTGTAGTTACTGCTGATAACGAAACCTGCTGGTAATGAATACCGAACAGTAAGTAGACTTTACTCATCATAACCGCAGTATGTGT
This sequence comes from Aethes cnicana, assembly GCA_963971205.1. NCBI lineage: Eukaryota > Metazoa > Arthropoda > Insecta > Lepidoptera > Tortricidae > Aethes > Aethes cnicana. The sequence continues at coordinate 17,084,413 of OZ020272.1, forward strand.
GGTCACTGTATTTATCATTAGCAATAAGAAAGCGTTAACAGTTGAAAAGCCGCCGCAAGTACACTTACTGCTATTATGGTAAGGAACGATATTTGAAAATTAGACTTACTGCATACTTACTACTTATGCTTATTCACATTTATGGGTTCCCGCCAGGAACTTCCCGGTGTGGTATCAAAATGGCGGTAAAACCCTCTTGTAGAAATCGTCGCGCTGATTCCGAATATATGGTTAACTCAGTTTTGGCAAAAATCATACTTAATGTGAATATAGTTAGCGTGACAGAACACTGGTCATATATAGGCAAATTTTTATCCCGAAAAAATGCGGGAATGCTATTAAGGAATTCCACGCGGGACGAAGTCGCGGGCTGAAGCTAGTACCTACCTAATAAGATAAATGCCTACTTTGTGTCAATGGCTCCTAACACAGAATATCCTTATCTCGTTATTTTACTTACTCGTACTGCGTGACATACCCCCGCTGTACTTAGGTATTGTATTTAGATTGACCATTTGACCCTTACAAACGAAAGAGTAATTTTATAACTATGCCTAATTCGTTCCTGTTCCTGTAGTTTGATCAAATACACAGGTAAGTCATTCCATGTAATGTAATCGAATACCATATCTCAGCTGGTTATCGAAGTACTTACTTACGATAAGAGTTGTTATTCATAAGTATTATGTAGGTACCCAGTGTCATAAGAACTGAAGTAAGTATAAATCTGCAGTTTACAGAGTGACTTGTTGTTTATTAAAATTATTTACGAGAACACTTATCTAGACACGCGGCAGCGTGTCAAGCCAAGTACAAGCTAACAGAACTGGCAAGCAGCACCCTGTGTAATATTACACGAACCATTTGGAGCCACTTTTGTCCCCATCATCATTCCAAAACTATTTCTCATAAACATGTTAAATTTGGCTCATATATATTAAAACTTGCGAGATACATTTGTGCTCCAAATTTCATAAACAGTCCTCAAACGGTTATTGCAATTGAGTAGTTGGCAGAGAAAATACCTTTGCCTTTGACTGTAGATATACCTATAATATTTTAAAAATGTATCTAGAAACAATGCTAGGTTTTCTGCAAAATTGTGTTAAAAAACGTCATATTAAACGCCTTTTTTTACATTGATTGTTTCACTGTCATTACTTATCAATGGTGTTAATGTCATTGTAAGGCCAATTGCCAGTGGGTAGTTATCGATTAGAATAATAATAGCTGCTTTCGAACTATGGAAACGTTCGCGCGCTCAATACAACTTGTCAATAACGGCTCGTGCATGGCCCGTAGTACAAAATTCGATCGCGTACCACTTCAGCGCCACCGTCCTTGAGAGCAAATACGATCGTGCATCGCGCTCGCACCGCCCCATAGATCCATGTCATAATATTTTAGTATTGTCATCCGATTTACACATGCATGCAAAATTTCAGCTCAATCGGTAACCGGGAAGTGGATCAAATTTAACTTACAAGATTTGATTGCAGACAAACAAGGAAACAAACATCGAGACAGGTGAAACTAAATAAAAACTTTTAATAACAATAGATAGATGAAATACTGATCGTGTAACCCATTCAAAGTGGTAGGTCAAGTATTCTGATAATACTTGCTGTTCATTTATTACAACCTACGTTTTATTACCGCATAAGTGTTCCTCGCAGCATATATTTCCTTCAGGGACGTATATTTGGTTATGTTTATAAGCACTGCCACGCATTTCTAGCAAAACCTTTTTGAGATTTTCTATTGAATGGGGAGCTAAACTGTTCTCACTGCAGACTGCGCATTAAGCGGTTGTATCAAAGAGTTAACAAGTATGTAGGTACGACTCATAGAGGCAATAAGTACATCTTTATGAGTAGTTTCAATTTACAAAAATTTTATTTAAAGATGTAAGCCCCAAGGTTGTTTTGTTCATAATTTATAGTTATACTTGTTACGGTCCCTTTTCGTCAAAATAGGAATATCTTTAGGAAAAAAGCAAGCCGCTTTGCACAGTGATAGTAGGGATCGAAATAAGCGATTTGATCCGAGGCAACCTCGGATTCATCCCTTAGGAACAGAGATGGCGCCACCTGTTCAAAATGTTATTTAAAAATATAGGTACTAAAACCTGAACGGGTTGTCCGATTTTAACGATTAAGATGTCAATCGAAAAGAAATGAATTATTTTATGATAAAAATAATAATGCAGTGGTAAAAAAATATAATAAACTAGCTTCTGCCCGCGACTTCGCCCGCGTGGAATTTGGTTATCGCGTTCCCGCGTGCTAACTATGCGTTTTTCCGGGATTAAAAGTACCCCATGTCCTTTCCCGGGACTCCAACTATCTCCATGCCAAATTTCAACTCAATCGTTCCAGCTGTTTTAGCGTGAAGAGGTAACAGACAGACAGACAGACAGACAGTTACTTTCGCATTTATAATATTAGTATGGATACCAGACAAACCTTTGTAATTTTATATATCTAAGTTATCTATCAACGCACAGCCCAAACCACTGGACGGACCGGGCTGAAATTTGGCATGCAGGTAGATGTTATGACGTAGGCATCCGCTAAGAAAGGATTTCCCGAAATTCCCACAGGAACGGGAAAAAACGGGATTTTTCATTTTAATATTTCTGCGCATACGAAGTTGCGGGGAAAAGCTAGTTTATTATATTGCGCAATTCATTGAGCACTTATTACAAAAAACTGCTCATCAATATCTTATATAGTTCCGAAGTTATTAAACAATACCTACACAGTGCCAGTGCGGTACTGCTGCTGCCGCCATGCGTGCAATACCCGGTGGGGATTAGGGACTCTACTTTGCACGTTACAGTGCAAAACATGCAAAGGTCAATGCGAAAGTAAAATACAGATTCAGAAATCCTAGTGATCATAGTAATGCTATATTTCATCATCGTCAGCGTGCATCAGTGCACTGCTGGACATAGGCTTCTCCCATTGATCGTCACTTAGCTCGGTCTTCAGCTATTGGCTTCCAGTTTTTGCCACCAACTCTGCGTAAGTTATCGCTCCATCTAGCCACAGGGCGTCCTACGCTTCTTTTGCCGATTCGTGGTCTCCACTTGAGAACTCGTCTGCTCCAGGCAGCGTTCGTCAGTCCTTCGGCAAAGGTGACCGGACCATGCCACTTTAGCTTGCTAATTCTTTGGGCTGTGTCGGTAACTTTGGTTCTCTCCCGAATTACTTCGTTCCAGATTCGATCCCTTAGCGATAAACCAAGCATAGCCCTTTCCATAGCTCGCTGAGCAACCTTTAGTTGGTGGACTAGACGGACCGTGAGTGTCCACTTTTCAGCTCCATATGTCATTTCCGGTAGGACGCACTGATTGAAGACTTTAGTCTTCAAGCTTTGTGGTATTGGCGCTGAGAAGACTCGCCGAAGTTTCCCAAATGCTGCCCAGCCCATTCGAATTCTTCTCTTGATTTCTCTTTCGAAGTTGATTTTCCCTAGGTAGGCATATTCCGAAACAACCTCAAGAGAGATCCCATCTACGGAGACCGGTCCCGGATCAAGGTGCTCGTTGAACATGACCTTGGTTTTAACCAAGTTCATCCGGAGACCAATGCGCTGGAAGGAATGAACTAGGTCGTCCAATATCTGTTGTAAATCCTGCAGCGTTTCAGACATAACATATGCTATATTTCGTAGCGATTTCATTTTCAGGAAGACCAGCGTTGAAGAGGAAGAATGAATAAGATAAAGCCACTACCGCCACCACAACAGCCTATTTACGGCCTACTGCTGGGCACAGACCTCCTCTCATCACGTAAGGGTTTGGGCCATAGTACAGTCCCCACGCGGGCCCAGTGGGGATTGGGGACTTCACATACATCCTTCGCAGAGATGCGTACAGGTTTCCTCAGGATGTTTTCCTTCACAGAAAAGCTGAGTTGTACATTCAAATTTAATTTCGCATATAAGTAAACTTAGAGGTGGAGGAGCTTAGAGATTCGAAATTCCGACCCTCTGCATGCGAGGCGGAGGTTGAACCACTAGGCCACCGCAGCTTAAATAAGATACCTAATAAAAATACTAAATTAATTATTTGACAAATACAACGTACCATTATCCCATATAGCTAATTTTGAACAAAAAGGGCCTTGATCAGTGAGCACTTCGGGCAGGCAAGGTAAGGTATCGAAATTGCACGTATGGCGGCAGCACCGCACTGGCACCGTGTAGTGTATTGGTTAATAACTTCGGAACTATATAAGATATTGATGTACGGTTTTTTGTAATAAGTGCTCAAAGAATTGCGCGGTATAATGTACAACATTCATACATTTTTTTCATAAAAATACAAAAAAAAAAACGTTTTTTTTTTTCAATAATGAAGGTTATTCTGGTATCCAAATCTCTATCTGGTATAAATGCGAAAGTAACTCTGTCTGTCTGTCTGTCTATCTGTCTGTCTGTCTGTCTGTTACCTCTTCACGCTTCAACCGCTGGACCGATTGAGATGAAATTTGGCATGGAGATAGTTGGAGTCCCGGGAAAGGACATAGGCTACTTTTTATCCCGGAAAAGCGTATAGTTCCCGCAGGAGTGCGATAACCGAATTCTACGCGGGCGAAGTCGCGGGCAGAAGCTATTTATTATATTTGTCTACCACTTCATTATTTTTTTATGATAAAATAATTCATTTCCTTTCGATTGACATCTTAATCGACAAATCAGTCAACTCGTTCAGGTTTTAAAAAAATTAAGTAAAATTTTGAACAACGCCATCTCTGTTTTTAAGGGACGAATCAGAGGTTGCCTCGGATCATATCGCTTATTTTGGTCCCTACTATCACGGTGCAAATGACTAAAAAAGTGCCCATAATTTTATCCGAGGTTTCTTTGTCTATATCTCTCGCTGTATGCTATGTTGGTTTTGGATCTTGTAATAGCCAGTTTGTCAGTGTGCCTTCGTGTACACGTGTTGGTGTTGCACTTGAACAGGTCTTTGAGTTCTAGACACTCATAGAAGCCTTTGATTATTTTAAAAATCTCAATCAAAGCACCCGCATATGAGGATATCCGCAGTAGAACTAGGGTCACCGACATAGCCCGAAGAATTGCGAGCCTTAAGTGGCAGTGGGCGGGGCACATTGCTCGCAGGACTGATGGCCGATGGGGCCGGAAAGTTCTCGAGTGGCGCCCGCGAACCGGGAGACGAGCTGTCGGTAGGCCTCCAACAAGATGGAGCGACGACCTCGTGAAGGTTACGGGAAACCGGTGGAAGCAAGTAGCACAGGACCGGTCTGAGTGGCGAGCCTTGGGGGAGGCCTATGTCCAGCAGTGGACGTCTTTCGGCTGAAATGATGATGATGATGATGATGATGAATCAAAGCACCTCTTTTTCTCCTTTTCTCTAAAGTTGTTAGTCTTAGGTTTTTTAGCCTCTCTTCATAGCTAAGATGTTTCAGTTGTTGTGGTATTTAAATGAACCTACGCTGAACCTTCTCTATCATTTATCTTTTTTGAAGTATGGGTTCCAAATTTGGAATCCATATTCTAGGATTGCCCGGATGTAGGTTTTGTAAAATTTCAGCATTAATTCAAGAGTGAGTTTTGTAAAAGCCTTTCTGACTTTTTAGATTTTACTGATGGTTTGTTGTACTTTATGTAAGTTTGCACCCTGAGTAGAAATTAAGCCAGCGCCGCAAAATTAGTAAATCTGAATAGTCTTGAATTACACATTTCCCACAGTTTTCATTAAAATGGGTTATGTACCAGAATGATCTTTCAATACAATACAATACAATAATTTATTCATAACACCAAGTTATAAGTCAATATATGTACATTTAAAATTTCGTAATATAAATTTAAATCAATACTACCTTAGTAGTTATACAATACTGAATCGCTACTAATTATTCATCCATTAATATGTATAATAATATGTAATAATATAATCGCTAAATTAATGGCATCTCGTAGAACTCCTTTAGGGTATAAAAGGTATGCTCGAGAAGCCATTTGCGTAATTTCGTTTTGAATGCCACTGTGGAAGTTGCAGATACTTTTATATCGTTCGGCAGCCGATTGTACACGGATGGACCCATTACATATACAGCCCTCTCGGACTTGCGAAGTTTATGATCGGGCGTGACAAGCCGGTGTGCGCATTTGTTACTGCGCAACGGTACAGATGTGTTTACCCCACTTTTCTGAAAGATGTGCAAGTTGCTATGCGTGAAGAGGGCGACCTGATACACGAGCTCACATGCGAGAGGCATGATGTTCAGCTCTTTAAACAGCTCCCTACACGAAACATCATCAGATGCACCCACGATGGCCCTCACCGCCCTTTTCTGCATGCTAAAGACTCGATCGACATCCGCGGCCCGTGCCCACAGTTCCACACCGTATGTGAGTACACTGTGGACAGTTGCGAAATAGCACGATACTACCACACTGCGAGACGCGGTGCCGGCCAGTCGTCGTAGTGCAAAGCATGAGCGGCCTAATCTGGAGCAAACTCCATCAATGTGGGTGCTCCAGGTCAGGCCGCTGTCGATATGGAAGCCCAGCAGTTTGGTTGTGTGAGCCATTTGTAATGGAGTATCACCGGCGGTGACCTTACAGGCTGGAGGTGTTGTCCCGTTGAGGTGAAATGCCATAAAGCAGGTTTTTTCTTTGTTCAAGGCTAGGCCGTTGAATCGGAACCACTGCTCGAGCTTTCGAACGACAGAGTTTAACTTCACCTCCAGCTCGCCCGCCGTCGGCGCAGTGATTATTGCAGCCACGTCATCGGCATACATGTATGTCTCTGCATCAGTCACGGCTTCGGGCAGGTCGTTGAGCAACAAGCTAAAAAGCGTATTGGACAGGCATGAGCCTTGTGGTACGCCCATCTCATTGACGATTTCGGTGGATTTGACTTGCCCGTGCTTGCCAAACACAGTCTGCGATCGATTTGTCATGAAGGAAATCAACAGAGATAAGGCTGGACCGCGTATACCATAGAACTCCAGTTTATTGGCTATGAGTTGGTGGTCGGCGGTGTCAAACGCGCGCGAGAGGTCGCAGCATAGCAGCGCCACGTGCAGCCCGGCCTCGCGCGCGCTCAGCACCCCCCACACAACCTCCCGCACGAGGCCCGTGGTGGAACGCCCAGTCCTATATGCGTACTGTCTTTCCGACAACGTATTACTCACTCCGATGAAATCTAAAAACCTTCTGTTAAGACCCACTTCCAAAATTTTACTAATGGCAGGAACGAGAGATATTGGTCTGTAGGATTTCATCTCTGACTTTTTACCTTTCCTTGTATAGAGGAGCTATTTTTACTCTTTTTAAAGGTACCGGGTATACGCCTTCTTTTATACATCTGTTGAACAAATGGGTAATAACGGGGGCAATGGATAGGACAATAGTGCGCAGTAGGGCGGATGAAATGCCGTATATGTCGGTACTATTTTTCGATGCAATGTTTTTAGTTACAATTTGAACTATTTCATCTGGGAAAAAGGGACATACTCGGAGCGACGAATCGCGCGCAGATTTGTCTGTGCCGAGGGCGTCGCACGCGCCCGTGGGGTCAGCTGGCGGTGCGCCGCACCTGCTGGCAGCCGTCGCGAACTCATAATTAAGTGCATCGACTAACTGCTGCTTTGAACCGTATTCTGTACCGTCTTCATCCCGCAGAATATCTGTGTAATCAAGTCTATCTCGGTTACGTCGTCCGAGTTCTGTACTTATAATATCCCACATACATTTCCCCTTATTTGGATGGTCGCGAAGCCTATTGGAATAATAAGAGGTACGTTTTTCATTCATCAAATTATTATATTTGATAGAAAACCTTTCGATGATATTCGCGAGATCGGTGTTTTCAGGGAAGGTTTTTTTTAGAAGGATCATATCGAAAAGCAGGTTTTTAGTGTTTTGGATCTCATTATCCACCCAAGTACTGTGTTTAGTAGTTGAAGGTATTTTTTTAATTGGAAAACATGTTTCAAATTTATTGACTACTATAGCCAGAAAGGCTTTAGCAAACGCGCAGCAGTTGTCGGATGACCGCTCCGCCACCGCAGTCCAGTCGACAGATTGGAGAGCGTTTCCAAAATTAATTTTATTCGCATTAGTCATAAGCCGTCCGGCTATCCACGGCGACTACGGCTCGATGTCGCGCGACACGGTGACGCGCTGCGCGGAGTGGTCGCTGAGGTTCGTCGCTACGCCGGCGACGCCCGTGACGCGCTCCGATTGGAGGTTCGTGTATACGTGATCCAGTAGGGTTCCGGACGTTCCCTCAACCCTCGTGGCGAAGTTTACCAACTGACAAAAATTATTTCTACATAAAACGTCGAGAAGTTCTTTCTGACACGTGGAGGGTTTTAATAAATTTATATTAATATCTCCCATTATAATTGCGTTAAACCCTTCATTAGATATCTTAGTAAGCAGTTTTTCAAATAAATTAAGATAGGCTAGGTCGTTAGTTTGATTGGAATGATATATTCCGACCACCAAAAGGTTTTCCGCAACCAGTTGCACGGCGCAAACGTCAAATATTTGCTCGTGAGATAAATCGCAATAGTCCTGTTTATTAATTGCTTTAATGCCCTTGCGAACGTATATGCAACTTCCACCGTGGAGGACGGTTGGTCTACAAAAATCAGATATAAGGTCAAAGTTGTTTAGAGTGACAGATACTAATTCGTGACTTTTTAGCCAATGTTCCGTTATCACTAGTACGTCGCAGGATAAGTCTTTTGTTAACAGTACCTCCAGCAACTTCGTCTTGTTCGTCAGGCACCTGATGTTTTGGTGGCACAACGTAAGGTGGGTGTCAGTGGGCGAGACGTGCGGGGCCGCGGCGGCGGACGCTGCGTCGGGACGCCGGGGAGGACGCGCCTCGCGCGCGTCCGTCGCTGTGTCGAAACCACTCGCTGATTTCGGTTCCGAGCGGCCAATTTTCGGCTGCCATAAAAAAGTTGAACAAGCTGCATGGGACTGTAATTGAGAACGACGAGTAATGTTCGTGGTTTAGTTTTAGTTTGTCAATGCGATAATCGCCGGGATTCTTTTTGTTCATATAGGTTTTTAAAGACTCTGGAGTTGTTTCAGGCTTGAAAAAACAAGCGTGTATTTTTCGCACTCGCTCAACGGTCTGAAGCTCGTTATCAGTAGAGCCTTTTCCGGTAATAACAGTACGCCGCGGAGGGCGTTTCGATTTGTAAGTGGCGACCTGCCACCCTTCTTTTTCATGCGTCTTATCATCGTCATTCGTGTTATCAGAGGAGGGAGGACAGCCTCAACCTTGTGAAACTTTCTTGAAATAGCTTTTAGTATATTCCAAAATATGGCACTCTAAAATTGTACTTACAAGTAATATTTAACCGTTCCGTGAACAACTCTGGAGATGCACACTGAACAAAACCATCTGACAATGAAGTCTAACGAATTCAGCACGTCAGAGGAATTAAGCCCACTCTTTCCATCTATAACTCGACCGCACTATCAGTATTTTCAAGTCAGGAGACGTCCATTGCTTGTTTCGAGAAAAGTCTGAATAAAGTACGTCTAACGTTGTCTTGAAAACACTATATATAAATTTATCCCGCAAAAACGCTTAGTTCCCACGGGAACGCTACACCCGAATTTTACGCCGACGAAGTCGCGGGCAAAAGCTAGTATATAGATAAAAAACCAATAACGCAAAGTGTGACATAGTAGGTTTTACAATGGCAGTGGATAATCTGCAGTGATAACACTACCGACTGTTCATAGTAGTAGGTATGATTTCATTCCACAAGGGTCTGCAAGGATAATAATACAGAACGGAGCTACTCCAATTGAGAAGGATTTGCAGTGAGAACAGTTAACACGACAGACAGGAGGCATCTGATTTATCGATAGAAATATACACTACACGTGGGAACAATGGTATAAATTTTCGTTTTTTTTATTGTTTGTGACTTAACCTACATAATTAGTTATATTTCATGTTTACTTATAAGGTTTTTTTTTTCAAAAATGATATGTAATGTTGCCAAATCATCGCTAAAAAGGATAAGTACAGTAAGTAGAACGTACCGAAGACTTATTGGAAGTGTCCAGTAAAACGCGAGATTTTAGGAATCGATATTTGTCCAATACGAGGGTTATGCCAAAAAAAATGGATAAGTACTCACAAATTATAATGTTATTTTTTTATTGTTAATATCTATCTTTTCAAAATATTCATATTGAATAATACATGTAATACAGTTTTCCATGCCTTTCTGAGCATGAACACGAACATTTCCGAGCATGTTTGAGAAAAGAATGTTTTCTCAAACATGCTCGGAAATGTTCGTGTTACTTTCAAAAAAAGAAGACGCGAGGCTGTCCATTGCCGGCCTTGGCCAGCAAAAACATTATTGTCGTGTGTGTTTTTTTTTAATTCGCTTGCTATTTGAGACACCTCTAGAAACTGACAAATCCATGGAGGTAATAAGTACAACTTCCATGGCCAAATCATCCACGATCATGGAAGTTGTAAATACTGATGTGGGGTAAGTGCGCCTAAATTTATTTCGCCCCTATACCTTGTAAACAGCCAACTACTAGTTGAGTAATATTTATAGGTTTCGATATATTTATGTTAGGCGCACTTACCCCATCCTGGCGCACTTGCCCCGAAACTGAAAAATCCATGGAGGTAATAAGTACAACTTCCATGGCCAAATCATCCACGATCATGGAAGTAGTAAATACTGATGTGGGGTAAGTGCGCCTAAATTTATTTCGCCCCTATGCCTTGTTAACAGCCAACTACTAGTTGAGTAATATTTATAGGTTTCGATATATTTATGTTAGGCGCAGTTACCCCATCCTGGCGCACTTGCCCCGAAACTGACAAATCCATGGAGGTAATAAGTACAACTTCCATGGCCAAATCATCCACGATCATGGAAGTAGTAAATACTGATGTGGGGTAAGTGCGCCTAAATTTATTTCGCCCCTATGCCTTGTAAACAGCCAACTACTAGTTAGTAATATTTATAGGTTTCGATATAGGTATTTATGTTAGGCGCACTTACCCCATCCTGGCGCACTTGCCCCGACTGACCTTACGTATTTCCTCGCTGTTTGAGAAAAGCATTATATACCTCGGCCGCAATTGCGATTGCCGGACTCGTACTAATAGATCGTTCTAACTGACTCGTCCGGCAATGCGCTACTTGGCGGCCTCTGCAATAATGTACTATTAAAATAAAAAGAGACGTTCACCTTTTAGCCCATCCTCCGTCTTGAGGACTGTTTTGCCGATCCACTATGTAAGTAAATAGTTCAACTTTTTTGTTTCAGAGTAAATTATTTGCTTCCAAGATTACCAATTTTGATAGCGAGGCCCTGACCGTCCACAATGAGTACAGACGTGAGCACGGTGTTCCTGGTCTTGTTCTTAATAAGGAAATAAGCAAAATAAGCCAAACATGGGCTGAAGATCTTGCAAAGAATGATTGCATGCAATATAGCCTTCATGAAAAATACGGAGAGAGCGTTTACTGCGGTTGGTCACACGACCCTTCCTCCAAAATTAGTGCCCGGGACTGCGTTGATAAATGGTACAGTGAAATAAACGATTACTCATTTGGTAGAGAGCCGGAGGTATTGACGTGCGGTCATTTTACACAGATTGTTTGGAAGAACACTAAAGAATTGGGATTAGGTAGTGCGAGAAGCAAATCTGGAAAACTCTACATTGTTGCTAATTATTTCCCCCCGGGTAATATCAGCAATCAATTTGTGAACAATGTTTTACCGCCTGGTGCTTTACAGTTTAAGTCGAGCTTCAATCGGGCAGTAAATCCAACGCAACAGGATTTACCACCACCTTCCTCTAAACAAAGAAACAGCAAAAACTTGGGGGATATTGCATCAGATTTAGTCAGCAAATTGAAAACTTCATCTGTATCCGCTTCCGGTGATCAATTTAAAGAAGAATTTTTATCAGCTCATAATATATATAGGAAAAACCATGGTGTCCCCCCATTAGAATTAAGTAAAAAACTTTCTAAATATGCAGAAGATTGGGCCAAAGTATTGGTTAAAAACGGTCGAATGGAACATAGAGATCAACAAGAATACGGTGAGAATATATTTTATGCTTGGTCTTCAGATCCTAACTATGTAGTATCCGGGAAAGATCCCGTTCAAAAATGGTATGACGAAATAAAAGATCATAATTTTGGCAGAGAACCCAGCAACTTGGGCTCAGGTCACTTTACACAAGTCATTTGGGAAGACAGCAGGGAAGTCGGAGTGGGGATGGCGCGGTCGAAGGATGGACACATTTACGTTGTTGCTAATTACAATCCACCTGGCAATATTATGGGCAGCTTTGCCAAAAAAGTTCGCCCCCCGCTTTAAATAAATGTAGGGGCTCGTCGTCAAAAAGTTCTTCAAATAAAATAACGTTATATTCGCACTCGTATTTACAACCGAATTAATAAAATAAATACATCACCCGACCGGTCCAGTTCCCAGACAAATCTGTCTCCCGTGCATTCACTCATTCAACCATTCCATCTCTTGTACACCTCACTCATTCAACACCTTCTTTCTTACCATAAATACTCATCTAAAAGGAATCTTGTTGGAAAATCAAAAAAAAGCTATAAATGTTTGCATAAAAGTTTCTAGAACTGCCCCTCTGAACAAAAGTTGACTGTGTGTTGAAATTCCACTGTGTATGAAACCTACAATATCTATAGATATTTAAGGATTGTCACTTGCTATTTTTGTTGTTTCTTTACATGATGTAAATGTGTAATTTGTAATCGTCAGGTACAAGGTGATCGTGTGTAGTTAGGTAGTACTGTATCGGTTGGAGCATTAGAAAAAGGTGCCGGCTGAAAAACAGCGCTGCACGAGTCCACCCCGCGTGGGTCATGCAGCACCGCTGATGCCGGGTCCTATTGCCACAATTTTTTTTACATTATGTTAGTGTTATTTTTAGTGTTAATATAGTAGTCAGTAATTTTTCTTTTTTTATGTATTTTATTTTGTGGTAATAAACGATTTTTCTTTCTTTCTTTCTTTCTATTGTACAATAAAAAGATTCTATATCCCGGCCATTCCTAAAATTCAGGCTGCCCTCAGACTGCAACGCTACCTGATTAAAGTCCTGACCTTTGTAAATAATAATAAATGAAACTTTTGACTCTACCATTTAACAATAAATAAAATAAAAGCTCTATTTGACTGAACTGACGACCGAAGCGCCCCCACCCACCCGATTTCTTTGGAACTATAAAAGACTAGCTTCTTCCAGCGACTTCGCCCGCGTGGGATTCGGTTATCGCGCTCCCGCGGGAACTATGCGTTTTTCCGGGATTAAAAGTAGCCTATGTCCTTTCCCGGGACCCTAACTATTTGCATACCAAAATTTATCGCAATCGGTCCAGCGGTTGAAGCGTGAAGAAGTAACAGACAGACAGTTACTTTCGCATTTATAATATTAGTATGGATTGCGCTCTTTAACTTCAACCCTCCATACGCCGGCCATTTGGCGCGCTGTGATATCCAGTGTTACCAGGGCCTGTGTCAACACACAGCTTGTTAACTTCGTCATGCAGCACAGATTACGCAAGCGTTTGCCCGAGGAACTTCACATTTCACAATAGAACGTTATAGTAGGGGACTCGTCATAAATGACATCTAACTAAGAGACGGGGAGCTCTTTCATCCCTTCGTAAAACCACTTTTAAACCAAGTTCGATTTGACGGAAAGGAACTGTCACCTATGATGAGTTCCTCTTACCATAGAGTCATATTCATGTGTAGAGCACCTCTAAATTTATTTATGTGCGAAATTCAATTTGAATTTACCACTGAGCTTTTCGGTGAAGGAAAACATCGTGAGGAAACCTGCACTCATCTGCGAAGTAATTCAAAGATGTGTGTGAAGTCCCCAATCCGCACTTGGCCCGCGTGGGGACTATAGCCCAACCCTTTCGCGATGAGAGGAAGCCTGTGCCCAGCAGTGGGATGCAAATAGGCTGAAGTAGTAGTAGTACTAATATCCATACCTACTATTATTATAAATGCGAATGTAACTCTTGTCTGTCTGACTGTCTGTTACCACTGGACCGATTTGGATGAAATTTGGTATGGAGATAGTTTGAGACCCTTTGAATAACATATGGTACTTTTTATCCCGATATTTCAAGAGGAACGGGTTTTCTACGGGTCAAACCAGTTTTTTTCAATACTTCGAAAACTATAACCATCTATATGTATGTATCACAAGTGTAGTTCATTCTTTCATGATATGTTATCATCGATTCATCGGGTACCTACGCAGATTATAAGTCTACGTGGGACGAAGTCGCGGGCAACGGCTAGTTAAAATCCATTGACGAAGATAAGTACCATCTTTGAAGTACAATTATAAATTATTTTCTATAAAAAAAATGATTAAGTTGTATGTAACATTAAATTTCATATCATACTTAATTATCAGAACATATAGACTTATCGTCTAATCACGTGATAATGAGCTCCAAGGCACGTAAACATCCATCTCCTGTTACGTGAGCTCACTGAAGGCAGCCAGACACTCACACAGACCGAGCGCGACCGCACCCCGTTTGCGGGGGGTATCGTCATGAATGAAAATTATACGTCCTTCTTCCCTAGTATAGGCGAAAATGGCTATATTTAGATAGTATTTCGTTGTTGAAAACCAGGCTTGCCCTTTCTTAGAATGCCGTATAACAGTAAATACGTTTTTTTAGAGTAGTAATCATAGTAATAGTAATAATGTGCAATGCTAGGCTTAAACGCCGTATAATAATACATTCTATACGTGTTTTTAGGTAAGAAAAGTCACTTACGCTCTTTTACCTTAGCACTTTGTTCAAAATTAAAACGAAAAGCTTGGCTTAAAGGCGGTATAGGTGAAAAACTTAAGTAAGTCACCTGTTGTATGTGTGAGTAATGTGTGCGAATAGACATTCTATTTTTGAAATTGTAATATATCGTATGGTTTGCAAACTCATTATTTACTTATCTTTCAAGTTTGATTATTCCTGTCCATTTATGATTCTATTGTCACGATAAGATATAAATAGTTGTCAATGTCAAGTAATTGTCTTCGTATTGTTTGCGTCGTTCATGAATAAACAATACAGTTTACCACAGAAGCAAATTGTAAAACATCGATATTGTATTCAGCTTGGTAAATTAATATGGCACCATTTCCTGAAATTGGTAGAGGACGACCACTGCATGTTCAAACGAAAAGAGTTTTGTGTAATATGTACAAACATTTCCAAGAGGTTTGCAATAAAGACTTAAATTGTTTATCAACACCAAAACAATTGGTCATTAAAATATCTGGTGTACCGAAAAAACTGGTTCTCAACACATTAAAATAATTTGAAAGTATGCATTTAAATCGAAAATTTAAAAGACCCATAAAGAAATGTAACCGAAAGTCACGCATTACTGTTGACGAATTCGATCGAGAAGTGATAAGGAGAACAATTCATAATTTTCATATCACCAATAAAGAGACACCCACGTTAACACTGGTCCTTGAAAAACTAAAAGATGATATTGATTATCGAGGCAGCATTACTACATTAAGGAAACACGTGTCTTTATTGGGGTTCAAATGGCAGAAAACTGAAGACAACAGGAGACTCCTGATGGAAAAACATGTAATCCGCAATTTACGTATCAATTTTCTGTGCGAAATTAACGAATACCGTGCACAAGGGCGGCCGATCGTATTCACTGACGAGACATACATTGACACATCACATTCCATATAAAAATCATGGTCTAATGGAAGTACTAACGGTATGAAGCAGCCAGTTTCAAAGGGTAAACGTCTCGTAATAGTCCATTCAGGCGGAATGGAGGGATTCATTCATAACGCCTTAATATATGAAGCCCATAAAAGAACCGGTGACTATCATGATAACATGAATTTCGACAATTATTCCAAATGGATTAAAACTCAATTAATAGCAAATCTAAAACCAAACAGTGTTGTCGTTTTGGATAATGCAGGTTACCATAATTCGCTTCAAAATCCGGCACCGAATACGAACTCGCGAAAGCAAGCCATGATGGATTGGCTCACTCAGCGAAATATTGACCATTCACCTACTATGTAAAAGACACAACACAACTATACGATCTTGTTTGTACTCATAAATAAGCAAAGATTCGTGGAATACAAAATTGATACAATTTTAAGTCAACACGGACATTGATATATTAGCAAGGAAATACCAAAATAACTTGGCTTTTATTAACTAGAAGATTGCTAATAGTTTAAATACATTGACAAGTAAATTAGACATGACAATACGTATGCTGAAGATCATAGACAACTTTAGAAGGTACAAAGGAGATTATATGTCATTCTCCCCCTCTATGGTGTCTTCGCCGAGTACGTAGTCGTTCAGATGTTGCGGCAGTCTTCTAGACCTTGTAGACCTTCGAAAAACCTGTGTAGGCCGGTTATCTTGTGGCGGAGTAGCAAAGACCTCCGCTTCATTAGTAGGGCTTCTATTATTATTTTCTCGGTCTACTTCCAATAAAGAATTCTCAAACTGCTCGTCAACAGCTGTGTTGTCAGGAGGTCTTCTTCATCCAACGCAGGGAGTGGCGCTAAGTGTCTGTTAGATACCGTAGACTCCTGTCCATTACGTCGCCGTACGTACGAGTAGTCGGGATTACTGTGAAGTAGCTCGACTTCTTCTACGTAAGGATCTGTTTTCGACCGAACAAATTTCTTAAGTAGAATCGGCCCCGGTACGAGCCAGGACGGAAGTGATTCACCAACCGGAGTTCTACGAGTGAAATTGAATAGCTTCTCGTGAGGAGTAGCGTTTATCGAAGTGCATAATAGTGATCGCACACAATGGAGAGAGAGTTTCAGAACTTGTTCCCAGTTTTCAATGGGCAGGTTCTTCGATTTAAGAGAGAGCTGTATCGTCCGCCAGAGTCCGCGTTCCATTCAGTTTTTCTACCTGCCCGTTGCCCTGGGGGTTGTATGGAGTGGTGCGAGAAGTAGCGATGTTACAATTTTTTAGGAAAGTTTGTATTTCTTCCGACATGAAGGAGGATCCTTTGTCACTGTGTATGTATAAAGGCAGTCCATATTCGAAGAAAAGTTCTCGGAGACATTTGATGACAGTTGCAGAAGACGTATCAGGGCATGGGAATGCGAATGGATAGCGAGAAAATTCGTCGATTATTGTAAGAATATATTTGTTATTCGTATTCGAAGGTAGGGGCCCTTTGAAATCTATATTCAATCTTTCGAAGGGCGATAAAGCTTTAATCAAAGTTCCTTTTGATTTAGCGAAGCGTGGTTTGATTTCCGCGCAGACGCGACACGAAGCAGTCATCTGTTTGATATCTTCTAGTGAGTAAGGTAAATTTTTCAGTTTGATCCAGTGATACATTCTAGTAATTCCAGGATGAGAAAGAGCATCATGTAGCTCGTACAGTTTACTGTGGTTCATGAAGGCACAAACTCTGGAAAGGGCGTCTGCGGCAGTATTTTCTACTCCGGGTCTGTAAATAATGTCGTACTTATAACACGACAATTCTAGCCTCCACCTTTCAATTTTGTCATTCTTTATCTTGCTCGTATGATTTTGATTGAAAATGTAACTAACGGATTTCTGATCGGAATGAGTTAATGAGATAATGGCGCCATTTTCTAAGACTCTCGACAATAGCACAAGCTTCTTTTTCGACAGATGCGTGTCTTCGTTCGCTGTCTGACAGAGTTCTTGAGAAGAAAGCCACTGGGCGACCCTTTTGAGAGAGTGTTGCAGCTACAGCAAAATCTGACGCGTCAGTCTCTACCGTTAAGGTTTCTTTGTCGTCAATAGCTACCAAAGCTGCCTTTTTGATGTCCGTTTTAAGGTGTTGAAAGCTACGCTGGGCATTTTCGTTTAAAGGAAAGTCGTGATTGTTGATTAAAGGTTGAATCTTCTCAGAGAAATTGTGCACCCATTTTGCATAATGAGCGAACAGCCCAAGTGCTTGCTTCAATTCGGCGGTGTTGCTTGGCAAAGGTAGTTTAATAAGGGGATCGAGACGTTCTTTATCGGGTTCAATAGTGTTATTTTTGACAGTGTATCCAAGAAAACTAATAGAACTTTTGCTGAAATTACATTTTTGTTCGTTTAATGTGAGGTTGTACTATTTCGCAGCAGCCATGAATCGTTGTAAGTTTTTATCGTGATCTTCTTTGTTTTTGCCACAGACTGTCACGTCATCGAGGTATGCGAAGGTTCCCTGTAATCGTTCTTTTTCGATAACGTGCTCAAGCGTACGTTGAAAGGCAGCAACTCCATTGGTGACACCAAATGGGATACGTTTAAACTGCCATAATTTACCACAGGCTTCAAAAGCTGCATATATTTTCTCTCGTTCTAAAATAGGTACTTGATGGTAAGCACTCTTCAAATCGATTTGGCTAAAGTGGTTGAATTTCGCCACTTTTGAAACTATAGACTCAATATTAGGTAGTGGATATGCGTCTAGATATGTGAACTTGTTGATAGTTCGCGAGTAATCGATGACCATTCCCTTTCGATGAGCTCCGCCACCTGCCACAAGTACCTGAGCGCGCCAAGGAGAAATGCTAGGTTCAATGATACCGTCCTTCAGGAGTTTTGATATTTCAGCCTTGATAAATTCTTCTTCGTCAGAATTGTGACGTCTGGACTTTATGGCGATAGGAGTAATGTCAGCAGATAAATGCGTAAAGACTGATGCTGGTGGGACTAAAGCTTCCATGACGCAAATTTGCAAAGGCTCTCTAGTTCCTCCGAATTCAGAATATCGTGACCGATTATGACGTCCGCACATAGATTATTGATAATGAGCAAAGGACGTTGCTTATATATGTGATTATTAATTTCAAGCGCGGCGAAACATACCCCATCTACATAAGACGTCTGGCTGAGAGAAGCTAGGTTTATAGTCTGCTTGTAAGGACGTTGTTGCAGTCTCATCATGCGAGCGACGTTTCTATCTATAAAGGTAACTGAGCTCCCAGTGTCAATTTGGTATAAGTCTCATCTTGCTACCGGAGATGAGGTAAATCAGACGACCCTATTTTGGTACCCTTTGATCAGGCCGGATTTCGAAAGCTCCAGGTTTGGCTTATTATGTTACAAAAAAATAATAACTTTTTAGGGTGCTACCTCCTATATATAGGAGCCGAATCTTGCTACCCGATGAGGTAGGTGACTGGTATGCCGGCTCCGGCTCTCCGTCTTATGGTCTTTCGGGGAATCGGCTGAACTAGGAATTTGCACAGTGGTCTTTCGGGGAAATGGCCTTAGTAGGAATCTGTATTGTGGTCCTTTGGGGAAATGGCCGTAATAGGAAAAGACCGAACAGGGATATGGCCGATGTAAGAATTTCCACGATGGCCGTAGAAGGAAGTGGCCGTAGGTGACCGGATCCAGACCGAGGTTACTTATTCAGTAAGTATTTATTATAGTTCTAAATAATTATTATGTTATTTGAAAGAATTTGTTACTATTTTTTCATTTACTTATTCGAAGTTTTAAAAGTAAACCCAAATTGAAATTCATATTTACATAGCTTTTTATTTTTTATTTAGATAGAAATGTGATTTTGCATTCGCTAAATGAATGTTATTAAAAAGTATAAGTTCCTAATGAAATGAGGTTTTGTCCCCAATACGGTATAACATAACCCTCCTTTCCGTACGCAGTCGGGTAAAAAAAGCCGTATAAGGTTTGTGACGCCTGTCTCTTGAAATATAGGAATAGCCCCTTAAAACGATTTTTATTCATAATAGTAATTTCTGACGTCATTTTTAAGCAGTTACAGGACAGATCTTGTTAAAATCTGCGTATATTGAATTTCATGTTATCTATTTTTCAAAATAACCGCGGATTATATGAGAATGGTCGGCTAGACGGATTTGCCCCAAAACCTCAGGAAATTCCGTCCAATGACAGTTTTTTTTTTAAAACGTTATTATCTAAATACACAAAAGAGTTAAGCTATTAATTGGAGGTACTCGTAATTTCACTAGCCAACTAAATAAAGTTGATAAAAGTCATCAGATTTTTGATAAAGCATATATGAACGTAATTATGGTCTTTCAAAGTCAACTTACAAAAAAATATGAGGGTAATGCCCTAACTGACCTTATAAATATGAGTCCTGAGTTAACGAAACAATTCTACCCATTAAAACCAAGATTTCTCTTCTCCCATATGTTTCAATAAACGTGCTGTCGACCACATCCCCGTTCCGTCAGTTCATTTATTACTACAGAAGAATAACAAATTGAATTTCTGTTCATGCGTTTAACGTTCGCGTTCTGTCATTTAAAATATCCATTTCATGCTCTGCACTTAATGCTATATTGAAGTAGGTACCGCTGATGCATACAGTTAAATACCAACTTACTCCACGGTCGGTGAAATCAATCTAAATGTTCAAGTTACCATTATTTTTTTAGTTTTGTAACAATGAATTTGAAAAAGTTTTTATGTTTATTAATCGCTGTAAGTAAATAGTAAAAGCTTAAAATAATAAATAAATAAATACTATCATGGAACATTTCACACATATTGACCTAGCCCCAAACTAAGCAAAGCTTGAACTATGGGTGCTAGACAACGATATAAATACTTCTTATCTTATCTAGCCTATTAGATCCCACTGCTGGGCAAAAAGACCTCCCCTCCTCTCTTCCACTCCTCTCTGTTCTTTGCCAGTTCTGGCCAACCCGATCTAAAGCTGTCTAGGTCGTCGCGCCATCTCCGTCTAGGTCTGCCTCTGTGTTTTTCTCTATATAAATACTTATATAAAGAAAAACATACATACTTATATAAATACTAAACACTGAAATAGAGACTGCAATTAGAACTAGAATTAGTCTTGTTGATCTGCTATGTACCGACTTACATCACATACATACTTTCATTTATTTTATTTCATTATTTCGTCTGTGTGGACTATGAAATTGACGATAACTTTTCGTTCCGATATCCGATCTTAATCAAACATAGCTTATATGTAGATCCTAATGATGTTCTATCTACCTTTGAAAACTGCATTCAAATCGGTTCAGTAGTTCTGGAGCTTAACTCTATCAAACAGAAAGACAGACAGAAAGAAAGAGACAGAAAATTTTACTATAGTATTAGGTCCTTACATATGAAATTGGCGTTTCATATGGCAGAAATGAAAACGATTTTTTTTTATGAAACTATTTTTTTATTTAGTCAAAGTATGTACCATGGCTATCTATGCACTTTTGCCATCTCGAAGGTAGTTCATTGATTCCTTTACTAAAAAAAGTGTGTGAGCGAGAATCAATAAAATCTTTGAAGGCCGTTTGGACAGCCTCGTGAGAATTGAATTTTTTTCCTTGCATGAAGTTGTCCAAATTCCGAAAAAAATGGTAATCAGTTGGAGCAAGGTCCGGGGAGTATGGTGGGTGTCGAAGACATTCCAGTCGCAGCTCCCGTAGTTTTGCGGCCGTCAAACGTGCCGTATGTGGTCGAGCGTTGTCCTGAAGCAGCAGTGGGCTAGATCGATTGACCAGTCTGGGTTGTTTAATGGCTAGCTTTTCCATCATCGTTTGCAATTGTTGACAATACACATCAGCCGTGATTGTTTGCCCAGATCTTAAGAAACTGTAATGGATGACACCGGCACTAGTCCACCAGACACTTACCAGTACCTTTTTCTGAGTCAACTTTCGTTTCGGGCAGAATTTGGCTGGTTCACCTGGGTTCAACCATTGTGAAGAACGTTTCCGGTTGTCGTACAAGATCCATTTTTCATCACAAGTAACGATACGATTCAAAATGCCTTCATTATTGTGCCGGTTGAGAAGTGAAACGCAACACTCGACGCGTGTTTCTTTGTTTGCGTCGCTCAATTCATGCGGTACCCATTTTTCAAGTTTTTTCACTTTTCCAATTTGTTTCAAGTGCATCAAAATGGTTTTATCACTCACACCGAAGCCTGCCGCTAACTCTGACGTGGTTTGCGATGGATCTGCTTCCACAATTGCTTTTAATTCTTCGTTATCAACTTGTGTCTCCGGCCGTCCACGAGGCTTGTTCTGTAGGTCAAAATTTCCAGAACGGAAACGTTGGAACCAATAACGTACCGTATTTTCTTTTGCAGTAGCTTCCCCATACGCATTGTTAATCCTACGAGCCGTTTCTGCAGCACTAGTGCCGAGGTGAAACTCATATTCGTAAATATAGCGATATTTTAAGTTCTCCATATTGTGAACAGAACGATGTGAAAGAAAAACAAATGACGCGATAACAAATAAATTTCGTAATTCGAACACAGAAATACATGGTCTTAAATTTGAAATAAATTTGAATTTGGAATTCCTAGCCGAACGCCACATATTTTGAATCAAAGTTGCCAGTTCGCCAAACGCCAATTTCATATGTAAGGACCTAATATAATAGACAGATTTATAGATTTAAGCTATTACTTACTATCTTCCTCGGTTTTGTTGTGAACACTAAACTTATAATACTGCCGGATTGTAATTTTCAACGGGAAGCCTCTAGGATAAGTATTCTTAAGTTTAAGTTAGTCTACGTTTAGATTAGTGGTTGGAGACTGAAAAACAGCGTTATCGCTGAGTCTACCATCCTTTTCGCCACCATCTTTTTGTAATTTCAACTGCTTGTTTCTTTATTTGTTTTTTTTTGGTGAATAAAATCTCTTATTATTATTATTATTATTAGTAAACATCCATGACTCGAGTACAAACATTCGTGTTCATCACACAAAGTTTACCCCGAGCGGGACTCGAACCCGCTACCATCGGAATAGAAGGCAGGGTCACTACCAACTGGACCAATCCGGCCGTCCATTCGTCGGCCGGCCGTATTGTTAGTTTCTTACATTAATCGTTGTCGGTCGATAATAATTACGTTAAGGGTTTCGAAGTCCACGATATAGTAATTCCCTTCGGACTGACAACAACGTCACAAGAAAAGCCAGACTTGTTCCGAGGGGCTTCACACAACGACCAGGAATAGACTACAACGAAACATAAGCTCCTATAGAAACTAAGCTCAATCAGATCTGTTCATTGGCATAGCCGTAGAAGAAGGGTTACAGTTAAACCAGATGTACATAACAACCGCGTACTTGAACGGTGAACTGGAAGAAATAGTAGTTTATGCAACTGATCTTCAGACTCTGACTCTCTCTGACACTCTCTGACTGATAATCAGAGGCCTTAAAACACGAACAACCAGCGAGGTTTTATGAAACGAGCCTCAGCGAGTTTAATAATAGGATCACACGAGTGTTTTAAGGCCTAATTATGTACAGTTGCATACACTAAGTATCATTAGTCCTCTAAGATGCGTTCCGAAGCCGTAGGGAAATCTCGTATTTGGCTCTTTATTTTTCTGGCAACAAGTTATTTGTTGCAATCCTGACTGCATTTACGATATCCGGCGAAGTGTTCATATCGTTCTTGGAGTCACTACTACTCATATTTTCAACTAAAATGTAAATAACAAACAACTTTTCACAATTTTACTTTTGTAACAGCAGAAAACCAACAATGGATGACAACAATTCAATCCTCCGTCAAGACAAATGTTTTTTCTCAAAAATGCTCGGAAAGTCTTGCTTTCCATTCGAAATTAGAAGACGCAAAGTCAATCATTCTTGAACATCAAAATTAAAAAAAAACTTTTTCACTTCTCTTGCTCGTAGTTGTACTTTAGGCTGACAGAAGGCTGCATACAATTGAATTTTAGGCTCTAGAGCATAAAGTAAAATCTTTGTCTAAGACTAAGGAGATGAGGGCATACATACAGCCACATACACTTTTAAGCTTCATATAATCTTATACATGAAACATGCTTTTTCTTGTGATTTATTCTTTATATTCTCTATTTTAATATATTGTATGGATTATCAAATTAATAATTAAAAATTTAACGACGAAAAGGTGTGTGTATTCCTGAAAATCAAACAAAAAAAACATAACCATGGCATTACACGGGACGTGACTTAAGTCAAACGTCACATTGCTGAAAATTAAAAAAGAAAAATGAAATGGCGGAAATTCATTATTTGTTCTGAATTGGTAAAAAATGGTTCGTTGAGATTTTTTCATTTTAATTTCTTTCAATTTCGTTAATTCTAATTTCAAAGATGTCATCAGCGAGTAGTGATGATGAAATAGTGCTTTCACCGAATAATACTACGATGGAGAGAAACGCTAAAAACTTAGTTGAAAATATATTGCCACAAAATCCAAGCCATTTGCGGAATGTGTTCTTTTTAATAATATTCAATTTCCTCGCAGTCGAAGTGAAAGGCAGAGTGTAAAACACGAGCATAAAACTCATTTTCCCCTTGACTTACTATAAACCCTCGCCTCTCGGCTCGGTTGTATATCTGTAAATCTCGGGTAAAATGGCTTGTTTTATGCTCTTGTTGTACAATCTACTATTCTTGAATGAAGTAGCTAAATAGTCCTGGTAAACGAGTGGAAGTGGCTGGCCGTGGCTGTGCCTAATATTCAGATTTGAAAATGGAATGAAAATGAGTTCTTTTTTTCAAATTCCGCGATGAGACGTTCAGAAGGCCACGAACATTGGGAACAATTTCCTAGGTAAAATAATTCAAGTTTTTTTTTAAATACTTACCTATCTTGGTTCTGACGGACTTTAGAGGAAAATTTTCATAGTATAAAAGTTTTGTTTTGATGTGCTCTTTCTACTATAGAAATTTCATCAATGGCCGCAGACTTCGCAAATGCTGCCAATTTTACCCAAACCCCTTTGGTGTGAGGGTAGATTATAACACTGGTCAATATATAGGCTACTGTTTATTCCGAAAAAACGCATAGTTCCCGCGGAAACACTAACACCGAATTACACGCGGCGGAAGTCGCAGGAAGAAGCTAGGTTAGTAATCTATAAAGTACATTTTTTTCCTGACTTGTTGGCCCGGTAAACTTCGTATCACCCGGAGGCAATTACGATACAAAGTTATTTGTCGTTTTTAGGGTTCCGAAACCCACAAGGAACCCTTATAGTTTCGCCATGTCCGTCCGTCCGTCCGTCTGTCCGCACTATTGCTCGGAGATGCTTAGTTCTAGAAAGCTGTAATTTGGCATGAATGTACATATTAGTTACGCTGACAAAGTGCTACAACAAAATTTTGATTTTTTTTTATAGGATACCACCTCCCCTACTCGTAAAGTGGGGATGTAATTTTTTTTTCTTGCGTGCCCCATGGTGCGGCATATCGTTGAATAGGTCTTAAAAAAATATTGTGGGTTTTTCAAACCATTTTTTGATAAAGTGATGTGTTTGTGAAATATTAAGCTTTAAAGTGCTATTTTTTGTTAGTCACGTGTCCCCCCCCCCCTGCCAGCTAAATGGTGGTATGGCTGAAAAAAATCACGGTTATAGCATATATAACGTAGTTGAAAAGAAAACTATCACAGCTAAGAAGGCTGTACAAACTTACGAGTCATAGTCGACCAACTTATGAAATGATTAAAAAACCAATGATTTTCCTAGAGCGGCAGGGGCGTCGGACGGGCACGTTATACCACATGCTAGCTAGATGCTAATAAGTTTAGAAAGGTACTGTGGGCATCGTCAACTTCGGAACCCTATACTTTGCGCGTGGGCCGACACGCACCTGGCCGGTTTTTTAGAGTTCCAAATCTCAAGAGTTAAAAACGGAACCCTTAAGAAAATAGGCGAAAAATGACCATGCCCCCTTGTCTCCAAAACTACTGGACCTAAAATTTTGGAAAAAATACGAAGGATAGTTATTGATCTATAGATAACAGGAAAATTATTAAAAAGTTCATGGTATTTGAAATCAGTCATATAAAAGAGCTTACCCTGTGAAACGGTTTGAAAATAACGTCATTGAAAATAATCAAGGGTCGGAACCCTCTCCACGCAAGTTTAACTCGCTTCTTGGCCGATTTTTAGCTGTTCTTTCACATTTGACCCGATTTTTTATTTCCAAACCTTCGTTGAAGCCCAGGGAATAAAAAAAAAACAGTAGTTCTCGAGCCTTAGCCAAACACGGAAATTCATTTTTATTTTAAAGATTTCAAAAACTTGCTATATCATACTTTTATTTATTTATTTATTTATTTGCCAAAAATTAACATTTACAGTCAAACTTTACATGTCAATTTCATTAGATTATGAATAAAATATTAAATAATAATCATTAAAAATAAACATAATAAAAATAATACATCAGAAATAAAATTTGTGCATGGGTAAATAAAGTAAATGGAAATTAAAAACATTACAACATTTACATTTCAATACATTAAATTATTGTGCTAGGTGTTGAGAGTGTCTCGAGGTAGAGAGTGGCTTTGGTCATAAAACACGATTCAGCAGAATAAAAAATGTCAAGATCGCTGTTACTGTCCAAGATGTCGTTCAGAAGCCCCAACGCCAGAGGCAGCGGCGCCTG